>CM071939.1:30133376-30533376 GCA_036784905.1 Acrossocheilus fasciatus
CAACTTTTAAAACTGTTCTGGAGTTTTTATCTACTGAAAGTTTTTTTGTCAGACATTGCATCAACTGAACAATCGGTATGTTGTTAAACAAAAGTACAATCCACTGAACACACTGTACTTCTATCAACGTATGGAAATTCTGTTATTTTTTCACCCTCATCTAACTTCTAAAAGCATTATGTCTTTCTTTCTTAAGTATCCACGGGCTGTCAAGCTCTAATGAGATCTAAGAGCTACCATCCCAGGATGATTTCGGGTGAATATAGATTTGAATTTCCACAAAGCTTGAAATAGACTTGGAATATAGCTTAACGTCTCCTTTTTATGTACCTTGCTGCTTTTTTTGGTCCTGTATAGCACTTGAAAGCTCGTGATTGCTGTATACTTTCATTGTATAGAAAAGAGCTGCATCAACCTCCTGCCTAACATCTCCTTTTGTGTTTTACAGGGAAAAAGAAAAAAAAAATCATGCAGGTTTTGAATGACGGGTGAATTAATGATTTTAATTATGAGCGCAATATATTAGTTGAACTTGAAAACATTTAGTCTGAATAGCAGTATTAGTCCTCGTAACTAGTTCAGGAAGGTTTTTCTTGAATTTTACCCAATTTCATTTGGAATTAAACTACAGTTGAGTTACTGAAACAAAGAGCAGCCTGACTCATGAATAACAACACTTTTACTTGATTTTACCCAAGGATTGTACTTGATGGGTTTTAGAGAGCAGATTTAGTGTAGATGTGCCTGTGTATTTTATTATGTGAATATTTGATGGTAATTTGTTTTGAGGACTCAGCTGTTGATTTTGTTATTTGTTTTAGATCAGTGGGTCGGGAAGAGGAAATGTGTTTGCGCTGCACTTTGACTTTCACTGATGGATGTGCAGTGCAGGAGGATTAATTAAAAACAAATTAAAAAAGGGGGACTCACCTTTAATTATCATTTTGAATGCTTGTCACACATAAACACACACACACTATTTGTCGTGTAATATGGTCTTATGGTCATAGCAGCTGGTAGTTCATCTTAAGGACATCATACACCATTCTAAATGCCACTCCACTCCTTATACTGGAAACTGAGGGACTTCAATCAATAGAGAGCTCTAATATCCCACCAAAGTTGCTACAACGCTCATTGTAGTGTTTTAAATAGCTTCAAAAAATTATTTTATATTTAGCTTCAGCAAATAACTCTCTTATCAAGAACAGTTTTTCGCTGACAACTTCAATTTCAGCCTGTTCCTCACACAAAGCTATTCTAGACTTAAGAAGATTTGAAATATGGTGCATATGTGCCATATGGACTGCTTTTATACTTTTATGGTTCTTTTTGAAGCTCCAGTTCTCATACATTATTCATAACTGCATGGAAAACAGTGGTCAGTACATTAATAAAGAAATAATAAATAAAGCAGCCCAGGTAAACGGAATAAAAATAAATGAATAAATAAATAAAAAGTCTAATAGATATCCCCAGTTGATTAATTACATTAAGAATTGCAGACATGTTTGTAATATATCTTTTCTGAAATGTTATGTTTAAACTTGCAAATGGGGCATTATCTCATTAAATATGCACATTTTCAAACCAGAACAGAAATCTTGAACACTGGATAAAGCCAGGTTCAAAATTCTTGCTTTATTAGAGACACATTAAAGTTGACGATTTTTACAAGAGGGGATATTGTACAGATTTGGACCGACAGTGAGAGTGAATAAATGATTTTCATTTTTGGATGCACTTATCCTTTAATTTTATCTGACTCAATTAAGTCACACATTGTGATTGCTAATGTGTGAAGCTAAATTACAAAGATTTTTCTGAATACATGAACAAAAATCAAAAAGACTCACAGTAATCTTCCCTACAGGGCGCTCAGGATGTGGAAAGCATCCAAGCGAGCGCTTTCTCTCACTCTCTCCATCTCACCACACTCCATCCAGCCTGCAGACTGCTGTAGCAACCTCTGTTTCCCAGCAAAGCTTTGACAGTCGAGAACAGGAAACAGTGCGTCCACGAGAGAAGCGTGTTCGGACCGCAATCACATCCTTCTCTTCATAATAGAGCTGTCAAGCCAATCAGCTCCAGAACAGAGAGAGAAAGATGGTGATTGCGATAGTCTTTAGATGAGGCTAAGCGCAGACGATTCAGTGCGGTGCGTGTGAAGAGTAAAAGGAAAAGAGAGGGAAAGAGGGATGAGATCAGCCAGCGGAGACACAAGCGGCAGGGTGATATCAGTCATGGCAGCGGTCTGAGACGTTCTGTCAGAGTCAGACACAGCAGAGAGAGCTGAGTGAGGAGTTCGAGAGGAGCATAACGAGTGTAATGACAGCCATCAGACGAGAAGAGGCGGAGAAAAAACGAAACAGGCTGCAAGATAAAGAGAGTGAGAGATTGAGTGTGATGCATGAGGAAAACAAGACAGAAAGGGATCGAGAGTTCTAGTTTGAACGCTGTTTGGGTTGGCCTTGGCTAATTCTGAATCACCGTCAATGGAAATAGCATCCAGCAACTGAAACAAATACATTCTTTTTCACACAGGACACATTATTATCATCATGGGGCTTTTTAAGAGGCAATTGAGATAGGAGAGAGAAGGAGGTAATGGGATCTGCCACATGAGAACCACAGCCCAACATGTTTATAATCTCAAAGGCATACACCAAAAATAAAAATAAAAATTTGTGTATCACAAAAGAAGGACAAAGTATATGAAAATTTGGCCATAATTTGTCCTTCTTTTGTGGTACAAAAAAAATGTGTTTATTTATTTAAATAAAGCGTGGCAAACCACCAAAATAAAAGCTTATGATTTTAAGTTTGAAAATGATGAAAATTCAATTCAAAAGTAAATATCAGCATCTCAATTTTAAGTTTACTATAAAATAATAGTATTTTTATTTAACACTCTTTTTATTTTAAAATATAATAGTAGGCTATTATCACACTTTATTATTTAGTGTTACCACTGTGTCTTTAGAACTAGTCTGACCAACCAGTTCTAAGTATTTTAACCATTTTAACATTTAACATTTTCTAGTCTAAGTATTTTATGAAACCAACCAGAGGTGCGTTTCCCGAAAGCAGCTATGGTCATAAGTTCTGACATTATAAGCTTGTGACTGTAGTTGACTAATGATGCTTTTAAACTTACTAAACTACTAGGCTTTTAAAAAATGATGTACAGTATAGCATCCTATTATAGGTCGCATGCTTTAAAAGAAAGAACGAAAGAAAGACAATATAATTGCAAGCCAGTAACAATTTAAAAGTTAAAATTTAATTTGATTTCATCAAGTGTGCCTGTAGAGATTGTGTTGACAGCCTGTGTAATTGGTTGACTGAGTTCAAGAAAACCGGTTATGAAGTGCTTTGAAGCAATTTTTCAGCAGTTACAGATTTAAAAACAAAAGGGCAAGAATAAAGAACCCAAATCTCCAAAAGAAGAATGTCTAAATAGAAGGTTTATTACATGTAAAGAACCATTATTTTCAGAACGTAGAGCACGGAGCAGAGCGTGAACTAAGAGACACAAATATTCAGACAAGGACTGATCAGATGTGATGGACGAAAACACATTTAAAATCAACTGTGGTAAGAGCTTAGTGAGATTTCACAGTTCTTACATTTCTCTATATGTGCTTGTTTTTGTAGGAGAGAGGATATTTTGACTTGTGTGAGACCTCAATTTAAAGCTTTACCAGTATTTCCAGCCCCTTAACCTTTGACATAGATAATTTACAGTCTCACATTGATCTTACATGGTAGGCTAAGTGATCACATTATTATATGTGGAGCTCTAGCGCTGAGGTTTTGCACACCTCACTCGTCTGGAGATGCCTGGAACAGCTAATTGCTGTCGAGTTCAGGAACCTGAGGAGGAGGCCATCTCACAACACAATGAAGAGAGCTGCACTCTTACAGTCCTGTGTGAGAGAGGCTGAGCAGAGAATCCATCACCAACGAGTGAGGAAAAGTCAGAAACAGACTTTAGAACTGCTTTTTAATGCCTCATAAAGCTTTCATAAACTTCTTTCAACATTCATATGTACATTTAGACAAGCCGAACGTGCCAGAGGCCATATAACATGGTTATTCATTTTACACTTGCTAACAAAGAGCAGGATCTATATTTTATGACATGCTTATTTTATAGCATTCTGAGTGGGTATAATGGCCACTGGGGCTCAATATCAAACCGTGGCCTGATTCTGCAATGATTGACTCTTAGACGTTGTTTCTTTTTAATGAATCAAAACAATACAGCACTACCAATCTAGTCCAACCAATTGACTCTTATGTGTTGGTTATTTTTATTAAATCAAAACCATACAGACAACCAGTGTAGCTAATCTAATACCTGAACAAATGACTGTTATGAGTCGGTTCTTTTTAGTGAATTAAAATATAAATAACCAGTGTAGTCCAGCTGATTCCAGAATGAATGACTCTTATGAATCCGTTCTGTTTATTAAATCAAAACTACATAGCTAATCATTGTATATTAATCCCTGAACAAAAGACTCTTATGGGTTGGATCTTTTTAGTGAATCAAAACCATACAGCACAACCACTGTAATCCAAATGATTCCCAAATTAATAACTATTATGGGTTGGTTCTTCTTATTTACCACCCGAATTCCAGAAATGTTGGTACGTTTTTTTTTGTTGTTGTTGTTTTTTTTTAATAAAATGAAAACTAAAAGAATTTCAAATCACATGAGCCAATATTTTATTCACAATAGGACATAGATAATATATCAAATGTTTAAACTGAGAAATTGTACAATTTTATGCACAAAATGAGCTCATTTCAAATTTGATGCGTGCAAAATTTCTCAAAATAGGTGTAGCATCTCCTCTTCTTTTCAAAACAGTTTGAAGATGTTTGGACATCGAGGTTATGAGTTTCTGGAGTTTTGGTGTTTTTTAACATTATTAAAATAATATTAATATAATATTAATATAATATTTTTATTATATAAAAAAATACAGTATAACTAGTGTAGTCCAACCCTTTCCCGAACAAAAGACTCTTATGAATCAGTTTTGAACTGGTTTTTGACTGGTATGAGAATGACTCTTACAAGTATGTTGTTTTTAGTGAATCAGAAATATACAGCATGGCCAATGTAATGTGATTCTGTCATGCCCAAGGACTGTCTGTGTGTGTCTTCTGTCTCTACGTGCTCCCCTTGACTTAGTTCTTCCTCGTGTATGCCCATATTTGGTTCTGTTTCTGTCCCCATTTAGTTAATTCTGTTCCACCTGTGTTTTATCTAGTTTAGTTTGAGTATTTAAGCCCTGTGTTTTCCTCTGTGTAGCGTCCGGTATTAACATCAATGTAATGTTTCTTGTGAGTCTCTCCCAGCCTTGTGTTACCCCGTTGGAGTGTTTATCAAAGGGGGTCGTGGCCTAATGGATAGGGAGTCGGACTTGTAACCTGAAGGTCGCGGGTTCAAGTCTCAGGACCAGCAGGAGTTGTCAGTGGGGGGAGTGAATAACCAGGCCTCAATACCACAACTGAGGTACTGAACAAGGCACCGAACCCCTAACTGCTCACTGGGTGCTGCAGCATTGGCTGCCCACTGCTCTGGGTGTTTGTTCATGGTGTGTGTGTGTGTGCACTTGGATGGGTTAAATGCAGAGCAGAAATTCCAAGTAGGGGTCACCATACTTGGCCACATGTCAAGTCCTTTTCACTGTCACTAAAGCAGTCGCGTAGCTACGGAAGTTTGTAATTTTCCAAATAGATGTAATTTATTAAACGATACTAATAAACGTCTTATTTCACTGCAACTTTATTTATTAACAATATTAAACGCTTGTTTTCATGGTCAATTACAGGTCGTTTCTTAGTTTTGCCTCTCCCTATAGGTGCATATCATCATATGCTTGTCAAAATGATGATTCATCCATTTCTGTTAGCCCCACCCACAATGTTATGTTTATGACATAAGGATATAATAGTAAAATGCGCGCATTTGTGAAGTTAAATTTGAAAATAGGCTAGTGAAGCAAACATAAATCAGATCAATTCTTTAAAAAGTAAAAATCTTAGCAATAAATCTGGACCGTCTACAAATGTGACCCTGAACGATAAAACCAGTCTTAAGTGTAATTTTTTTTAAATTGAGATTTATAAATCATCTGAAAGCTGAATAAATAAGCTTTCCATTGATGTATGGTTTGTTATGATAGGATAATATTTGGCAGTGATACAACTATTTGAAAATCTGGAATCTGAGGGTGCAAAAAAATCGAAATATTGAGAAAATCGCCTTTAAAGTTGTCCAAATGAAGTTCTTAGCAATGCATATTACTGATCAAAAAGTTTTGATACATTTACGGTAAGAAATTTACAAAATATTTTCGTGGAACATGATCTTTACTTAATATCCTAATGATTTTTGGCATAAAAGAAAAATCGATAATTTTGACCCATGCAATGTATTTTTGGCTATTGCTATAAACAGACCCCAGCGACTTAAGACTGGTTTTGTGGTCCAGGGTCACAAATGAAACCCGACAGACCACCTGAGGGTGCTGGATTTATCGATCGGAAACTTCTGAACCAAGCCTGTTTAAAGGGTAACTAAGCCCCTGGTCAGAGCCTAACTCCACCCACTGGCAATATTTGAAAAATGCTGGAAAAGTGGGCAGAGCCCAGCAGAAACAGAGGGGACGAACCGAGGGCGGGGCTGAGCGGGGGGCATGCACCTGAGACCGTGGTGAGCTCATGCAGGGGCGTGGTTAGTAAGTGCCATCATATGTCACAGGGGTATGCAATGTCCAATAGGAAAATTCAACTGCAGTAGCCATCGTTCAACCTGAAGAGGGCAGCACGTTTTTACACCATATATTGTAGAATTAAAACACTTTATAACCAAATATCAAAACATTTACTCGAATCAATGCACAGCACTAATAAAGACACACTCTTAAATGATCTGTAAAGTCTTACAGATCTTTAACTTAAAGTTGTTTTAGGGTTTAGTTATCCTTTAAAGCATCATATTAGCATAGGTACAGTGTTTGATCCGCTAAACAGATGTGTCCTTTGTGAAAAGAAACACATAAACATTGTGCTAGATCCTGGTTGCCACAACAAACTGTATAATTTGCAGCTGCGCACATTTCTGCGGTCCTCGACGTGCGTGAACTGACAGAGACGTTTGATTATGAAATCATCAGCGAAGCCCCGTTGTTTCACACTGAGGTAATGCTTTTTAATAAACTTCCTTTATTTAATGCATTATCTAACATTAGCAATACAGGTCCCACTTTATATTAGGTACTTACATTTAAATTAATCATTTGGTACAATGCACTTATTGTGTACATACATGTTTTTACATTGTACTTATATTTTTAAAAATACCTATGTAATTACATCTGTAATTAATTTATGAAATTACATTTATAATTACACTGTTGACCCATCCCTTACACCTTAACCCACCCTTAAACCTACCCAGACCACCAAACCTGTCCCTAACCTTACCTGTATAGCAGCAATAGTGTTTTGCAATACAATATGAACACAATAAGTACTTGTAGCTACATAGTAGTTAAGGCCACCTAATATAAAGTGTGACCGCAACACATTTGTCACCGTGTTTATTCATCTTTGTTAACCAGCTCAGGTAAATGTTAACAGTGTTAACTTTTTAAATGTTAACTTTTCATTTTAATAATGTCCTATTAGTAAATTTTGAAATGAACATTAACATAACAAATTACTAATGTTAATGCATGCTTAAGAAGTACTGCGTAATGAACCTTGGTGCTGTATTTTTTGTTGGCAATTTGACATGCAGTTTTCATATGCTACACACCTGGCCCACATAGTTTTATGTAGGCCCACCCACTTAAACATTTCTGGCTTCGCTAGTGCACTAAAGCCTGTCGTTTTGAGTTCAGCCCATGTCTCCGTGTTCTTCATCTTGACACAGAAGGCAACCGTGACAGATTCAATGTAGAATGACTTTAAGTGTCAAATCTTTTTTCTTGTTGATTTGACATTGTGTAGTTACCACGTTTTTTTTTTTGTGTGTGTGTGTGTGTGTGTGTGTGTGTGTGTGTGTGTGTATGTGTGTGTGTGTGTTTTGTGTTTTGTTTTTTTTCTCCAAGAATGTTGCTCCAGGATGTTGATCTTGAACACTACCTGATAAATCACAACATGCATGGGACTGTACAGCATGGTACTCCACTCATGTTTTTTTTACCCCCTCATGTGATAGCACAGTAATTCCAGATAGATTGTGGAGGAAGCAGATCAGAGGTGCTGCTGAAGCTGAATCTCAGTGTGAAATGATACATTCAACACCAGAAGATTGAATCCAGAGAGTGATGAGTCCCTCTAGACGGTGCTGCCTGTGCTCGGTGAGTTTATAGACTGAGATGCAGCTGTGTGAGTGTTTCATGGTCCTGTGGAGGCTGTATACCCCAGAGCAATGGCCCAAATTCTGATGCCTTTACCCAGGTGTGAAGCTAACGCACCATTACTTATTTGGGTGGTATTTGATATGCACGATACATAACTTGCTTGTTGGTATTACGAGATGCAGACAACCATGCAAATAAATACAAATTAGGTGAAACTTAAACATGCAAGAATCTGCTGACACCTACTTGATGCCAAAATCAGTAGAAGTCTTGAGAAATGTTTGGATTGAGTTTGAATAAAAACTTTTGCCAATCAGTTACTTGTTAAACCTAAGCCAGTGCTAATCCCTGCCTGATAAATGAAGACTCGTTTGGCCCCAGATCTGTCTGTGCAGATTTCCGTCCGGACAAAGAGGCCAGCCGGCAGCGGATAATGAGATTCAGAGCTGTATATGCTGGGCAGATCCATCTTTTCTCTAATTATGCAGAATACTCTTCATTACTGTGCGTTCACGTAGCCTCCTGCGAGGCCTGTGGCCTTTCCATGAGAAAAATATTCAAGATTCCTCTTCCCATGGGGATGTGAGGTCCTCTTTCTCTCACCCTATGGATTTACCAAACATTTTTTGTCCACTTTAAGAAATGTAACCTCTCTAGAACTTCAATAGCTTCTAACTTTATTAGTCACAAGTCAAGCTTACTCAAAGCAACAGTCTTCTTTACTTACTTTACCTGCCCACAAGCAAGCAATATACACTTCCGTTCAAAAGTTTGGGCTATATAAGAATTTTTTTTTTTATGTTTTTGACATTTATTTGATCAAAGATGCAGTAATATTGCAAAATATGTTTACAATTTAATAAATGTTTTCTATTTTAACATATTATAAAATGAAATTTTCTGTGATTGTCAAAGCTGAATTTTCAGCATCATTACTCCAGTCTTCAGTATCATATGATCCTTCAGAAATCATTCCTAATATGCTGATTTTGTGCTTAAAGAAAAACCAGGAGGTTTAAAGCCCATTTTTCCTGTTCAAATCCACATTTTCTTTAGTATATGAACAAAATCATGTGCAGCTAAAGCTCCCTGTTGATGGAAAAGCAGTAGGTGAATTATATTAATCTGGGACATTTTTGTACTTTTGACTTCTACAGGTTACTGCGACTGTCACCGCAATTCTTTGGACCAAAAAATTAGACTTTATAACTTCGAAACCCAGTACATTTACACAGCGAGTCTACAGTAGCTGTCCAAGATTACCCTGATTCTTCCTATTTTCTTGAGTGAAAGGGTTTGGCATTAAACGATTCAATTAAATACAGCAGTCCTTCATATTTTTGTCACATTAAGTCACGCACACAGTAATCAATCCAATTTTAAATTAGGAAAACTGGTTACATTAAGAGAATTGACACAATCCTTTGTGTGTGCTTTCATTCATATATTAAATTATTTTAGCATGTAGATTTTTAGCAATTCTGGGAAATATACAATTCAAACCTTAACATGGAAAAGTGCCAATCAGCTAAAAGGTACATCGCGGTCTCTTTGAACTAGCAGCTAATGGTGGATTTTAAGAGAAATGGATTTTAAAGAGAAAATAGTCTGTCGCCTCTTCTGCTGTTATTCCATTTCCATTTTCCTCAGCTCCTGCATTTCTCTTTCTTATTCCATCATTGACATTTCTCATTTTTGCTCGTCCCTCACTCCCTCTCTCTCTCTCTCTCCACTTGTCTTCATATGTACTCATCTTCCTCTGCATCCCACTCTCTGCCGTCTCGCCATCGTTCTCTCCCTGATTGTTTGCCGTATTGCTGTTATGATAATGGGCCATTCTCTCCATCTCTCCAATTGCACATCCCACGCTCTCTTCCGCAGCTGTCTTAGCCGGGCTGATACGAGGAGAGAGTGAGAACCAGACATCTGCTGCTCTCTCTGGCACTCATAATCCAGTGCATTCAAATGTTTGACTTCCCTGTGTATTCAATTTCCTTCACGCCGCTAACCACGGCCTCACGCTGTACATCATTCTGGCTGGTGATGGGAAGGGCGTTCAGAGTCCCGCGGGCAGAGGATGACCAGGGCCTTGTTCACGATCACTGCCAACTACACACAAGAAGAGTGATAAAACAACTCAGAGACATTTACAATGTTAGAGCTTGTTCCTGCTGACAGCGGCTGTGCATAAATTACTGTAAAAAGGGGGAGAGGGTTTTTTATATAAAATCAAAGTTTGGCATGTCTGCATAGCTAATTGGATGGAGTGGGTTAGCGATATGAAATCATGACCCTTTTGCTAGTTTTATTGGCATGAGTATATGAAATCTATTTTGTTATAAATTTAGGTTCAATCTGTAAAACTTCGTTTTACAGTAAAGTTCTGACAATCACATTTAACAGAAATATATTAAATGTTTTACATATAAGGTGCACAGTCACACAAATGCAAAACACCATCCTAATAACATACATATGACACAAAAATAATGCAATAAACATTCATTTAAAAACATAAGATGGTACACAAAACCCTAATGTTCATAACATAACTAATGGTTATTCATCTATGTCATGTCACACAGAATGTCAGTTTTCAGTTTTTTAATCAATTTAATTATGTTTAATTATAAAAAGACTTGTCTTCTTTTAAATACTGAACATTTAACAGCATTTTATTATACTATACATGAAATGTCTCATTAGATCTATATATATTTTTAGTTATTATCTATTAGAACAGGTTTTTACCATAACATTTTTACTGTTAAACTTAATAATTTTATAGTATATTTGATTTCCTTTTGTCCTTTAGCCACTGTTATTAATATGACAGAAATAACTTAATGGAAATAATGAATAACACTTTACAATTTGTACTGGTTTCTGCCAAAATACCATAATCAGTATCATGCCCATTTCATTAGCAATTTTTATTGTGCCAGAGCCTTACAAGAAGTTCCATAATAAATAGATTTGTGATGCGTGAAAGTAACTGCTGTGTCAAAACTAGAGCTTTCCTACTGTATATTTAACAAATGGATCCAACTTATCATTGTTGCATTGCTAAGTTTCTGCATATCATAAACTGTTCCAAGAATTTAACACACAAACACATGAACAGTGACAAAAAAGTGTCCATGATTACCATGTGAAAAATAACTTAAAAGTGACAAAAAAAAAAAAAAACAGCACCAAAGTAAAAGCCAAAAAGCTACAATTTTCAAGTAGAAATTAAGTGAAACAGTTACGTTTTAACTGCATGTATAGCTAGGGCTACTTAAAAAATATTGCAATGTTTCAGTCATGGGTCACATGAACAAAATGTTGTAATAAAAAAAAGCCTAAGCTTTCAGATGTGTGAGGAGTATAGAAAAGTCAGTAAAAATAAACCATAAAGTACTATGTCGATATGAAGGAATGTTCTGTATTGATTTTTTTACAGGTGCGTTACATGTATTTGTGATTTACGCATTCCACTGTGTTGTGCTTTAGTGGTGAAGGAAATAAACTTGAATAAAAAAAATATTGGTAATTTTCTGCCTAGACATTATCCATTTTTAATCAAAAATAATCAAAATCCAGACAGCCAATTCTAAATGGACGTTACTCATTAGTCAGCTCATCGTTGGTTGCCCATGTTTTGGTTACACGTGCATCATAGCAACAGCATGAATCTGTCATAAGTAGTGCATGCACGAGTGCCCTCTAATCCTCAAGACGCCGTTCAGCAGCACAAAAAGGAAAAATTAACTTGAACGGATCACAGAGCCATTTCCATTTGAAGTCTTTATACCCAGATAAACGGAATGCTAAAGTGTCATGGACAAAAGATGGTAGGCTTGCAGAACTGTCTGTAGCCTATATGTGGAAAAGATGTAATTTGTTCTGAATATCAGGCTCTTGTCCTTTAGCTCCTGTCTGAATGTTAAACGCCGGCTCGTTGCGGTTGAGTCACGCCGACCTGATTACATGAAGATGTCACAGTGATTTTACCTCATTCCACTGTTACAAATGTCTCAACCACGTTTTTGTAGATTAAATTTGTTATTTTGGAAGACTAATTTCCCCACAGAACACAAATAGAACCGTGACCTTTAAAACGGAGAGACAGTGTGTCTCGAATCGGAAATTCACTTCGTTCTTCAATGTATTTATTTATTTATTTATTATTCTGCGAAAGCTTAATTTTCAGTGTTTGTTGGTTTACTTTATCCACTTTATTGTCTCGGAGGATTTAAAATCACACCCCTTATCTGCTCGACACACATTGTAATGCTGCCGACAAGGTCACGAGAGCTCTGCCTATATCAGGAACACACACACACACACACGCTATTCTAAATCGTGTGTGAAGGACGCAAAAATCCTCCAGCTGATGAAGTGAAACCCAATCAATACGTGCCATATGAAGAGGCACGTGTTCATCTCGAGTGTTTTCCATTCTTTTATTAACAAGGCCTCCTGCTCTTTAGGTTTTCCCTCCAACGTCGTTACTTTGAAAGGCATCTCACGCCAAGCAATTTGGCTTCCATATTTTATCCTGAATTACCTCGCTGATGCCTCTAATGAAATGCGGTCTATTGTGGCAGAAAGACGGGGAGAGAGAGTGCGCGTACATGACAGTTTCTCTGGAATAACAATCAAGCTGTTATTTTTTTTAACACTATTGATGACCTCGAGTCCATCTGCAACGAGAACAAGCAGTGGCGGGGGGAATTAACACCAGACAGTTTCCGTGTGCATTTACATTAACATTTACTTGGCAGACATATGTCACGTTTACTTGTGAGAAAAAGCATACAGTGCATTGTTGTTGCCAATTAGCTTTGCAGGTAGCAATAAGAACACAGTTCCTGGAAAAGCTCCAAGTTGGTTAGTTAGCATTTTTAAAAGAGTCTGAAAGACTGCCTAATTCCCTCACTGAGCATCAAGGGAAGGTTTCTTATGTAACTCCTCATCTGAATTTCTTATTCAGACCTTTATGTCTCCAAAGAATTGTGAATTTTCTTGTAAATTACATCAAAATGAAATTTGAATCAAATGTGAATGTCTTTTTCTATGGTCCAATGTCTTTTTATGTTTGAGCTTGTTATTTGCTATTCCCTCCACCATACTCTGTGTTCATAAAGGAATAGTTTAAAAAAATTAAATAAATAAACAGTTGCTGAAAATGTTCTCACCCTCAGGCCATCCAAGATGTAGATGAGTTTTTCTTCATCATCAACCAATTTGGAGAAATTTAGCACTTAGCATTTAGCATTTAGCAATGGGTACCATCAGAATGAAAGCCCAAACAGCTGCTAAAGGTTTGCTTAAAAAAAAAAAAAAAAAAACTCTATTAACATTTGATGGCACTAATGTAAATAATCTATCTAACTATCTATCTATAAACTGCATTGATGAAAATATGTTTTTAAATATCTATATCCAAAAACATACATTTATCATCTTTTCTGTGACCTCCTACCGTGAAGATTTTCTTCAAGCAGAAGTGACACACGCCTTCATGCCACCCACACAAGTTCTACCTCTTTTCATCACTTTTCTCTTTATCACTCCACACATTTCCTCCTTTCCTCTCATGCGCTGCAAACAATCCAAGCATTTTTTTTTTCGGCGAGGCAGCCGGTGTGCCGTCTCTGACTGATAGCATTCCTGTCAGGATATCAGAGACACTGATTCATGCTGGCAGGCATGTCATTGGGTTTGTGGACTGAGCTCAGGCTAGAACACTCACCTACCTACACTGCTGGATCAGTCCAAGCGATTGGACACGGTCCGCTGTGAGGCCGACTCTCCATATGTATTCATTTCTCTTTGCTTATAATGTGTTTTTCTTTTACAGTTGGCCTTCCCTTGGGGACTATTGACAAAGTTTTACTGCTCAATTGGACGCTACGGCTTTACGGAGACCATGAGATTGTGAGGATGCATGAGCTTCTCACTTTTCAGAAGTAAGAATTACGTCATCTTCTGTAATCTCTGACTGTTTACAGAGCTGCAATTGGCAAGCATGAATAAATAAAACCACCCAGGCACTTTTCAAAGAGGATCCTCATTTGCTGGTTGGACGGCTGATGGTTGTAATTTTGACTTTCTAGCGTTTTAATCATGAGCCGACCAGAAATTAGATGACAATCAGCATTTGGGGTTTGAAAAAAGCATAATGTAAATTTGTTTATATAGAGATGCACACAGTTAAATAAGAATGATTTTAGATTAGATTTTCCATTTTCATCTGAGAGAAATCACACAGACATAAATAACATTCATGAAAGTCTGCACTGCACAAATTAAGATGCATCAAAGCTTGGCAAAATCAACAGTACTTAATGAATTGGTCACATTAAAACTCACATAAATGGAAATTAAGCAAAAGTGAGAGTGAAATAAAGGACAAACACGACTGTATGTTGTGCCATTATTGGAGTGTCTATTTACTCTAAGTGCAAATAGCTGTCTTGTTGGCAAAGACTATTTTCAATAACTCTGTCTACCATTGTGTAGTCTATAGACAGATAGATAGACAGATAGATAGATAGACAGATAGATAGATAGATAGACAGACAGACAGACAGACAGACAGAGAGAGAGAGAGAGAGAGAGAGAGAGAGATAGATAGATAGATAGATAGACAGACAGACAGACAGACAGACATAGATAGTTTCTAAAGGGTATTTCATTGCTGAGAGAGAGAGAGAGAGAGAGAGAGAGAGAGAGAGAGAGAGATAGATAGACAGACAGACAGACAGACAGACAGACAGACAGATAGATAGATAGATAGAGAGATAGAGAGATAGATAGATAGATAGATAGATAGATAGATAGATAGATAGATAGATAGATAGATAGATAGATAGATAGATAGATAGATAGATAGATAGACAGACAGACAGACAGACAGACAGACAGACAGACAGACAGACAGACAGACATAGATAGTTTCTAAAGGGTATTTCATTGCTGGAATAAAGCGTTTAACAGACATTTATAACCATATAACTGAAAATGAATAAGATGTTCTTGTGTTGATCAGACCGGCTGACACTTCGGCCGCAATGCATGCAGGCTTTAGGGATGGGAACAAATAAGGTCGCAATGAGCCAGCATTTATTTATGATTTTAATAAATATACACTGCATATTTTATCACATAATGTTTTATAACGTACATCAATACACTGAGGTGCAAAAATCTTATTCACACAAACTGTAAATAGCACCTATATAGTGGAAAGTAAATACTACTGCTTTTCCTTAATGTAAAGAACTGTTAACACTATTTTATTAACTGTAACATTAGTCAGCTGTAGTTTGGCAGTTTAGTAGTCATCTGCAGAAAAATGATATGATTGGCTTTCTGTAAATGTACTCAGTGACATCATTTAAAAGGTCCACATTTGTAACTTATTTACCCCTAAAAGGTGCATATTAGTATCTTAAAAGGTACATATTAGTGCTTAAATTGAGCATATTAGTACATTTTGTATCTGTATTTCTAAGAGTGCAATAACACCCTGCTGTACTATCTGTTGTTGATGTATTATTTCAAAGATGAAGAGTTAGTGTAACAAAACAACCCAGTCTGTACATGTGTTTTATTATGCTATTTGCTATATGATGTCTTTGAGAAAATGTTAAAGAAAAAGTTAGTTTGATTTATGATGTTAATTAAAGCAGAAATGCATCTGTGAAATGGGTCCATTATGCAGAAGAATAGAAGCAGTGTTATTAATGTTATATTTTTTTATTAACATTTTGAGTGTTTTTGTTTTTCGGCCTTCAATTTAGTTATTAAACTTCAATTTAGTGAAATTGAAGTTTGTCATTTTGTTGTGCTCTGACTTTTTTTTTTTTATCGTTTTAAAGCATGTCTATACAATTTTTATTCAGTTTTGTAGTTAATTCAGTACATCAATCTGAATAAAATGAGAAGCATTGATATAGCAACTATCTGAAATGCATTTTCTTTATTTATTTAAAGTAACAAAAAATGTTTTTATGGATTTAGTTTTAGTTAATAACCCTAAAAGGATGTTTTCTAAATTGTCTGCCTGCAAATGTGTTCTGTGTGCAGTAACACCATTTCATGGAATGCTGAAAAACAATGACTTGAATGGAACCATTTAAGACTGCTTCTGTAAGTATAACCAACATTCTATATATGAAGAGTTCCAATGCAAAAGCCTCTAAAAGCCATCTTGGTCAAAAATGAGATAACGATTCTGAGTGAATGCTTTCCACACATAGTATGTGTTCATCAAGTACTTTCACTTCAAATGCGCTTAATCCCAGCCTCAACCCATTCAGAAGTACCAGCACTTACACAGAAACCTATACATAGTTGCCAGAAAGAAATGCTAATTTGAAAGAAAAAACGTCAGACGTACCTAGAGGCTTTTGCATCTGAACTAAATGTCAAATCTTTGTTGCATCACTAATTATTGTTTTGGTACACCATCTTCTGTCTGCACCGCTATACAGTAGAAATGCAGTTCTCTGCAGTTGTATTGTTGTCTGCAGACAAACGCTGTAATTCTATTGGTTCGGAGCTGGCATCAGCCCACAGTAAGCGATGTTGATGTGAACACAGTCGAGGCATTACATTCTCTCTGCCCTGCTAAAAAACAAGCTCACTGTGAAAGAGAAGTTCACGTTGAAACACTCGTTTTGTAAAGGCCATTTACCATAATGAACCTGGAAACAAGCTGAAAGAGCCCCACTGCAGCGAAGGAATTAAATGTCAACTTTGGTCTGAGAAAATAGACCGGAATTGTCCAAGAGGCATTCACCTCCGAAATGAGCTAATTTAACACCGAGAGGCGTCTCTGCATGGAAATAAAATCATCCGAGTGCTCCAACTCTACCGAGACAAGACGAAAACCGAGGCAGGGAGAGAAAGAGACACAGTCTGGATACAAAATACGATGCTCTTCCTCTGAGATTCAGCTCTGATATGAAGCTAATTAATGCTCCTTCTTGTAAAATGACCTATGAACTCGGCCATGTGGTCCGGGGGTTGTGTGGGCAAGGAGCGAGGAGAGAGGAGGAGAGGATGTGCGTGAGGGCCAGACGGGGCACCGAGAGGGAATGTGCCGGGTAGATAATGTTGGGTGGTGCGGCGTGTGCGGAGATTGCCTGGATCTCGCTCTAATAGAAGGATTATCCAGAGAGAGGTTGAGCTAATACTGTTGTTCAAATGAGGGATAGAGAGAAAAAGAGGTAAGGAGCGTGCGCCTCATCAGACTAACAAGCAATCCAGTTTTCATTAAGTCCCCGGCAGACCTCAGATCAGTGTCTTGTTAGTGAGAGCAGTGTGGGATTAGTTGAGCTCAGACGCTGGGGATGGAAGACAACTACAGCCTGATTACCTTATATAGATACTCTGGCACCACGGCCACAAGAGAGACACACTCGGATGGACAGACAGCTAAAGGGAAAGATGGACGACTCTGGTAGGAACTAGAGGCCACACCATAAAAACACCCTTGTGTCATTCTCAATGAAATTCTGATTCCATAGAGGGTTAAACATTTAGGGTTCAAATGAAATTCCTGAATCTTTCATATGTTTTCATATGTTCTATGAGCTTGTTACTTTAAGCTTTCTTAGGCAATAAGCATCAGGAGGAATCAATTTTACACCCAAGCGCTCTCAGAATGATTCTGATTTCACATATATTGGACTATAATTGAGATGTGTACAAATACACTGAAATTTAAAGCTTAAAGAAAAAAAAAAAAACAGTATTATAGCATCACAGTCTATAGACTATAACGTTTTAAAGAAACTATTTTTATTCAAAAAGGGCACATTATGTAAAAGAAAATACTTTTACATTTTCACTTTCAAATAAATGTTGTTTTGGAACTTTCTATTCATTGGCTGCATTTATTTGACCAAAAATACAGGGAAAATACAGGGAATTTTAAATAACAGTTTTCTATTTTAATATACTTTTATACTTTGAAAATACGTTCTATTATAATCAGCCATTACTCTAGTCTCCATTGTAACATGATGATTAAATATATACTAAATAATAAGAAAACAGTGAAGATTAATGAAATATATTTTTGAAATTTAAAATATATTTAGTTTCAACATTTTTTTTTTTTTTTTTCAAAATGTATTTTGGGGCATGTAAATACATTTCCAGTCGTACAGTATATATTTATTAAAATATATTTATATTTTTAAAATATATTTTCAAATGATAAAAAAGCCACAAGGTATTGTTAGAAAATATATTTATGTAAATATGTTTTGAAACTCATTTGTGGCCATTTTTGTATATTTTGAAATATATTTAAGTTTGTTTGTTTGTTTGTTTATTTATTCATTAATTTTTCCTGCTAGGTACTTTTGTGAGCTGCATGAGCTTGTTCCAGAATCATATTTGTGCATATTTCCAGTGCATATTTATGAAGACCAGGGGTGTCACCGACTAAGGATTTTCATAGTCGAATCGGAATTTTCGAATCATGCTGATAGTCGACTGATAGTCGAATCATATATTTGGGGGCGGGGCAAAACACATTACCAAGAGTAAAGTCAGACGTTAGACAGTCATAAATACACAGGGAAAATGTGTAATGACACCTCGCAGATACAAACGGGGTAAATAATGTTTCATGTTTTGATTAAAAGATAGTTAACATTAAACGTCAGTGAAACCCTTAAGAATTCACAACATGATTTTACAATAGTGCTCTCGTTATAACGTTATGTATATGATCGTAGTTATAACGTTCTGTATTTCTGTTTTGAGTTGCGCGCGCTGCAGATGACCAGTAGAATGAAGCACATGATAGCAGGTTTTTAATCAATGGGATTTAACTCATTTATCTCACATAGAATACGCTTCGTTATTTATATAACATAACGTTAATATTACAACTTACAGGTGCATCTCAATAAATTAGAATGTCGTGGAAAAGTTAATTTATTTCAGTAATTCAACTCAAATTGTGAAACTTGTGTATTAAATAAATTCAGTGCACACAGACTGAAGTAGTCTTTGGTTCTTTCAATTGTGATGATTTTGGCTCACATCTCAACAAATTAGAATATGGTGACATGCCAATCAGCTAATCAACTCAAAACACCTGCAAAGGTTTCCTGAGCCTTCAAAATGGTCTCTCAGTTTGGTTCACTAGGCTACACAATCATGGGGAAGACTGCTGATCTGACAGTTGTCCAGAAGACAATCACTGACACCCTTCACAAGGAGGGTAAGCCACAAACATTCATTGCCAAAGAAGCTGGCTGTTCACAGAGTGCTGTATCCAAGCATGTTAACAAAAAGTTGTGTGGAAGAAAAAGATGCACAATCAACCGAGAGAACCGCAGCATTATGAGGATTGTCAAGCAAAATCAATTCAAGAATTTGGGTGAACTTCACAAGGAATGGACTGAGGCTGGGGTCAAGGCATCAAGAGCCACCACACACAGACGTGTCAAGGAATTTGGCTACAGTTGTCGTATTCCTCTTGTTAAGCCACTCCTGAACCACAGACAACGTCAGAGGCGTCTTACCTGGGCTAAGGAGAAGAAGAACTAGACTGTTTCCCAGTGGTCCAAAATCCTCTTTTCAGATGAGAGCAAGTTTTGTATTTCATTTGGAAACCAAGGTCCTAGAGTCTGGAGGAAGGGTGGAGAAGCTCATAGCCCAAGTTGCTTGAAGTCCAGTGTTAAGTTTTTTTTTTTATTATTGGTCTTATGAAGTATTCTAATTTGTTGAGATAGTGAATTGGTGGGTTTTTGTTAAATGTGAGCCAAAATCATCACAATTAAAAGAACCAAAGACTTAAATTACTTCAGTCTGTGTGCATTGAATTTACACGAGTTTCACAATTTGAGTTGAATTACTGAAATGAACTTTTCCATGACATTCTAATTTATTGAGATGCACCTGTATGTGCTATCTGCACAAAATGCCCTGAATGCACATGAACATGTCTGTACGGATCTGAATGAACTCCTTTTGTGGACGCGTTCTGTTGTGGAAGCGTCCAAGAATGCTTCTCTGTAGTTGACGGATTAGAAAGCGAAACTTTAATCTATAGGGGAAGTTGGATTTATTCACCCACATTAAAATATTTATTTAAAGCTTCTTTCTTTTAAGATTCTTATTTACAGCATTATCATAATAGGCTGTATACTAACTTATTGGGAGAAAACCGGTAGTTCGATGTGAAATCAGACACCGAGCACCCCCATATAGCCAAAATGGCTTGATCATCATAACACCCCGTGGATATTCAACTGTGAGATTGGGAGTCGAATCAGGCTCCTTGAATCGTAACATCGAATCTTTGACTATTCGGGGACACCCGTGAAGACAATATGTTTTCACTCTAGGTTGGTAAAAAAAAAAATAATAATCATGGTTTTTAATAAACAAACAAAATAAATATTTGTTCATAAGTACAAAAAAAAAATTCTCAGAAAATTTTAAAAATAATCATCTTGTGTTTAGCTCTTTAGGGTTTTTTATATGAATACAAACAAAGTTTTTATGCTCCATTGCAACAAGTTTGACATGAGGGACACACTAAGTTCAAATATATGTGAGAGAGAGAATATATATTTTATTTCTCTCTATTTCCCATCCATAAAAGGGGTAAACTGGTCAAACATGTACAGATAAAAGAAGCATCTGTGTATAATTAGACACTCTAAATGCCTGTCAAACAGTCTGAAAACATGCAGCAGATGTAATAACAGGCTTTCAACAAATGTTGCTTATCAGTCTGTGAGTGAATGTGTAAAAGTTTCTGCTGTTCTTGTTTGTTCTATTCTCAGCATCGTGATGGTTCCGGAGCAAATAAGACACAGGAGAATTTGTCCTTCGTCTTTCTTCCTCATGCAGCAGATCGACCCTGGTTTGTGCTCACACACCCTGTCTGGAAGTTCCCAGGCGTTTCGTGGCCTAATAAACCAGCAACGGCTGTCTGGGGCTCCTCCTGAGGCCGGAGACCCGAGTGCTAGAGGATGAGGATAGCTGGATGATGGATGAGACAGAGTCTAAACAGACCCAGATTATTTATCGATTACATACACCAGACCTGATCTGAGAGGCAGAGAACCTCATAACAGAGAATATATAGACATACATATAGAAAGATCATGAACAGCAGCCTGTTTTGTCTTACACACAAATATGTAGGCATTCAATGTTATAGTACAACCTCACAAATACACATTTACATTTATCAAACTCTAAGTATAATTTAGAAGTACAAATACCCTGAAACTATTAACTATAAACAGTTCTTATTGGCTGCTTGTTTTGCAGAGCATTATGGGTGCTTTTTATTTCTCTCACTTTCTGGCAGGACTTTAGTAAAGTTAGTTAAGGGCTTTTGTGAACTTTTTTCTGCATTTTGTCCCAAAATGATAGTACTTGTGTGTAAAAACCCTCTTGTAATCTAAATATGACAACATTTATAAATTTATACACTTATAAATGGATAAATATTTATTATAATTACAAATAAATATAAATCTATTCATATAAACATGTGAATTTATTTATATTATATTTATATAATTAAATTTATTTATATACATTTAAATATTATACATATATAATATAATATAATATAATATAATATAATATAATATAATATAATATAATATAATATAATATAATATAATATCCTTTCACACTGTGCCATCACATTGATTTGTTTTGTTTTGTTTTCAGCTATCAGCCACTCTGCTGTTGAGTTATTAGTAACCTTTTTTTCCCTTTAGATCTACAAATGAGTTTCCTTTTTCCTTTTTTGCATTAAATTTATCAGCTAAGCGCTTCATCTAAAATTCTCCATTGTTAGAAAACTATATATAAGAATAATGTTGCTCACGGTAATGCCTTAAAAATGGCCAATTTGCTAGGAAATATGACGCACCCTGGGTGTTTAGCTGAATCCATTTGCTCAGTTTCAATACAGAGAATCAAGAGGAACCTTATTTAATGCAGTGGGGTCTGCAGGAGGTCTTGGTGGCCTTGACTGAGTAATTACTGTTTATAATCATAATAAGGAAGTTTAAAAGCTGAAACTTTGCTTTTAAAATGAGCCATGCTTAACACAGAGGTGTCAGAATTATTTAGAGATTCAGTGCTTGCCCGATGGCAGTTGGCTACTTGACTATAAAACTGATCGTTTGGGACTGAGGTGAATAGGACGGCAGGACTATCCATTACCATAATTAATTGATTTGTTTTCTTCGAGCCTGCAGGTTAAATGCACTCTGTCTTCTCACAGTATAAACCGCAATAAAAAGCCTTTTAAAAGTGGTTTCCACGACAGCAATGCAAAACTTCATGCCTGACCTGTTTCCATCATCTTTGCAGGATATGAAGATTGATCTTTTTCATTTGTTTCTATCCAGGTCACTGAACTGTCGATGCATTAATAGAATGCTGGACGACGTCCGCAGTGGATAAGACTCATAGACTCAGGTTTGTCTGGTTAGTATGGTCCACTTAGGTGTGGTCTCAGTGTTAAATGCCTAACTACAAAATGCGTTTTATAATATTTTGCCAGCTAGCTATATATATATATATATATATATATATATATACACATATATATATTAGTTCAAATTTCAAAATATTAGTAAAATATAGCATTAAATACTGTTTTTTTTTTTTTTTTTTTTTAATCAATAACACTTTCTTGAAACATGAAGTACAAATTAGAACAACATACACCAAATAATAATACAAAGTCTAACAACCAACATAACACAGATATCTCAATGGTAATTGCATGGATTGGGTGTTGTAGTTGAAGACCTTATCAATATTCTATTTGACATGCAGAAAAATAAATGCATGTTGAAAGATAATAACTTGCAACATTACAGGAAAATGTAACCTTGAAACAAACTTTGAATATCCACATTTGAACAGTCAATAGCAAATACTTAAACTAATAACAAAACATGCTTACAGTAGCTGATTCAGAAGTGCCAGATTGTCATAGCAAAGTCAGAATGATCTCCTCTCCTAGGTTCACAAAACGGTCGTCCATAAAATGCGTTGCTGTTCTGTTGTAAGTAATCTTAATGATTCCTACATGCATCTACTTTTGGAAGGCCAAATAAAGTCATGGCTGCATCAACACTACTGCGGTTACTGAAACCACGCCTTCTTTCTTTGCGTGAACATTTGGGCCCCATTAAGTAAATATTTCCACATCGTGAAGTAGACATGTGGGGGTGTGTTTGAATGAACCGTTTTAGGGGGGCGTGGACGAGTCTTAACTTTGATAAAGAATATCTCTTTGGTTTTGAGACTTTAGTCTTTGCAACTTTAGGGATCTTATCTATGCACAATCAGCTTGTAACACTCCAAAGAGAAAGGAAAACTTGAAATCGCATCATATGACCCCTTTAAACATTTCCCAGACTATTTTGACTCGGAGCACCCTAGTCACTGCATAGCAATGTAATGCCGGGGTGTTTTGCATGGGTAAACATCTGTAAAAATGTTTTAAATCTAGTTCGAGTCAGACATTTGTTAACACATGCACTGCTTTCCAGTTTGGTGTCAACATGCTAAAGTCTGTGAAATCAGACTCCCGACACAGCTGTGTTCAGCACAGCATGTATGCCTGCAGGGAACAGGCCGCGTGTCATTAATACACTGTCCTACATGAATTTCTGCTGTGACACAGCGTATAATGAATCACGGTTATAAAACCCATACCTGAAATTAAAAATCTTATTATAGCCATCTATTCCGGCCGACATTTATATACAACCACAAGCGCACCAGGGTAATACTTTGATGTTCTCAACTCTGGAATATCATAAATAATCATGTTAAGCTGTGGAGGAGCCACTGAACTATGGCCATTAACAAATAATAAACAGAAACGATAAATAAAAACTAAATTTAAAGTAATAAAACATAAATCAGCTTGATGAAAGTTTTACTCTGTTCAGTGACCTTTGATATGATATTTTGATATTATAAAATGCATTAAAAAAAAAAAAAGTGTTCAAAACAGTCCTAGCCAAGATTTATGTAATATTCATTAAAAATAGGAATGTCATTGAATCAGTGCAGCTTTTCAGTTTGCAGACAACAATTTAAAAAGTTGCTTGCTAATTCATCATGTAATCCTAGATTGATGAGATAGTGAGAGAGGATTTCTGTGCGTCTGTTTTAGGTATTTTTGTTCATTCAAAAAATATTGTATTATTACAATAGCAAGCCTATTTGCAAAAGCAATATTTGGAAATTTCAGCTAGCAAATGCAATCTAACCATTGCAAACCAAATGTTTTAGCATAAACTTAAGAGATTTACACATCACTGTATATGTGATTTATTGTGATTAATTTGATTAATTACTAACCATAGCATAATTAATCTGATTAGGCTACATTTTAAGCCATTGACAGCCCCAGTCAAAACACACCCAGCAAAATGAGCCTTCCGGTCTTGATGCAGGTGATTCTGCTTAGTATTCTGTTGGGATTTGTCACAATATTCAATAGGTTGGTCGGTTTTTCCGCTCATGTGAGGTGTGTTTAGGGCATATTTGTGTAATGGGTAATGAGCGTTCCACCGCTCGCCTCACCTCAAGCTTTTGTTTGCGGGAAAAGATTAGCTTAAAGCTCGCTAACCACAGAAAAGGTGCACAAAACCAGATGAGATTCTCTCATGCATGGTGTTATAAATTGGGACGAACTGTCAGAGTCACGGTGATTTATGGCATAATTAATGAACAATTAGCTAACAGATTAACGCTCGTGATTCATGACTCATTTGTTTGCCGAAAACTTTGAGTTAACATTCCGCATTTTATGAGGCGTATAAACTCAACGTCATTCGAAGGATGAAAGTACGAATATCTCAAGGTGAACGCCGCATTTCAAGATAGGCTACTGAGAGTGGCTAGTCCATCACGTGCCTTTGGTAAATGCCACAGAAGTTCTGACTAATTAATGATGTGATGTGCATACTGCTATTTCTCGTCCAATTTGGGGTCTGGCCACGTTCGCGGTCCAATTCAAGTTTTTCATTCATTTTCCCCTCAGAGCGCTGAATGGAAATTGTTTCTGAGCGCACGCACACGCGTGTGTAATAACAAAGACTGATTTGGCTCTGTTGTGAAAGGATTAGAGTTTGTGAGACATTGTGAAGCCGCTAAGGAGGACTAGTCTGTTAATCGGTGCCATGGAACGAAAGAGAGAGCTCGTGAAACACATGCATGTTAATGGAAGAGAGATTTCTCTCCCAATACAGGCTTTTCAACGCTGAGCTACTCTACATTCATCATTTATAGGAGCACTCACGCTGACTGCAGTTATGGAACAGTTCCAGCTGACTTACATTTCTCTCTTTTCTTTAGCCATTACAAAGTTATTACAGAGTGATATCTATCTATCTATCTATCTATTTATCTATCTATCTAAAAAGTGTTGAATGATTTAATTATGGCAGAGGCTATTTACACTAAGTGCAAAAAGCTATAGATTCTATTTACACTATGTTAAAATAGCAGCATTTTTCGCTATTTATAATACTTGTTGCAAATAGTGGCAATTATCTGCACTTCAGTTTTGTAGTACATTATAAAACATTATGCAATAATACGGTATTTAGTGTAAATTATAATTTTAATTCAAATTATTAAATGGATTCCGCCTTATTGGAATTTTCTACCACTTTAATGGTTTTTTTAAAGGTACAATATGTAAGTTTTCGCCACTAGAGGTCGCATTTTCAAAACAATAACAAGGCGAAGTTTGATGGAGCTATGAATGTTCCCGGAATATTTTTTTTATTTTTTTTATTATATGTACCTTCCTTAGTTATTCAAACAGCGAATAAATTATACAGAGAATGCAAGCAAAGAACATTTACACTGTCAAAGAACATTATGCCTGACTTAAGTCTAGCGCGAGTTTAAGAACTCTCAAAAAACTCCCCTTATAATCAGTAAAGCTGTCTATACACGGTTTTATGAATGCATTTCTTACATCATATACGTACATCTGCACTTTGTTGTTTATGATGAGAGAATTCTCGTGAGAGCTGAATTCAGTTAGCGAGGGCCTGCAGTGAACAAAAAAACTCATCTGAACGCCTCTGATTGGCCATTGCATTCATAAGCTCAACAGACTCGTGTGTGATTGGTTATAATGCGCAACACTGTAAAAACGCATAAAAAATCATGGTGCAACATTGAGCAGATCTAAATTCAATGCTGCGGTCAACACTTTCGTTTCATTTGGATTTTATTCGTGACAGATGTAATGGATTTAGTTTAACTGTACCACAGCATGTGTGTCTACGTCATTGATCGGCAACAATGATCAGGGACCAGTCATTATTTAAAATTGGAATTTCTCTGGTTTTCCCCTTGGGAAAAGTTTTTGGAATAATATAAATACCCAACTGCATAAAGTATATAACACTGTGTAAGTAGTTTTTGGATATTTTCTTACGAAAATCTTACATATTGTACCTTTAAGTAATCCAGTCAAAATAGCCTCAAACTCATTTATAAGGTTCCCTGGCATAATGAGGTATTCAATATATAATCATATAATATAAATAAAATCATAAAATTCTGTCACATTACTGTATATTAGCTAGCTGGTCATTAGTACTTGTTAGCATGCTAAATGGTAAGTAAATGGACTTTGAATAACAAAAGCCATTTCTCTATCTCCCCAGCAACTCCTATGTAAAGCATGCCGGGAACTACGAATCTACTTGACAGCTATAGATTCTATTAAGAACGAGAGGTATGTTTTAAACCACACAGACACTCTTTTTCTGTGCTGTTGTTGTTTTGTTGTGTTCTCTCTCTCTATTCTTTAGCGCTGACCCCTCATTAGACTCATCTCTCAGGTGGAGCAGTCTAACTCGTCTGTGTCTCATGGGCCCGTTTCTGTCCGTCTAGCTATCTGACTCAACCGGCTGGCTATAATCAATAGCTTCTCCCATCATTTCTCATGAGATACAACCACTAGAGCAATGACCTTCCTCGCTCTCATTCTTTCTTTTGCCGGCCTCTCCTCCCTCATTAAATTCTAAGCTGTGAGGTCGACCCTAACGATTCCAGCATGAGAGAAAAGGATAAAAGTGAGAGACAAAATAGATGAGAACTATTTCTGGGCTGGATATCCAGGAATGACCCAAAGGCTTTAGTATGATTCCAGTCTGATGGAAAACGGGCCTCTGTAGTCACTGCGGAGACTGTCCAATATGAAGACCATTGGACCACAGAATTCATCACCAACATAGTTGAAGGACTCTCAGATGCCTTTTTGAATTTAAGAAAACAAAATACAGGTAGACAGGCTCACTTGATGCAATATTCACAGAGGGGCCGTTGTAGGAAGCTTGAAAGATGCATCCACCCACATCTAAACCAGACCGTGGAGAAATACAGCAGCTTTAGCTGCATCAGTGCAAAAGCTGATAGCGAGAGTTTAGGCTTGATTTCCTGCTTTCATTCACAAACACTATCAACACTAGACACGCTATGAGTGGGACCAAAACCTCAAAAATTCTGCCTTATCAAATGTTATCCGGAGGTAAGAAGGCACCGGGCCACATCCGAAGCCAATGTTTTCCTAACATCTTGTCTACTGAAACACCTCCATACTGTCAGTTTTTGACTGCAGTATAAATATATCCTTTATCACCTATGATACCCTATAAAAAGTGAAGTCTGATCAGGCAGTTAAAAGAATTTTAAATTATGATTCTGTTTCTATTTAGAAATAAGCATTGACATTGACGTCAACATGAACGTAGTTTGTCTGTCATTCGTCATATTGCATTTTAAAAGTTAAAAAAAAAAATGTTTTACCTGTTTTTCAGCCAAAAAATAAAAATAAAATATAATATTACGAGTTGTTTTTCATATATTATATTTTGGAAAAAAAGTTGTCTTTCTGGCAATTTCATTTATTTTTAAACTTGTTTATACTTTATAAATTATTATTTAATGAAATAAATGGCAATGCAGTAATACAAAACATACTTTTATTAAAGATACACTCTATGAAACATATGAGTCAAACATAATATGAATTAATTATATGAATGAATGAATAAAAAAATAAATAAAAAACGAAAAATAATTGGGGGTGGGGGACTGACTATACATTGTAGCTGTTTTTTTGTGTTGGAAAAACAATATAAAACAAAATCACCATCATCAGAAGCATCTGGAATGCTGAGATTCTGTTATTTTCATCATTAAATCATGGCTCCGTATGCTGCTGTTTTATAGATTTAATATTTAATGTGAGTGTGAGTGTGTGTGTGTGTGTGTGTGTGTAACACGAGGTGTAAGGTTATCCTAATTAGGCTGTAACCTTCAGCTGGTGTAATCTGTTGAGTCAGCACATTGCAGGGGAAGCGTTTAATTGGTCAGTAAAAGTTATGTTGCTCTCTCATCTTCTTACTCTCACACAGTCTACCAAGGTCTGGCCTGATGGGAAAATGCTCACTCGGTATAAATACACATGGGCACTAATCAGCGGCTTAAAGAGGCAAAGGAAAACGAATCATAATGCACCAACAGAAAGAGAGCGAGTGTGACATTTCTGGGCTATCTGTGCTTTAATTAAATGTTTAAGACTTTCTAAGCACTTTAATTTTCACTTAACTGCATTTCTAATCATGAATCACTGCTTCACATTTAAAACGAACACATTTGATGTCGCCGAAGAGAAAACTCAGAGGACAGACCACCCTGTGGGGAGAGAGGTGTAGTTTATTTGGTTGATTTGGAATTTGTTTGGTTACCAGTGTGTGCAGTTAAGCTGTTCAGAGAGCTTTACTGTAAAGCAAAGGTAGATGTGACACTAAACAAGAGCTGTATGCAGGCCAGAGAATCCCTACATGTTTAAAACATTGGCAAATCTTCATGTTTCAAACTTCAAAAACATGAGATTTTTATGGAAATTTCATGCATCTAAACTAGTGCTGTCAATGTGGTTATTCATTTTCATGTGACACTTTGCAAAGTGTTAACAGAGGACATGCATAAAATCCACAGACGGTGAAATATACTTCAAGTGAAAGCTATATTTGTCAATATTTATGATGAATATGAAACATTGTTTTTGTATTTGATGGTGTCACACATATTGAGTGACAGGAAAGATAAAAACACACTACAGTTAACAAAGATGACTTGTTAACAAACATACTTCTGCTGGGAATTTTGTATATACACAAATCTAATTAGTAGCCTACTTGAAAGTGAAGCCAACATTTTGTGCATTTTATAAGTTTATTTCTTATAGCCTATAAAAGCCCTCAAAGTAATGAAAAAGAAAAATGCAATAAATCTTTTGTCCTTTTGACCTTTTTCTTGCCGTAAAAATGGGTGTGGCCATTTGCAAATTCTATGGGTCTGTTATTCTATGGGCACATTGTTATTCTTCTCTTTATTTACCTATAGCGGCTAATGAACCGGAAGTCTCACCCATAGGTTTACTTCCGCGTTGAAGAAAAAGGTGGATAGAAGAATATTATTTAGGCTACAGGAAAAACCCTAGCCCCTTCTTCATCTTCATGTAGCCTAACTGTTCTGTATATTCTAATGCAAAAATGTAGGCACGCTGTTTGTAAATGGCTAATCGCTTTGACAAAAAAATAAATAAATTAATTAATTAAAAAAAAAAAAGTCCTCCCCGAACTTCCCGCTGCCCTGTATCTTGCTCTTTCATTGGCTGTAGGTCATCGCCCGATGTATTTTTCAGTCAGAACTCACACAGCATGATTTTGAATCGCCGACAGCCCCATATATTTAGCATGCCAAGTCAGTGTTTCCCATACATTGATTTATTTGTGGTGCCCTGCCACAATATCAGAACTGACCACCACAAATAGATTTTTTCAAAAAGCTTTGACTTCGTTGAATAAACGAGCACTGCACGTTTCAAAATCGAAACACGGTGAGGGTGTTTTTATATCACTGTATTTCTGAAGGAAACTGACTGTCTTCAGAAAATTTTCATTTCATCTTGCATGTAATGCCTGATAAAGCATGTGTTTGTGAGTGGAGTGCTGCTTTGTGTACAGCGTTACCGGGGAAACCTCTATTTCTCTGCGTGCTAAAGCGCCTCCTGCTGGCAGAGAATGAATTTGCATACATGCCGCCACAAGTAGAGTCTGTCTGTGGGAAACACTTCAAGGGCGTCGGCGACGCATCGGCGATTCCCTCAGATCGCGTCTTTGATAATTCACATTGCGTGATTGTCACTCGTGTGAACGAGCACCGATTTGCCTCCAATTTCGGACATTTGTCGGCGATTTATCAAAACCTGTCGGCGAATGAAAAATCGGGCTAAAATCGTGCAGTGTGAACTTGGCATTAGATACAGAACTTTTTAGGCCCGGTTTCACAAACAGGGCTTAGACTAAGCCAGGATTAGGCCATAATTCAATTGGGACATTTAAGTAATTAGGATAAAAGCATAGGAAAAAACATTACTGGTGTGCATCTTGAGACAAAACAAAGGCACTGATATATGTTAAGATCAGTCATTGCACGTTTTTTTCAGTTGAAACAGCTCAGACTCAGACTCTAAAATAAGCATCTAAAATAGTTTGTACATTTTTTCCCATATGCCTCACGAATCCAGTTTCAAATAAATTTTCTGCAACACAAATATGTTTACATTCTCTGAGTGCACAGTATGTATTTGAAATGTTTTTCTACATTCATAGGGTTGTAAATAATTGCTTTTGTATTTTGTAATTCTCACCATGATTTTAACGTTTTTATATATAAATTATAGTAACACAAACACCCTACATTTGTTATGCTAATACAGTCTTTTTACAACTGTATCCTGAATTTTGATGAGAATGGCAAAGGCAAAGAGAATGGGAATTTAGTATAACTACTCAAAGTAAAGTAAGTGAGAATAATTACAGGTTTTAGCGCTGTGAGTAGAAGCAAAATTATGATGGTACTTTCCAGCACTTTTACTTTTCTAACAGTTCTTTTCTCAGCAGATCCCAACAAATTGTCTTTGAAGACTGGAAGCCTGTTAAGTCAGAAACTGGTGGCACAGGTGAGTTTAGTCGCCACATGGATCAAACTCCTGAGGGTCTCTGGGCATGTGAGTACTGACTCTTGACAACTCATTATCAGTAAAGTGAGCCCAAGACCATCATCCCAGCTGCTTTACAAACCCCTCTGCTCAGGATATCTATTCCCTTTACATGCACTATAACACCCACTCGCTCTTAGAGGAGAGACGCTCTACCCCTCATCCATATTCAACAGCAAAGAGTTTCTTCTGACAGTTCTCTTTATCTGACCTCCAACCTTTCTCTCTCAGTTTCAGTTTAATCTACTTCATTGGAATGATAAAAATGTATTTTTGAACAGCTGAATATAATTATTTTTTTTTTTTTTTTTAATCCAGAAAAGTTCTCTAAACTCTGATTGGATGAGCCGCGTTTAGACCTGTGATTGTGGATTCTATTTTAATACACCAAGATGCTACATTTCTATATGACTTGAAAGAATTGTTTAGAAATGTAACTAGTTATCTATCATTGGTGTTTTTATTATTAACTATGATATTCTGACAGCCTGTAACACACAATCTCTCCTGGGTACTTGCTTTAACCTCTTAACTGTCTCTCACATTTTTGACATGAAAGTGAACTATCCAAACTTAATTTTTTTTTATAATTCATAAACGAAAACATTTTCTAACATGATTTTGATGTTGGTAATGCAATATCTGATTTTAAAGTGCTTTTCAAAGGATGAATTTTGAGATTTTAAGTTTTCAATTGATATATAATTTCTCACGATTTCTAAAGTGTGATGGAGAAAAAGGCAACGAAGAAGACTGACAAAGGTCAGAACTCCTGTTACACTGTTAGACATTTCAAAAGGGTTTTTACAGTAACTTACTGGCAACACTGTTGCCAGTAAGTTACTGTAATTAAGATTTACAGTAGCAAACTGTATTTGATTTACAGTTGAAAACTGTACTGTTTTACAGTAAATTACTGTAAATAAATTCCAATTCATCAGTATACTACTGTAATTCATTCATTTTAATATAGATTTCATTAGATTTTATAATTTTATATACAATTCATTTTATTTTTACTCTACATAGGTACTACTGGCATTCAATTAAAACAGACACAATAACAAAATATCAAATTCTTTTTTAAAAACATTGCATGTATAACACTTAAAAATACAGACTTCCAATGCTGGAACAGTGCATCTTCACCATTTCTCCTGTCTTAGGACATTTTGCAGTGCATTATGTTGTGTCCTCTGGATTCATCCTCACAAAGAATCTTTAGGCAACAGAAACATAATGGGGGAAAAAGACAAACAGCCAAAGAATACATAGCTATCTGCAAAACCCAGGTGCTGCTCCAAAACGTGGCCACCATCTTTGCTCACCATCCACTTTGTTAGTGACAGAAATGTCTTCTCTGAAAAACAAGAAGTAGAAATTGCACATATTTAAAAGGCAATCCTCATATAGAATACACAAACCTCTCAAAACCATAGTTGTTCTCTTACCATGAATTATCAGTCTTGGGGTGGCTGGCCTGCTCATGTCTTTCTTGATGCTTCATTGGAGTTGCCTTTAAAGCACAAATACAAAAAATGCAGTAAATCTTAAATTCCATTAAAAACTATAACAAACTAATTCTAAAACTAGAAAGGCAGCTAGCCATAAAACTTGTTTAACCTAGCTAACGTGCGATTTTATTTTCTCAATAGGCTACTGGCCAAAATTATTATTAACACCTGATCTAAATTTCACATTGGTTAACCTAATGTTAATATAAGATAAGCGTTGCTCGTTAAAAATAATTTTAATTCGGTAACTTAATTCAATAAGAAACAAAAGTTGTTTAAAACAGCGCAGTTTACCATAGTAAAGTTCTGTAACCACCATGTTGACGAGTAAATGTTACTAGGTTAAACTGGTGTGCAAAAATCTGACAAACACACAGACAAACGTACATATTTTTACCTTGCTTGCTGATCTTATTCTCTCGTAAGGTGCATCGACACACAGCGCAGATGTTCTCTGGAACTCTCCCACTCTTGCGGGTTCATCCCGGGGAAAAACCCGCGGCATTGCCCCGCTGCTTCCGTGTCTTCCTCGGACGTGAGTGGCGCGGCGCGGCTCAACTCGGCAGCAGACAACAATATAGAACCTATTATATATATTATCTACAGTGAATGCGGACAGTAAACTGATGTATATTCTGACGTGCAGATGTACTCCAAGCACTTGCGCCGTTTCTGACACGAAGTACAAATGGATTTTCCAATCATTACAAGCAATGTAACACATCCAGTGTAGTCAGTCCCAAGCTGTTGCGGCGTTGTAGACACAGTGTAGGACAAATTGTGTCAATCCAAATGTAAGAAATGAGGAAAATAAAACCGCCTCAATAGAAAGGCGCCAAAGAGACCATTACAGCAAATACAGTAGTATACAGCAATTTAAAAAAAATACAGTAAGTCTCTGTATGTGGGGTCTGACGTCACAGAAATTCCCATGATGCAAAGGGTATTACAGTTATTTACTGTAAAAGGAATTTGGAGTATTATACTGGGTGATATACAGTAAATAACTGGACATTACAGAAATGTCTAACAGTGTATGATGTAGATTTTTCAGGTGCACTCTTGCACACTAATGACTAGTGGGCCCACCGGTTGGCCAGTGACGGTTAACAGGTTAATATAAAGTAAAATAAAAATGGTGCAAATGAAGAAAGTAAACAAAAAAGTTTTTTTTTTTTTTTAAAAACTCAAACGGCTGTTCAATGGTTATGAGTCTGAAATATTTTTGTTATTCTTTTTTTTCTAATCAACCAATCAATCAGTCAATCATTTATTTATTTAAGAAATGAATAGCTTTATTCAGCAATAATGCATTAAATTGATCAAAAGTTAGAGTTAAATGTTGATTAAAAAAAAAAAAGGAAAAGGTCACGGTTTCCAAAACAATATCAAGCAGCAAAACTGTTTCGAACTCTGATAATAATAAATAAAATGTTTCTTGAGCAGCAAAATAACATATGTGAATGATTTCTGAAGAATAATGTGACACTGAAGACTGGAGTAATGCTGCTGAAAATTCAGCTTTGCATCAAAGGAATAATTTAAAATGTAAAATATATTCAAATAGAACATATTTATTTGAAATTATAATAATATTTTGCAATATTGTTGTTTTTGTAAATAAATGTTGCCTTGGTGAGCAATAAAGATTAATTAAATGAATCAATTAATTAATTAATTAAACTTTGACCAGTAGTATGTGAATATGAAGAAAGTGTTAGCACATCTATTGCAGATTGAATGAAGCAACAGTTATCATGTGGCCACCAATCAGCATTGGGGTAAATCTGCTTGCCTGACCCTTCAGTGTCTACACTGACAAAACAAGAACGTCCTCATCCTCAGTGTAGACTGCTTGTCAGCATGAAGGGCCACCTCACTCACTCACTCACTCACACACGCACACACACACACACACACACACACACACACACACACACACACACACACATCCACACACCTTTCTCAGAGCAGAGCTGGCGTTTAACTCACTCTCTGAAGTGTGAAAGCAAGCTGTGACTCCCATCCTGAGGGTGTAAGCACGTGTGTGAGAGAGAACGAGACACAGCAGGGTGTCAGCAGTCACCCAGAGGCTCCTCCATCATTAGTGTAGTCCTTCTTCTTCCTACTGTCACACAGAGGAGAATCACAGCGCCTTTGTTCTGAATCCAGCGATCCAAGCATCTGGCAGCAGTCTGTATCTCCTGACAGAGCAGATTCAGTGTGGCCACCATGCAGTGCTGCTTCCTTTATCTCCACGGACTTGTATCAGCTTGTCAACAGCTCTCTCTCTCGCTCAGTTCCCCCTTTAAAAAATAGTTCTTCTGTGTTTTTGTAGCAGAGAAGAGGGGAGTGTCATTCAAAAATAATTTGAAGATATCGCAGAACATTTATTTTACCATAGTAAAAGTACATTTCTGGCTTAAGTAAATTTTTCATCTCAGTTTTTAGTGTTAATTTAAAATGAGACAAATCTGCTATTATTTTAATGTCCAATCTGTTATTTATCAGTTTATATAGTGTTTTAATGCTTCGATAACTAGCAGAAGACAATAACTTGTTTTAAATTTGAGTTGCGAAGATGGGGAACGTTGAAACACTGTTATGCTTTTCTATTCTATTCCATGAGAAACAGGTGAATAAATACTGACAGTCAGTGTTTAATGTTCAGAATCAGAAATTATTATTTCAAGAAATGTAAAGCATTTTGGCTTGTTTACGTGAGCCGTCCCAAGCATGGTTGCAGTGTGTCCATTGTCAAACTCCAAAATCAGATTATTTTTAATTCTTAAAAAAAAACGCCATTATTTTATTTGTAAAAGTTAATTATTTTATTTTATTGACAAAATATTTTAGTTTGTCTTGCATATTGTTTTGTGAAAAATTAGTTCAGATAATATTTTAAGCTGTCATAAGGTCATGTTACAACGTGTTACAACAATGTTGTTACATTTCCCTTCCATTATTTGAGGGTAAACAAAGAAAAACGTATACACTGTAATCATGAAACAAAGTGACATATTTGTACTAGACAAGGGTGAAATTACAGTGGATAAAAAATATACTCTGAACCCCCTGTGGATTTACGCAATTTGAGGAATTCAAAAAGTGTTAAGTTGTGCCCCGCATTACAATAAAAAAAAAAAAAAAAAACTGTTTTCTATTTTCAACAGCCATTACTCCAGTCAGTGTCACATGATTTGCAGCTCAAGAAACATTTTAATGATCAATTATTTATTTATTTATTATAAACATTTTAATTATTATCTAAAATCCAAATAAATGAATGATTAAATAATGCTGTGCTGCTTAATATTTTTGTGTGAAAACATTTTTATGCAGAATGCATTGCATAAGTCTTTACTGTCACTTTTGATCGGCATTAATTTTGTACGGAAGTAAGGAATGAAGAAAGTGACCAAACTTTTAAATGGCAGTTAAATGGCATGTAAATAAACTGAAGATAAAAATAGATAATAATAATAATAATAATAATAATAATAATAAATAAATAACCTAATTAACTGAGGGTGAGACTAGAAACTTCATATCCATAAACTGCACTCAAAATTTACACTATAAATAAAGATACCTTGACCTATAACTCAATGGGACAAAAATGTATTGAACATTTGTTAGTTTAAAATAACATTATCAAGTCAAAGAAATGCAATATAAAAGTAAAATTTCAAAAAGTTTGTTCACTCAAAGAGCTTTTGACCAATTTACTTCAATTTCTTGAGTTAACTCAACTTCATCTGGGATTGTAGGGACTACTTTCTTTTTTTAATCCAATATTCGTGTCACAAACGACTTGGAGATGTGCAGAGTCAGCTGAGACCCAGCGACTTAAAACTCTGATCCTCAACAGCCCATGATATCCCATAAAACACTACATTTTGCTGAGGCACAGAATCAAGCGGCACTATGATGGATTTAAAACCTCACTAAATGTGTGTCTCAGTATTTTCCTGAAACAATGGTTGTCTTTACAACAGTCGTGAGTGGAATAATAAAAACAGACAGTGGATCTGGGGCTGAGCGGCTGTGCTGGAGGAATCCGATGGCAGCCCGGTCAGACATCAGACGAGCACATCGGCTAATCGTCTGTGTGTGGGATTACCCGCAGGATCAGTCCCACCACAGACTCTGCACCTTTTCAACAGCAGCTTCAGCAATTTTCCTCAAGATTTCACCCCAAAACAATCTTCTACAGAGAGCTGATAGAAAGGAGGCGAAAGGTTGTTCCCTGCAACCGTTCCGTGACATTTTCTGGCTCAGTTTAGACCAGTGCTTTTCAGCCTTATTTGTATCATGTACCTCCACAGCACCGTCATGAAGTACCTTTCACTGACATCAAACCACAATTATGTTCCTTTAAACTCATATTATCATTTTGCATAAGCATTAATATCATTAAAATGGCTATTAATACAAATAAATAAAAACAAACACTTGTTTTTACACTTGTGGATGACTTGCTGTACCATGTCCATTTCTTTTATCTGAAGCAATAGAGAAACTGTTAACTTTATTTGACTTCATCTGGTTTTATATTCATTTTAATGGATGCCACATGTTAACTAAAACTACTACAAACCGTTTCCGTATATAAATAAGTGTTTTGTAAATCAAATAAAATATAAAAAATAAATGAAAATCCTAAACTTAAAATACCTTTAAGAAATGTATAGCCTTGGTAGCTAACTGAAATAAAGTAATTAAAATAAATAAATTAATTAAACTATAAATAATAATTGCTATAAAAATATAAATTGACTAAAACAGAAAAAAAAAGTTAATTCAAAATATTAATAATAATAAAATAACTGCTTTACACCTAAAGTTTATATAATTACACAATATACAGTGCCCTCCATAAGTATTGGAACAGTGAAGACAAAATTGTTCTGTTGGCTGTGGAGTCAAGACATTTGCAAATATGATGAAAAGATGAATATGAGACAAAAGTACAGAATATCACATTTTATTATTAGCCGTTTCAACACATACATGTTTTACCAAATAAAAAGAACAGCACTTTTAGAGTTCATCCCACTCATTGATGTGAGGCATAAGTATTGGGACAGTTGAACATAAGGCAGATATAAAAGATTAAAAGCTATTCTTTAGTTGCAGATCCCTTGCGCACAATTACAGCAGTGAGTCTGTGACCGATAGACATCACCAGACTCTTGGTCTCATCCTTTGAAATACTTTTCCCAGCCTTTAATGCAGCCAATTCCAATTGTTGCTTGTTTTGGGGAGTTTCTGCCTTTACTCTCCTCTTCAGCTGCTGAAATTCATGTTCAATCTGATTTAAATCTGGAGATTGACTTGGGCAATCTAAGACTTTCCATTTCTTTGCCCTTATAAATTCCTTGATTGAACTGGCAGGGTGTTTTGGGTCATTGTCCTGATGCAATATAAAGCACTTCCCAAAGAATATGGTGGCATTTTCTTGAATATTGGTAGGCAAGATGGTTTTGTACCCTTCTAAATTCATTCTGCTGCTGTCATCATACATTAAGTCAACATTAAAGTTGAGAGGCCTGTTCCAGAAGCAGCTATGCATGCCCATGCCATGACACCACCTCCACCATGCTTTACAGATGAGGCTGTATGCTTTGGATCATTTGCATTTCCCTTTTTTTTCTCCACATTTTTGCTTTCCCATCACTTAGATAAAGGTTCATCTTTGTCTCATCGGTCCAAAAACACAGTTCTAAAACTCTTCTGGCTCACCTTTGTGCTTTTTTTTTTGCAAACTCTAATCGTGCCTTTCTATTTTTGGAGCTGGTCAGAGGTTTGTATCTTGCTGTGTAGCATCTGTAATTCTGTGTCAAAGTCTCCTGAGGACAGTAGATTGTCAGAGCATCACCCCAGCTTTCTGGAAGTCGTTTGGTGATTTTACAGACACGTCTTTTAGGGTTCATTTTCACAGCTTTTATGATTTGTCTGTTATCAACTACTGTTGTTTTCTCAGCCGATCAGGTAGTTGTTGGTTGCTGGTGTCGCTTGTGGTTTCCAAACTCTTGATTTCTCCATGCCCTTTGTTTTTGCTATAGCTCTAAATTACCTCCTCTTTTCTTTTAGCATCCAAATTGCTTGCTTTTCTCTCAAAGTCAGCTCCCTCATTTTCATCCTGGTTTGTGTGTGTCATCATTGAATGCGAGATTCAGAATGCAGAAGTAATGGATATAACTGAAACGACACATTCCCTGCTTTTAATATCTGAAGAATTAATGCAACAGGACACACTTAGAAAGACCTGTGAGGCAACTGTTCAATACTTATGCTCACATCAGATAGGGGGATGAAACTCTAAAAGTGCTGAACTTCTTAGCTGGTAAAACATCTACGTGTTGAATCACCCAATAATAAAATGTGACATTCTGTAGTTTTGTCTCATATTCATCTTTTTTATCATATTTGTAATATGGTTATTACTTGATTCCACAGTCAACAGAGCAATTGTGTCTTTACTGTTCCAATACTGATGGAGGGCACTGTATATTCTCATATTCTGACATTTATAAACATTATTGTTTTCTTTCTTTAAAAAGTAGAAAAAAAAGTGATGTGAAGATGTTAAATATATAAAAGTGTAAAAATTATTTGTCAAAGTCAGAAATTCTATTTTATAAATTGGGTTTAACCATGCAAAATGCATTTGCTTTGTGAAATGGTGTGTGCTATAAGTAGATTTATTTTTTTATTTATTTATTTATTTTACTTTTATTTTGTTGAATAGATGGACTTTTAAAAAGAGTTGCGAGATGCTGAAAAGAAGAGAAAAAAGAAAAAAAAAAACATTGCGATGCACTGCAAAGGCCAAAGATGTCCATCTGACACAAGGCTATACGTTGAATTAAAAAACAGTATAAATTGAAAGCCAGCAAGTGTCTTAACGGGGCATAATAGACATGATATATGTCACTGCTGGCAAAGTGTCTGTAACCACCATTAGCAATGTGTCTGCAACATCAGCTTATGTCAACAGGTTAAATCTGTGGCATTTCATTTAATTCTGCATCCCAGATCAACAGCAGACAGTAATTGTTGTGCAACCATGTGGACGAGTCACCGTACGAGGTTACCAAGGAAATGATACAGATTCTGGCATAGTGACAGATGTTCAGTGACATTCAGAGGACCGTTGCCAAGGACAGAGTATTTGACGAGCGAACCTGCTGCAAAGATCTATTATTGAGTTGCCGCCACACAGACCTTGGAATATAGCGATAAGGACAAAAATCGTTAGGTAAACAATGCATGAATACCACAAGTGCTTTTGCATGCAATTCCGAATGAGATTCACAGGACCATCTTCTTGATCTTTACGAAACGACTCATGAAAAAGTTCCACACTGTTTGGATATTCGCTAGGCATTAAGAGTGAACAAAAAATTCAGAAGTCAAGTGCTTGGAGCAAAATCATGTGTGATTCAAAACTGTTCAAAGACTGAGACAGAACATAAGTCATCCTTTTATTTGAAGGTGGGTCTCGTTGGGCAGTAGGAGCCCGTTTGCCTCGGGCGAACAGCGCTCAAACTTATGAGGTCGTCATAGAAACATTGGTTGCATTTCCTTTAGTATTTCACATAGAGAAATTTTGGCACTGCTGCAATTCTTACTGGTTTCAACGCAGGACGAGTGTCTGATTTGGCCTGAAGTAAAGCATCTGACTCACTTACCAGGTAGGCCTGTATTAGCCTTGGTATTATTCTACCATGTGGCTCCAGAAGACTTACTCAAGGTTTGGGTCCAAACCCACTTTCCTTGCACTGACCACAACATTCCAACATTCACACACTTATTTATTTTTTTAATGAAGGCTCTGTAAGTGAGAAAGATACCTTGTACAGAAGAGAAAAAATAATGAGCAGTTGTGTGTGTGGTAGTGTAAATGTTTAATGTGTGCTCAGGGGGCTATTTCCAGCTATCACCAGCAGGCAAATAAATAGATCTAGGAGAGCGAATCTGAAAAAGAGTGTGTGAGAGAGAGTGAATGAGTGTGAGTGTGTGTGTGTGTGTGTGTGTGTGTGTGTGTGTGTGTGTGTGTGTGTGTGTGTGTGTGTGTGTGTGTGTGTGTGTGTGTGTGTGTGTGTGTGTGTGTGTGTGTGTGTGTGTGTGTGTGTGTGTGTGTGTGTGTGTGTGTGTGTGTGTGTGTGTGTGTGTGTGTGTGTGTGTGTGTGCGCGCGCGCGCGCGCGGAGTGTAAGTTGAGGCATGTAAGCAGTGCTGATACTGATCAAACACAACATCTAACATCTAATTAACTTAATTTGCTGCACTGCAAATAGGAAAACATGAGAAAGTGAGGAAACGACCAAAAAATAAGTGAAAGAAAAAAGATTTACATGCATTAGTTCAGCCGATTTATCCCAAACAACTTGTGAAAGAAAAGATGAAGAACAACAAAAAGAAAAGAGAGTATGAAAAAGCGCAAATTAAAGCATGAAGTGCTTTGGATTTTTTTAAGTTGTATATAAAAGATTTTTAGAGTATGCTTATATAATAGTATATATTAGAAATAGAAATAGTTTTTCAGTCTTTCAGGTTTAATTCAATTGTTAGATTTATCAGCTTCTGAGTTGATAATTGGCTCTATATAAATTTTAGTGTAGAAAGTGTAAAAATGGAAAACAGAGAGAGTGAAATAGCAAAAAAGAAAGTGTGATATAGAGAAAGTATTAAAGAAAGAGAATATGAAAAAGTAAACGTAATCAAGTATGAGAGAAACTCAGAGCAAACAAAAAGTGTGAAAGTAAGATTCAATTACAAACATTACAAATATGATTTTGATGTTTTGAAACTATATATTGTGTTTTGCACTAATATATTCATTCTTGCAACGTTCTAATATGATAAGAAATGTGAACACAAACTAGTGATTGCATTTCTCTGGCTGTCTTCACAATGTCCTCTAATTTACAATAACAGATTTGTTGTCAGATCCAATATATATTTAGTGTACAAAAACTCGTCAATAGCTCAACATGAATAATGACATTTTAATGTCTTTATTTACAACTCTGCCAAATGTGCTTTGACAGTTTTATTGTGATGATGGCAGGGAGCCCAACGTACATTATAATCAGCTATGAAAGAAATGCTCTGACATTGGAATGCTGCAGAGACTCCTTGACAGGGAATTATGCAGAGCACAGGATTCCCCACAAAGCCTCGGATTCACACAAAACTAACTAGTTTTTAATTCTTGGTCAAGGACGGGTCACATAATCACAGCTCAGTGACGGACATAATATACACTTTTCATCTGAAAGCTTATAAATTCGGCAAACAGATTGGACGGCAAATTAACCCAATGAAAGACGACATTCACCGATAATGATGGGCACACAAGTACTCCCGGTTGTGCTGTATGCAGTGCTTTGTCAGGCCGTGTTAACGTTATGTCATGGTTCCATCAACGAGAGGACTTATTGATCTTGGCAGGACTTGAGAGGAAAAGGTAGATACAGTACAGTGAAGCCTATCCTCATCAATATTCCCCCTGCTTGCAGTCATATCTCCTCATACTGGCCCTCAGGGAGCGGACGGATGCGACGTTGAAACCATCAACACCTCCAACATATGTAATTATGTAGGACATACTTCATAAATGTTTGATGTGTGGAGAGATGGGAAGCAAGACCTGAGCAGTTTTCATTGTATAGTGCTGCAAGCGGTTGTCACCTTATCATAAAACAGTAAGTTCCGGTCGTCAAATCTGATTGGTCGAGCAGCACTCTAGTGACACTTGAGGGCTTTTCACATTTGAATTAGTTAAGCCTGGGTTATACTAAATTCCAGGTAACCAGAATCCTGTGTTATCTTGCTTCACATTTCACACTGCTCATTATTTTCTCAGAGTTAGCAAGTAATCCCAGGTTTTCACAAAGTGACGTTTCACACTGTCCATTCTTAGAGCGGATAAAATGTAAAAACTATAACTTGAATGCAATGTAAGTCGCTTTGGATAAAAGCGTCTGCTAAATGCATAAATGTAAATGTAAATGTAAACCCAGTGTTAATGTTCTTATTTGTATGTTTGCAGTGTTAGTGTCACTGATATGACAAATGCATCACAAGACCTGTTTACATAATGGTTCTAGCATTGCGCATCCTCATATTACCTATAAAATATAAATTCTGGCACATCTGCCAGCTCAAAGGCTGAAAAGAAAACGCGCAACCGGTCTGTCTGAGTCCAAAACTGTGTCAATCAACCAGCAGTTTTAATTTGCAGCCGGTTTCTGCATAGATAGCTATTAGAATAAGGCCACCTCCAAGCCACATACAGAATCCTAGGCAGCAATTCACGTGTCTTGTGTCGACGCCCCATGGAAGAGGGGTGGGGTGAGCAGTAGATCATTATCATTTAAAGAGACATGCACCGAAACGAGTCGTCGTGAACAGAGCCGTTTTTGACCAGGTAAAAAGGGTGTTGTTTTACATCATAAAGGAATTTTAACCGAAGTATGTTAGACATTTCATGAAAACCCTAAAGAATCATACCAGCTTGTGGAAAATGGGTATCCGATTTGCCCTTTAAACTGTTGTGTCAATGCAACAACACACAATTAAATATCAAGTTATGATTATTAGGATCCTATTTCATAAATTATGAAACAAGACACTTATAATTTCTCTCTAATTTAAAAAAAAGAAACAGTTAAAGAGTAGGTCTGAATGTATAGTAGGTCACGCATTTGCCTTATGAAGTCTAATTCTAAACTTTAAAATTACACATTTTATGTGGCAAGTAAAGTTTTAATTAGCTATCCTCCCCAGATGAAACGGTTGAGACATTAAAAATCCACTTATTGTTTATCAGTACGCTACAACAAGCTGCTAATTATCAGTTATCAGCAAAGAAATTCTTTATTGGTGCATCCCTAATTTACTTGGTCAGTGTCTGTCTAATAAGCAGGATAAATGCAGAGTCAGACAGTCATTAATGCAAAAAATAAAGCAGACAAAAAATGTATAAAGGCTTTGTAGCTGGAAGTGTGATTCACAAACGGTGTTTCTCTCTACACTATTTCTTTTCAAAATGAACCACAGGTTTCTTGAAAAGCAGCTTGTGGCTGAAGTGAAAATGAAGGTGTCGTATCAGATCGCAGGGGGTGTGGGAAATTCAATGCAAAATTGCCAGCAAGAGAAAGTTAAAAAGAGACAGAGGGGGGAAAAAGAGATAGAGAGAGGTTTAGGTTAAAAATAAAAGCAAAAACTAGAGAGAGGAAGCTGTGACAGGCTGGTTTATGAATACACAGGCAACAGGGTGAAAGACTGGACAAAGAGGAGAAACAGTGCCCTCTCCTGACGCCTTACACATCTGGGTGTGTCACCGGAGGAAAATTTAGTGTCAGTGCTGTGAAATATTAGTGTTTCTGACTTTTAACCTCTTACAGAATATTATATTGCTGTTCTACAAAGTTCAGACAAGGCCTACGGCTGCAATCTTCCTGTTGCACAACTTACGGTTTCAATTTTGAAATGCTTTAGAGAAGCTGAGGACACAGTGTGCAACTTTAATTCTGTGACCTTGCCAAAAACCTCACTAATGTGGTCAATGGTTTTAACAAAAAGCAGCTTAAAAAACAAAAATAGCCCTGCAGTTAACAGAATTTATTAGCATTAACAAAAGCAACCTGCTTTGGGTTCACCAGGTTCACTGTAATCTCTTTGTAATCTCACCTGGATTGATTGTTCTTGGGTTTACTCAATGGCATGGCTTCATTTACCCATAATTCAGTTTGAATAAGGTGCGATAGACTCTGAGTGTGCAGAAAATGTAAGCTGTGTGAAACTGCTCTTTCCTTTTCCGAGGTCACCTTCAGTCTACATGAGGTATTCAGACATAACCACTTACGAGTAAAATTCCTCACAAATACAGCAAGAGAGATGAATCTGGAATGGTCTGCCCAAAACTGGGTTTATACAGGAAAATGATCGTTTTATTGCTTTGTTAAAGTAAGTGTTGCGCAGTTTAGAGAAAGTTAATAAAAGATGACTCAAGCAATATTCAAAGATATGCTGCTTGTAGTTTCATCCTTTTAAAGCCTTTGTGCGGCTCTTTGCAATCAACTGCCAAATATAAAATAAAGCAGCTTACTAAAATAGCCCACCTTTGTCAGTTTTACATAAGTAAGCATTTTAAAAGTAGTGCAGTTTTATTGTTTCAAGCCATAATTATATAATAAACTATTATAGTTTTGATTCTTGATGCTGATTGGTCAATACAATTGCAATACACAATATAACGGCTATGATACAAAACACATCAGCTATTATGGTATATATCACCACCAATACATTCAGTGACTAAATTTAGTGGAAAGATGGTGCTTTATTATTTTGGCCTCTCATACATTACTGCTAAAATAAATTAAGAAAAATAAAACCGCAAATCTATTAATAAATAAATCTAAATAAAATAAATACAAGTACATTTATATATTGTTATTAAATACAAAAAAAAGTAAAATATAACATTTGTAATAAATGAATAAAAATATGCTTTAAACTTTGGCCTTTTTAATAATTATTTATACATATAAATGCATTTTTATTTAAAAATATATTTAAAAAAATAATAATTAAAACTATATAAATAGCAATCATAATGAATAGAAATAAGTCTAGCTCTTAAATGTGAATTATAGGCCTAACATTAAATCAAAATCCATATTAAATACAGACTGTATATGTAAAAACAAATATGAATGTAAAATCTAAAACCGGTAAGCAAATTTAGCAAACTGGGCAGTTTTTTGTTGCTAGCTCATAACAAATTGAGTGATTTTTATTTATTTTTTTGTCTTTACACAGATATACTGACACATGCACAAAAAGTGTCAGCTGAAAGTGTCCTTGCACCATATTTGATGGGCAAGCAAGGTTAGTCTTCATGGTGATGTGATGCATTTGATCAGAGGGGATTTTTGTCCCGTCGTAAGCTGTCATGTGCATACACACATGAACCCCATAATAACAGCATTTGCTGTCCACCCTCCATTCCCTCTTCCTCCATCTGCACCTCTTAAAACATCTCACTGTATGTCCCTTCAATACACCTTAAATACAGTCATTTACACACACATACACAGCATCTCTGACGGGTAACCTGTAATGTCCAGTGAACGACAGAAAGAGAACTGATATCCTGCCGTGCTAAAAGGCACATTCAGGCTGAGAGAGAGAGAAAGAAAGAGAAAGCATCCACACGGCTCTTTACAGTCGTCCTGCACCTGCGGTCAGTGAACAGATATTCAGAAATAAACATCGCCGGAGTCAGTCGTCCTGTACAGAGAGCTACTTTCACGCACTGTAATCATTCACACCGTGTTCCCGCTGCTCTTGCTGGGTTAAATGTACACCTGAAGTGTTATATCTGACTGATATCATTCAGACATTACCATTCAGCGGGTTCAGCATGCTGGTGCACACAGACTCAGAAGTGGTTGAGTGAACAAAAGTGTTGATTGTGTCTGCTGAAATTACACTAAATGGCAGTGTGTGTACAAGGGTTCTGTTGACTCTTTTCAGGATAAATGTTTGTACATTTACATTTACTTATACTACATTTACCTGACAGACAGTGCTCAAAAAACTGTGTGAACAACTTTGCACATGACTTGGCACTTGCAACGCAAAGGTTATGAGTTTGATTCCTAGGGAACACATTAACTGTTAAAAATGTATACCTTCGGTGCAAGTCGCCTTGGAATAAACATGTCTGCCGAATGCATAACTGTAAATGTTAGTAAACTAAAAAATTAGTGTGATGCTAAAAATACTTGATACAACAAAACAGAATGCAATAAACCATGAAACCTTTCTGAAATCCAGTGATTAGTTCTAGTTCAGAAGTGCACATTTTAGTAATCCAATACTTTGCAAACACAACTGAGAAAAGTTTGTGCATCCAGACTCCTAGAAGTTACAACAGCCAGTCAGTCAGGCTAGAACTAACGACACTTGCTGCGTTTGCATGCAATATGAATATGGCGGCCAGTGAACAGACTGCGAGTATGATTTTTGGGGTTACCTGGGGTTAAATGCCTTGCTCAAGCTCACAATGGTGGGTCACTCCTTGATGGGATCAAAGCAGCAACCTTCTGGTTACCAGCCTTGAGCTTTAAGCACCACACCACAAGACAATCATCAAAAAGACTCAAATCAGCATCCTACAAACATCTTTTCTAGACTAGCATCAAAATAAAACAAAAGACAGTGATGTTCATGAATGCAAATTGGAAGAAACTATTTTAAGCTGTTTTTGGCTGAGCCGCAGGGTCCTAAATCCCTGTGGGTTCAGGGAGGGAGGTACAGAAAGAGAGAGAGGGGCACATGTTCCTCCTCTGTTCTCCAAATGTCCTGTAGGTGTCTGTGTTAGAAGCGTGTGGCAGATGGGAATTGGTTTGTTGAGGAGTGTAGGGCCAGAGTTTCTGCCAGCACATACTGGCAGCACGTAGATTTAATTACAATCACAGTATGGCAAACACTAAACGGCCACAGGCTACATACACCCTGTTTCATCAACACTTTTTCTCCTCCTTTCCTTTTTCTTCCACAGATGGAGACGCTTTCTTTTGGCACTTTGCACTAATAGGGTAAAAAACAGGGCCTAAAACTTTTAAGTAATTAAGTTTTTTTTCTTTTTCAGAAAACGGCCAATGAAAGGAAGTGCTTAACCTTCAGAAAATATTGATAGTCACCCTCGCATTGATCGGCAGGAGTTAAAACTAAATATTATATGAGCAGTTTATTTATTTATTTTTCTCTGCCCCTTTCTCCTCTTCCTAACACCCTGCAGAGATGGCTAAAATATATGAGAAAGATGAGCTCAGACATGTAATATCTATCCTGCATAGAATTTAAATAGTGTCTTCAGACGTACCAGAAATACCAACTAAAAATGAGTTCAGATTCTCTCAGCATGAGTGGAGGTAAATGTCTGGTGACACTTTTACATGTAAATCAGCATAGTTTGGGGCCACTGCTTCATCCTGTGTTTGTTTGCGCACAGGGTTCTGAAATAACCTTTCAGATGGAAACACTAATTAAAGCTGTGAAAAACCTGAGTGAAAAAGCTCCTATTACATGATCCCCTTTAAGCTGCCAGTGAAGTGAGCCAGTCGTACTGCTCTTACAAGAACACACTGTAGCAGTATCACAGTTCAGTCATAGTATCAGACAGTAATACCATGATATTTTGCTGTACTATGGTGGCATTAAAAGATACTGTATACAAAAAGACAAAATGTTAGAAAGATGGATGGATGGATGAACAAGAGATAGAGAGACAAACAAATCCATCAATCCATCCGTCCGTCTGTCCGTCTGACACAGACAGACAGACAGATAGATGACTCTCTATTGCACCTGCATATTCCAAATAAAACAGAGAAACGGCAGCAGCGTGTAGCTACATCTTTCCCTCTCCAGCTAAATACTGCGATCACTGCTAGAGGACGCAAGTCAACAAATGCTTCCTGTTAAAGCTAAAAAGAGCACCAAACCACAAGAGGCCTTCACTGTGACACTCTCGTCTGTAACCGCCTCCCAGGAACATCAGACAAGATGTAAAAATAACAACTAATTCTGGCCGAGCAAAACAACATCTCTGACTGTGTTGTGAAACGGGTGGCATTGTGACACCATCTCTGTTCCATCTCTGCCCCTAATTTGCGACTGCTCTGTTCTTTAGCTGCCTAGCGTCAGTGCACGATCTCATTATACAGACTGGGCCTAGCTGGAGGCTTGAAAACGCAACTGATTGGTCTTTTTTCTGCTCTTAAGTAAGCCAGAATAATACAGACACGCCGCAGCCAACGACAGCAAGCGCACCTGTCGCTCTCGTCATGCCAACATGGGCCTTTCAGACACTAACAAGCTAGCGTTTGGCAACGTTTACGTTCATTTAACTTTCCCCACTGCATGCTGGGAGATATAATTAGGGGAGGAATGAAGGGCCCACACTTGAACACCATCACAGGTGACAGCACTAGAAACTAAAACGCTGGGGTTTTAGCACGAAAATGAGAGGTGATTGGATCTAATTTGAGGGGCGACAGAAAACTGAATGGGATTGGCTCAAAGAGACACAGATTTGTGTAGACTAGAGAGAAGAAAAAAAAAAAAGAGTTACAGGCAAAAACCTGGCTGACTTAATAAGCTGGTTCACCAACTCGCCTGACCTGAACTGAGATATTTCAAAACTGTATCATGTAAACTTAAAAATTTCACTTAAAGTTTCGATCGATTTTAGTGAATTGGTTCATTCAGACATATGGATGGACGGACAGATCGATAGAAAGACAAAATGACAGAAAGATAGATATATGAGCTGGTCCAAGTTTGCAGCACGGAAAGAAAAATAGCAACAACAGAAACACCTCCGTCACAAACATGCCAACCTAAATACAGCAACATTTTGCTTTTATTTTACACCACATTTATTCATTTAACAGATGCTTTTATCTAAAGTGACTTACAAATGAGGAATAATACAACACAAGTGATTCATCCGGCATTGATTTTGTTATATAATTCATGTCAAGTCTTCTCCTCAGTAGAAATAAAGTCTATTCATCAAGATTCACCAGAGATGAAGAAACATTACTATTATTGATGTGATGGTTTGGAAGTAGCACTCCTGAGAGCCACATAAACACTTTATGCTAAAACCCAGTTGCTAATGTGAGAAAAAAACTATTCACATTCAAGACAGGAACAAAAGCATCATTTAGATTCACTTTTCTGAACAATGAAGAGGAACAGAAGGGGCTCTAATAAAAGATTAGACAATGGAAAGTTTTAAACTTTAACACTGTGTTTACACACTAGATGTGAACAGTATGTCACGCTACATTTTACAGTGCAGCAACTTGTGATGTTTTGAGTTTTTGCCGCCTTAATGAAATTATGTTTTGGATTTTATCCATATGTACAATACTATTCAAAAATTTGGTCAGTAAGATTTTGTATGTTCTTGAAAGAAGTCTCTTATGCTCACCAAGGCTGCATTTATTTGATTAAAAACACAGTAAAAACAGTAATACTGTGAAATATTATTACAATTTAAAATAACTGTTTTCTGTTTTATACTGTAAAATAAATTTATTAATATGATGCAAAGCTGAATTTTCAGTCACATGATCCTTCAGAAATTATTTTAATATGCTTATTTGTGCTTTAAGAAAAAAAAAGTAATTTTCAATGCTAAAAACAATTTTTATTTAGGATTCTTTTATAAATAGAAACTTTCAAAAACAGCATTTAATTGAAATAGAAATATTTTGTAACGTTATAAACATCTTTATATATTTTTTTTTTAAAAATCAGTTTAATATATCCTTGCTTAATGATAGTACTTATTTCAATTAATAATTTATTTTCTTTTTCAATCATATTTACCCCAGATTTGAACTGTAGTGTATACTGTAGTGTATAAATGATTATAGATATACTGACATTGTGTGAAATTATTTCAGTGTAAAATAATCTTTTCTTATGTATCACATGGACTGGATGAGCCATGTTCAAACAAATAAAATAAAGCCAAATTGCACAAACTTGTGACACACAGCTGAATTCTATATTGTTTGACAATCACTTGGCGGAAGAATTGTTTGTGTAGATTAATAAATGTAACAATTTATTTAACATTTTATCATATTGCTGTTACAGCCTTTTTATAAAAACAATAAGATTTCATACATTCCAGCAGTTTTACGATGGTTAAAGGGTGTTACATATACATCAGTTATTTTACAGCGGTTTCATCTGTTTTATTATACCAATTTTAAAGTACCATATTTTCTATTTTATGTAATCATATATTCATCACTTCTGTTCCTGGAGGTCAGTAAAGCCTGCTCTAAATCCTTCTTATTTTATAGCACACAACCACTGTGCAAAACCAGCATGTCAAAATGTATTAAAATGAAGTGTCATCAAACATAACTGACTAACGTATCAAAGGCAAGTCAACATCATCTTTCCCTTCCACAAGGTAAAATCCTTCACATCACCTTTGTGAGCATGTGAAGATGAGTTATTGATCCAAAGGTGTCATAAAGCGCACAGCGATGCGGAAGGATGTGTATGTGTGTGTGTGTGTGTGTGTCATATATGTCATGCAGTCTGAACCGTCACCTCTTGACCTGCCCTCCTCTTCCTCAAACAACACACATCAGTGTTCATCTTTCATTTCCTTCCCTCCTGAGACAGTCTCAAAGATATTATATATATTATTTTTAGTCTTTTTTATTAGATTGTTCATGACAGAAGGGACAGAAAATTATTAAGGAGAGAGAGGGGACTCAAACCTGTCAGTGTTGGGAAGCCAAGCTACTCTTAAGTACAAACAAGTATTTGGAAAAACTAGTAAGCTACACAACAGATGAGAGATAACTATAGATAACCACACTGAATATATTTAATAGGGTAATATAATTTTTAAATATTTTGATTAAAAATTATATATACAGTATTGTTCAAAAGTTTGAGGTCAGTAAGATATTCTTTCTAAAGAAATTAGGGATGCACCGATAGCACTTTTTCCAGTACTCACTCGATACCAATACTTGTATTTTTGGTACTTGCCAATACAGAGTACCGATACCGATATTTTCATTGCATTTGAAAAAAAAATTCATATTGGGTACAGAAACCAAAAGAGTATGTATAATGTTAGTTGGTTAACTTCATTTATAAATTAGATACAGTCAAACCAAAATTTATTCAGACACCTTTTTAAACATTTTTTTCCCAGATTCAGTCTGAATAATTTTTGGTCCCAAATTTGTATACATTTTACTAGTAGTCCACTGTATGAAGAATTTTTGGGTATAACGTGTCACAGTTTACTTAATTTGCTATCCTCACTTATATAAATGAACTATAGTGTACTGCACCCACTAGTAAAAAAAATATATCAAAAATCATATCTGGTGTCTGAATAATTTTTGGTTTGACTGTGTATCCTTCGGTTATTTTTACACTTAATTATGCCCATTTAGATGTATTTTACAAGTTTTTGTTACTTTCACTGTTTTTTTTGCTCTATGGTATCTTTAATTTAATAGCATTAGAGCTGCTCCATTGCAGTGGCTTAGTACTGTAATCACGCGTTTTGATGTAGGAATAATGCAGGGAACCACTCATTATAAATCTCCTAACTCTGATTTTTTCATCTGAAACATGCTGCGATTTATATTTCAAAGCCACTCATATAATGCAGAAACACTCATGAAGCAAGCAAAACATGTGCAGCGCGGGGGGCACTTATGTTTTATTTTATTTTTTTTTCCTTTTTATTCAAAATATTCCCAAATGCATTAACTATATCATGAAATATATTGATTCTCACCTTTATAGATTATGTTAGTTGATCTAGTGGGCTATGGTCAAAGTAACTGAATAATGTAATCTATGAACTATGCCTAAAAACCTGTCTGTTTACTTAATTAACAGATATGGGTGTCATGCCATAACATATTTTAATACGACTGACTTTATATTCAATGTGAATTTAACATTGAAATGTAATGTGAATAAAAATATTGTAAGTTAGGCTACTAATCATAACACTTTCATTGTACAAAAAGAGAGCAAAGAACATTTAGCTACATTATCAAAGAACATTTATAGTGACAGTCTAGAGTTCAAGCACTCTCAAAAACTCCCATTAAAATCACTGAAGCTGTTTACACTATGAAATGAATATCTTACTTACAGATTCATACGCACATTTGCACTTAGTTGTTTCTGATGAGAGAATTCGCCAGAAAGAGGTATTCAGCCAGCGAGCCAGTGAAGAAAACACAACATTTTAGCGATGACTCATCTGAACGCCTCTGATTAGTCATTGCATTCATAAGCTCAACAGAATTGTGTGTGATTGGTTATAAAGTGCAGTGCTGTAAAAATGCGGCTCAGCGCCAGCCAGGGAACGCATATGAGGCGCTGAACGATTTAATCACGCCAGTGTGATTGTATTAAGTATAGAAAATATACCAAAGAATTTTGGGGTGCAACGTAATGGCCCTTGTCAGAAAGTTGCGTCTCCACCAGAGGTCATGGGTCTTTCAGCAGGACAATGACCCAAAACTCACTTCAAAAAGCACTCAGAAATGGTTACAAACAAAGTGCTGGAGAGTTCTGAAATGGCCAGTAATGAGTCCAGATCTGAATCCCATAGAACACTTGTGGAGAGATCTCAAAACAGCAGTTGGGAGAAGGCATCCTTCAAATCTGAATGACCTGGAGCAGTTTGCAAAAGAAGAGTGGTCCAAAATTGCAGTAGAGAGGTGTAAGAAATGCATTCATGGTTACAGGAAGCGATTGATTTCAGTTATGTTTTTCCAAAGGGGGTGCTACCAAATATTAAGTTAAGGGTGCCAATAATTTTGTCCAGTGCATTTTTGGGTTCCGTGTGGAATTGTATCAGATTTGACTTTTCTTCTCTGTTTTTTTTTTTGTTGTTTTGTTCCAATGCAAACAAAAAAAAAAAAAAAAACATGTGAGTACCAAAACATTTGCGGGTGATCACAGGAATAAATTACATTTTAAAATATACTAAAATATAAAACAGTTATTTTAACCATCTCATTGAAATGAATTGTCCAAATGAACTGATTCACTAAAATGAATTGGACTTCCCTAAACCAACTGAGCCCAAGTGTGTTTGACTATTGCATCACCTCACGCAGCTGTAAAGCTTCATGCACAGTTTAATGAGACAAAATGCAAGCTCTTTTCAAGCTATAGCTAGTTACCAGAAACGCTAAGCTGTTCTGAAAACAGCTAAACTACTGTCATGATTTCAGAGAGTGTGTTTGATCAGCCGCCTCAGTTTGTTCGCCATAAAGCTGCATGTGAAGTACAGCCTGACATAAACTCCAGCAACAGCGTTTTGTCATGCAACACTGCCATTTGTTTAGTAAAGTGGCTTGTTACTGGAAAATCTATGCAATTTTGAACACTAGCTGAGCTTCTGTCATGCTACTGAAAATGTAGTTAACTTATTAGTGTTGCTACTTTTAGCTAGTTACTCCCCAGCACAACAGCTCTGACAGAAGTTTCAACTGTGGAATACATGACTTGATCCACCATTTATTTAAAATAATCCAGCATTCATATGCACAATTTAATTCTTTTTCATATTTTTGACAAAATGCTTTCTCTCTCTCTCTTAACTGCTTTCTTTGTCTTGCTGTCTTCCTTCTGTCATGGCCTTAACCCCCATTTTCTTCTCTGAATAACAATATTTCTGCTTCAAGAGAAAATATGGCCCTGTGCGTATGAAGGTGACTGCACCCTGGGTCTATGGGACGTGATTCTATTCTCTCTCTGAATGTGTGTGTGTGTGTGTGTGTGTGTGTGTGTGTGTGTGCGTGTGCGTGTGCGTGTGTGAGAGAGAGAGAGAGAGAGAGAGAGAGAGAGAGGAAGCCAGAGCTAGAGAACGAATGAAAAAGAGAAGTGTAAATTTCCTCACTTGCAGAATACAGTTCACAACTTCATGAATAAAATGGCTAAAGTTTATGTTCTAATATGTTGTAATATTGTATTAGGATTTTGCTAGCCTTGAGTTTTACCCAGAGGATCAGCACACCAGAATGAAAGCAGAGAGTGTTACATCAATATTTCTATTACTGAACGTGTTCGTAAAACCTCACTGTTATTGTCCTCGAGTCCCAAGGGTGATGTGGGAATACTATATCCTGTAGCAGATCTTTAGATCGCTTTAATTTTGCTCAGAGCTCTGGGGATTAAAAGAAAAATTGCACTGAAGCTTTATTTTACTGAATCAAAACCTAATTGTCAGTATTATGAGAAACAGAGAATACACATACTGCTGTGGACATCTAAACTTCATGTGAAGGAAGATCCACCCTTCCTCCAGTATCAGTTTGAAATGTTTTTAGTTTGGTCATAGTTTTTGTCTTTTTACATACATACATACAAACATGAATGAATGAATGAATGAATGAATGAATGAATGAATGAATGAATGAATGAATGAATGAATGAATGAATGAATGAAGACAAAGATAAATACAGTGCCTTCCACTAATATTGGCACCCTTGATAAATATGAGCAAAGGCGGCTGTGAAAATAAATATGCATTGTTTATCCTTTTGATCTTTCACTCAAAAAAATTCATAAAATTCTAACTTATCATTGAAGTAAAGCAATTGAAAGTAGGGAGAAAATCTCATGATGAAATACATGTTTTTCTTCAATGAATATTGGCCACAATTATTGGCACCCCCTAGAAATTATTATGAGTAAAATATCTCTGAAGTATATTCCCATTCATATTTACATTTTTAAGCACACCGGGGTGACTAGGAGCATGAAATTGTCCAGCCATGACTTCCTGTTCCACAGGATTATAAATATGAGGAACACGAAGGCCAAATTCACTTAATCATCCATCACAAAGCCTAAGAATATATTTCTGATGTGCAGAACAAAATTGTTGAGCATCACAAAATAGAAAGTGGCTGTAAGAAAAGAGTTAAAGCATTGAAAATCCCCATTTCCACCATCAGAGTAATAATTAAGAGGTTATAATCAACTGTTAAAAAGATGTTAAAAATCTGCCTGGAAGAGGACGTGTCTATATCTTCCTAATGCACAGTGAGGAGAAGAGTTTGAGTGGACAAACACTCTCCAAGGATCACAGCTGGAGAATTGTAGAGATTAGCTGAGTCTTGGGGTCAGAAACATATATATATATATATATATATATATATATATATATATATATATATATATATATATATATATAAAGTATCCCCTACATCACCACATGTTGTTCGGTAGGGTTTCAAGCAAAACTCTCCTCACTCATCCAAAAACAAACTCCAGCAAATTCAGTTGTCAGACACGACTGGAACTTCAAATGGCACCGGCATCTATGGTCGGATGAAACTGAAAAAAAAAAAGAAGCTTTTTGGCAGCAAACCCACCAGATGAGTTTAATACAGACAGGGATAAAAAGTACCCCATGTCCATGGTTAAATATACTGCTGGATCTTTAATGTTGTGAGCCTGTTTTTCTGCTGGAGGTCCTGAACATCTTGTTCAGATGCATGGCATCATGGATTCTATCAAATACCATCAGATAAAAAATCTAAACCTGACTGCCTCTGTTAAAAATCTTATAATGGGCCATGTTTGGATCTTCCACCAGGACAACAATCCAAAACAAACATCAAAATAAACACAAAAATTGGTCACCAAGCACAAAATTAATCTTTTACCATGGCTGTCCCTGTCCTCTGACCTGAACTCTACAGAAAATGAGTGAGGTGAACTGAAGAAGAGAAGCTGTGAATCTGAAGGATCTGGAGAGATTCTGAATGAAGAAAATGGTCTCTGATCTCTTATCAGGTGTTCTCCAAACTCTTCAGGCATTATAGGAGAAAACTCAGAGCTGTTATCTTGGGAAAAGGACGTTGCAATAATTGGGTGCCAATAATTGTGGCCAACATGAACTAGATAAAACATTTATTTCACAATGAGATTTTCTTCCCACTTTCAATTATTTCACTTCAATGATAGGTTGGAATTTTGTGAATTTTTTGGAGTGAAAGATTAAAAAGGATAAACAATGCAGATTTATTTTCACAGCCGCCTTTGCTCATATTTATCAAGAGTGCCAATATTAGTGGAGGGCACTGTAAATGAATTGAATGAATGTAGTAGTAGTATTAGGTCATATTCATACACTTCAGTTTATTTTACTCTGACTGAAATGACTAATAGCTGATGAATAATTTTAACTGACAATAATAACTTTTTATATAGTTTCATATCGTTTTATATTTACATACTACAATATTACATATTATAAATATATATATAATAAATATTCTAATATTACATCAAATATTTTAAATTTGATTTTATATTTACATTTTCACTTTTAGTTTGAATTGTATTAATTTATTATATATATATATATATATATATATATATATATATATATATATATATATATATATATATATTCAGCTTGTATATTTTTTACTCATTACAGGTTAAGTTTAAATCATTTTAGTATTTAAACTTTTTTTAAGTTAGTTGTCAATGCAACCTTTCTAATTTTAATCTATCTAAAAATCTAAATATTATCTAATAGTTATTTCATCTTAATTTTAATTAACGAAAAACAATGTTTAATAGTTTTATTTAACAATAACAATGCTGTTTACATCTTATTTAAAAAAATAAAAAATAAAATAATAACAATAATTTTACTTTATATTAATTTCCAAGTAATTTCGCAACATTAATGGATTCAGTGGGAGCCAGTAATAAAAGGAAAAACCACAAAAATAGGATCCTGCTGCTAGCAGCACCTCACCACCTCTTCCATAAATCATAACAGCGGGGAACCCATTTCCCTTGTGTGCGAACGAGGTGTCCTCAAGATCCAGGTAAAGTCCACTAATAACCACCCAGCCTTCAACCTCTGGGCCTATCACAATCTGACCTTATCTTACCCGGTATGACACCATGCCACATTTTGTTTCGAACCCCCTGGATTTTCACTAGACCTTCCTGGACACTTTACTTCCGGTCATCGATAAAATAAAAGCATTTCACAGGCATGTGATGTTACTCTCATAAAGTAACAACTGTCCTGACTCTCTGCTTTTGGCTTCAATGTATGGAATAGTTCACCAGAACCACTCCAAAAAAAAATCTAAATGTATAATTTTGATGAACTGTTACAAAAGAGTCACTGAGATTAATAAAAATCCATCATGTAAATTCTATAAGAAATGCCTAATCTAGCTATTACAAATGAATATTTTTGGTGAACTAATTCAAAAGATTCACTGAAATGTTTTTAAAAGTGCTTGGAATAAAGTCTCTTATGCTCACCAAGACACCATTTATTTAATCCAAAATACAGTAAAAAAAGCAAAAAAAAAAAAACAATAATATTCTGAAATATTTTTACAATTTAAAACAACTGTTTTCCATTTCAATATATTTTAAAATTTAATTTATTCATGTGATGCAAAAGCTGAATTTTCAGCATCATTACTCCAGTCTTCAGTGTCACATGATCCTTCAGAAATCATAATATGCTGATTTGCTGCTCAAGAAACAAATTACTGTATTATTAATGTTGAAAACAGTTGTGTTGCATAATATTTGAGTGGATTCTTTGATGAATAGAGAGTTCAAAAGAACAGGATTTATTTGAAATACAAAACTTTTAAATATTATAAATGTCTTTACCATCAATTTTGATTAATTTAATGCATCAAGGAAGGAAGGAAGGAAGGAAGGAAGGAAGGAAGGAAGGATGGATGGATGGATGGATGGATGGATGGATGGATGGATGGATGGATGGATGGATGGATGGATGGATGGATGGATGGATGGATGGATGGATGGATGGATGGATGGATGGATGGATGGATGGATGGATGGATGGATGGATGGATGGATGGATGGATGGATAGATAGATAGATAGATAGATAGATAGATAGATAGATAGATAGATAGATACTGACCCCAAACTTTTGAACAGTAAGTTCCATAATTAGTAACAAATCAGTGATCAAATCTAATCTTTTTGTGAAATGACTCAAGAGAGTCTAAAATAGAATCAAAATGCTAAAAATACAACAGTTTTTCATTGCATTTCTTAGTAGCCAAAGGAAAAAAATTCAAAATTGTTTGCGTTCACCTCACAGAAAACAATCCCATCATGCTGAAATTGCAGCAGTGCGGGTCATCCATCTATCTGTCCTGGTTTCTTTCTGCCTTAATTCATAATATATAAACAAAGCCATATGTCTCTCAGTTATCTTCTTGATGTAGACTCTGATAGATGTTCTCCTTCATTACAGTATACATATGCCGGACTGCAGATAAGTAAACACAGCAAGCGGCTGCAGGGAAGAAATCACACATTAGGTCAGCATTATTTATTTGTAAACAGCTAAGATGTAGTATACGTCCAATATGCAATGTATATACATAACACAATCACCTCGGCCTAATGTCAATAAAGCAGCTTATGGAAAGAGATTGCAGTGGAACAACCTGGAGGCACATGGTGATGTATCTACACATGATTTGTTTACATTATGTGATTTGACAGAGATTACGTTGCTCACCTTGTATCAGAGGAACGAGTAAGATGTGGAAATGAATTATTAAAAACAGACAAGAACAAAGAGGGATATTGCACAGTCCAGTCTCAAAAGAGAAACATTGCTGTAGCAACGTTGCTGTATCATCAAAACATCACTGCGGTGCCATTTTTTGTCTGAGTGATGTGGAGGATATTAGCATGTTTGATATGCGAATGGTTATAACCGCAGTACATTTTAGTTTATAATAATTTACAGTAATGTTGGAATTATGTATGTTTGCTTGATTGCTGTATACTCTGCAAACTACAAACTTCTCATAACCTAAATGTCAGTCAAGCTACTGATCTGAAAAAGTAGTTAAAGTGATAGTTTGTTACAAAATGAAAACTCTGGGTAACACTTTATTTTGATGGTCCCTTTTGAACATTCTGTTGACACTAAGTAATGTTGCAACTACCTGTCAACAAACTCTCATAAGAGTATTAGTAGACTGTCTGCTTCATATCTACTAACTCCTTATTGTGTTGGTCTCCCAACAGATATTCTACTGACTATAAGTAACTTTGCAAGAACGTGTCAACTTAATCTAACCCTAACCCTACCAGTCAACTAATACACTACTAACACTCTAATGAGAGTCAGTAGAAATGTAGGTGCAACATTACTTATAGTCAACAGAATGTGTTAAAGGGACCATCAAAATAAAGTGAAACCAAACTCTGTCATCATTTACTCACCCTCAAGTTGTTCCAAACCTGTATAACTTGGTTCCTTCTGTTGAACATAAAAGAAGTTATTTTGACTTTTGGACTTCCACAGAATTCCATAGAATTTTTCCCTGTTTGGTTATGAGCATTGCTCATAATATCTTCTCACAGAAGAAAGATTACTTACACATGTTTGGAACAACTTGAGGAGTAAATGATCACAGAATTTTCATTTTTGGGTGAACTATCCCTTTAAGTACAGAACGTTAATGCAATAGCTACCTACACTGAAGCAATTTAATAGAGCAATATCATTTTGTATATGTAACTTGAAGAGACACACACACACAAAAAAAAAAAATCCTAACAGGGAAGTAATGAATCATCATTTATTAAATTGTTCGTTCAGATGGTTCTTATGACAAAATCAGAATCACATCCAGATGGGTAAAATATGTCAACTTAATTCAAAAGGAATTTTCTATTTCTGTATGTTTTCTTTTTTTTCTTTTCTTTTCTCCACAGTGGCACACATGATGTGTGATATGAAGGTATACAAATCATGTCAGTCCATTTATTATAAGGAAAAGGTGAGACTTGGGGTTGATTATCATTACATAAGGGGATTTGGCCATGGCTCTTCACTCCAAATGCAATAACCTTCATAAAACACAACAGCGACCACCCAGTTTTTCCAGCAACTTTTAGTATTTTTCCCCATTATTTTTTTCCATTGGGATACCAAAAAAAATAAATAAAAATTATGATGAGTCCTTGAAAAATAAAAGCAGCTCCATAATGAATTACAACATGACCAACCTTGATTAAATCATAAGTAATTCTAGAGTGAATGGAGACTGACTGACTTGTCATTTGTTCATATTATGGGTAATGCATATCTTCAGAGGGAATTACACAATTTTTTAAACAATAAACTTGAAATCGCATTGACTTATAGTGTCTACAGGATCGTAAATCATCACTAAATCTCACCACACTGATTTTGTCTTAAAAGGTTTACACTTTATTGCTAAAATCAGTTTCTCTATGGAGAAAATGAATGAGATTTTCACTTCGTTTCTGCCTGTGATTTGTTTCATCCACATGCGTATGGACCCTTTACAAGCCTGTATTATCCTGCAGTAATTCACTGCCTAAAAGAGCCCTAACTCTGATGGAAAATTGGAGCTTGCGTAGTAATAAAGAATTTATCTACATGTTCAGCAGGTCCCGTTCCAAACTAAATGGATAGAAGAAAAGAACTCCGTCAGTAAAGTGGCCTAGTTCCACTTACAGTTAATACTTAACCAGCTGACATGGTGAAGGAGAGCTACATTAAGCTTTATAGTATTTCAAAATGGAACAACTGGAAAATAACCTGTCCCGTCTGAAAAAAAAGGTCAGTGTAATTTATGGGCCCTTGGAGCATTAACCTGTCTGGTTTCATTTACCAAGCAGGTTTGCATTTTGAGTGAGGGCTCGTGGTTTTTTACTACCCAATATATCTCTGTCGAACTCACTCCCCAGTTAGTGACGAGAGCTGATTACCACTGATATATCAGAGCCAAGCTGGTGAAAGTGAAGCGCCGGAGAGAGAAAATCAGTTCATGCACACCTGTTATTACACATATTCACACAGGCATGTTTAACAAGGCCAGACAGCAATTACAAGTAATAAATGACAAGAGGGGAAAGTATCTATGACTTTAAAAGTACTCCGACCTGCCCAGAACCCACCTCCAGCCTCTCACTCCTGTCGTGTAGCTGACGAAGATGTAGAGGCCTGCAAATGAGACCCAGTGACTAACGCTTACTTCATTTCTGCCTCATCCATCTTGCTGTGGATGTCAGAGCTCAAAGCCAGATCCTCAGAGCAGCGGCTACAGGGAAAACCAAGTAGAAACATGAGGGAGTAAATGAGGACACACGTCCCAGGATGGCTTATGAATTCACTGATTGGACAGGGAGGTGTGTGTTTTGTTTATTTTTTTGCTAAACACAATTGTAAATAATCCAATTATTAAAAAAATAAATAAAATTAATTAATTGTGTATATACCTATAGTCAAGATTTTTCTTAACAGAGTTTAAGCACAAAAGGGACAGTTTGCAGAAAATTCCTTGTATGATCATGGATGTCAAAGCTGATCTTTTGCGTAAAGCAGAAGAAATTAAGTAATACAAGTTTGGAAGGACAAGAGGGTGAGTAAATAGTGACAGAATTTTAATTTCTGGGTAAACTATCCCAAATCAAGATAGCATTTAGCTGATGTCCTTTCCTTCAAATATGTATTTTATGGAAGAAAACATTTATATGGAAGCTTGTTTCTACCATGGGATCAATTTAAATCAATCAATCAATCAATAAAAAGGGTAACTGCAACTTCTTGTAATTCTGAGCTTAAAAAGTCAGAATTGTGAGATATGAACTTGTAATTATGAGAAGAAAGGTAAGAATTGTAAGCTATAAACTAGCAATTGTGGGGGGGGGGACAATTGTGAGATAAAAAAAAAGTTGCAATTACCTTTTTTCTGTTCTGTTCTGGAGATGTAGCCAGCTACACCATAATGAGCAATGATCCATGAACAAAAAAAATGTGTTGCATATGTTACATTTCTGCACATTCAAATAAAAAAAAACATCCTCCCCCTCATCCTTAAGCTACACATGACATTCTGGTATTTTCCTCTGTGAGCTTTGAATGTGTCATCTTGACTCTCACCCCAACTGACATAAACCAATGTTGACAGAGTCTTATCATGTACACTTGACGAAGGGTTTTCAGCGGTATGGGTCACTTATGAACCTCAGCAGAAAATTAACACATAAGGAAAATTGCACTGAATGGATGTGTGTAGGGGTTACTGCATATTAAGCTCTGAAACGTGTAAAAAGAGTCACTTGCTGGTCAAAAACCTCTTGTTAGTAGTTCTAGTATCTAGGAATGATATAATCAATCAGTTTGTACATTTTTTTTTTACATTTGCAATAATTCCATTCCAGAATGGAGTGATTACAGAACATTTAAAGTTCTGGAACACCGCTTGCTGAATTGCATTAAAAGACCTGAACAAACTGTTCTAAGAAACATGTAAATACTGAACTGCATCAACAGTTCCATGCATTATTATATTTTGCTTACTTATTGGCCCAGTTAAAATGACAGGCTGGTGTGTTTCCATTTGGAGCAATTACATTAGCACTCCTGACATACATTCACTAGTTCTATTACGACGAGAACAGCGCAAGTGTCCTTAATAACTATCTTCAGAGAGGAATATTAGATCCGAATACTTCAAAGTGTCCTCTCGGAAAGAGCAGGAGGGAGAGTTTCATCTCTGTCCTATGATTCAACTATTCCCATTGTCTTTCAAATACTTCATGAAAAGCCTTAAAGACAGAGTCTGTGTTGGCTGCTAATTGCCTGCATATCTGCGAAGCGTGACAGTCTCATTTGCAATACAAAAATTGAACACCGCAGTCAGCCAGAGTGCGAAAAGGCAAAACGAGACAAGTCCAAGATGAAAGGATTTTAGCTGGCGGGGAGAGAAAGAAAGAGACACGCAGAGAGAAATTCAGCAGTGCTGGGGGAGACTGTTTGGAAGGAACATACTGGATCAGAAGGGAAGGTCATGGTAAACTCTATCACCGCTGCTCTAATGCAGCAACTTTGCATAAGACAATTTATACAAGTCACATTAGATCAGAGTGATGAAATACAAAATTAAGACTAGGGAATGAGGGAAAGTACAGGTAAGGTTAAAAAAAGAAAGAAAAGTAAACAGATCCAACACTTTTGTGCATGGTATTCCAGTCACAATCCAGACATTAAATGTGATGCAGTGAGTATTATATTTATAAACAGTGTTGGGGTAACGCATTACAAGTAACTCGAGTTATGTAATCAGATTACTTTTTTCAAGTAACTAGTAAAGTAGCGCATTACTTTTAAATTTACAACAAAATATCTGAGTTACTTTTTCAAAAAAGTAACGCCAGTTACTCTGTTTTCCCATTTATTGACTGACAAGTCTCCTGATTTTTGCCCCATGTTGGGCAAAATCGGAAGTACAGAGGCGCTGTGTGAGCTGTGTGAGCTATGTGAACCTGATCTTACTGTAGTTCTAGACTAAATGTCAACATGTATTAATTCATCTCACTCGCAAAAAAAAAAAAACAGATTTAGTATTCCTCAAAATGAATTAAAACAGTGAAATGCAAACTCAGAATATGACGCAAACCTGCAATAATTAAATGTTAAATAACACAAATGTATCTAATCCCATTTTATTAACCAATCTTCATTGCTGACCTTTGATGATCCAGTTCAACCATACTAATAAGCAAAAATGACTGTTTTTTTTTTTATTGCTGAAGAGTGTTGAACCTTCTTCCCCTATGTTCTACTGTACAGACGTGAATTTACTTTTCCTTCAACATGAGGTTTATTCATTACACTTTTTGGTGTGAAAGGGCTTTTACATTTGCTATAAATAGAACTTATTATATTAAACACAAACAACCAAGTCCTGCTCATCTTTAAAAAGTAAAGTAAGCGAAAGTAGTGCAAAAGTAACGTAATGCATTACTTTACATAAAAAGTAACTAAGTAACGTAATTAGTTACTTTTTTAGGGAGTAACGCAATATTGCAATGCATTACTTTTAAAAGTAACTTTCCCCAACACTGTATAAATGGTAAACAGACAAATTAGAAATTGTGCATTATGCACACAACTGTTGGATGTAATTAAGAGCTGGAATACATAATGTTACTTTTAAAATCAGAACATATTTTAAAATTCTAGGCATCATACACCTGCTGACATACTAAAAAAACAATGTGTGCTCTAAAATCGGTTCAAATATCAAAAAATATTTGATATCCTCAGTATGGATGAAATCAGAAAAATGGAAGCTAAAAAATGGAAGTCTACCCATCATATACTATGTGATTTCCTGTGAGGTATGTCAACTTAAATCAGTAAACTGACCAATGTTGCCAAGTCTGCGGTTTTCCTGCAGAGTTGGGCCAATTGTATAGTGTTGCCGTAGTATTTTTGTATTTTATAGTATTTTTGTCCATACTTTGGAATTCAATACTACGGAACCCAAAACTCTTTGGTTACCAACATTCTTCAATATATATATATTTTTTGTGTTCATTCAGGTTTGGAACGACATGTAAGGGGAGTAAATATTAACAGTATGTTTTGACTACCCCTTTTAAAACATGTTTTACTGCTTATATGAACACTCTAAACAATGCTTGCAGAATATTAGCCATTATAAGCAGGCAAGTTTATGATGTTACCTGGTTTGTGTCAAGTATTAGACAACCATCTTTATCAGAAAGACCATGCTGGTTTATCTGCTTCATAAAGTATCATTGGGCAAAAGTCTGGCTGTGTTGGTCCACCATATAAATGAGGTTAGGACCAGCATGGAAATCCATGATTCATGTTTTAACCTAGTAATTTCAGCAGGGACTCTTTTGCTTATCACCTCCTCCATCTTGCCCGGTGATTCCAGCCTCTCATTACAGCACCACGTAACCCCTGCTGTCACCACGGCAACATGGCCGGTGCAGTTCGAGGTTCTGCAGAGAAACAGTAGTTGGATGCAGCTCTGCAGGGTTTCTAGCAAATCCATCACACTAAACGGTTCCAACATACAGTCACCATCTGAAAAAAGACCCTTCAAAGGAGCTGATGGATCGGAGGTTTGATAGGAGGTTCATCACTGATTCTGCTCAGGCAACATTCAACCGAGCGGGTAAAAATTCACAGAAGTGCTGTGGCATACTGAAAGTGAAATCACTGGGTATGTCAGTAAAAACATCAAAGTTCTGCAGCATTTAATGACAGGAAAAAACACCTGAACATAGGAGAATCCCACAGTGACTGCAGTGATTTGTGCAAACCCAGAAATCATTATTCCTAATTAATACTTCAGTGGTTTGATGCGTTTCCTTGATTCAGCAAAGCAACTCGAGAACACTTTAGATGGCAACCACAAACTTGTGATGTTTCCCTAGTTTCGTTCAAAATTACAGAAATTTATGTTTTTCTGCAACCCAGGCTCACTGGAAAAATGCCTGTTGCAAAATTTCAGCAAAATTATTTTATGTTGCTTCCTGAATGTTTTGCGCCACTTTAAAAATTCCCACAAATGGAATGATACGTAAATTATGACAGAACTTAAAGTAGTAGTTCACTTTCAGAATGAAAATTTACTGATAATTTACTCACTCCCATGTCATCAAAGGTGTTCACATCTTTCTTTCTTTCTTCAGTCGCAAAGAAATTAAGTTTTTTGAGGAAAACATTCCAGGAATTTTCTCCATATAATGGACTTCAATGGTGACCAACATGTTGAAGGTCCAAATTGCAGTTTCAAAGGGCTCTACACGATCCCAGCCGAGGAATAACGGGCTTATCTAGTGAAATTTTCTTTAAAAAAAAAAAAAAAACATTTATATACACTTTAACCACAAATGCTGGTCTTGCACTAGCTAGCACTGCACGGATTGTGTAATCATGTTGGAAAAGTCACGCGCAGTTATGGCGAAAAACTTCATCTCATATTCTCCTCCAACTTCAAAATCGTATTTTTTTTTTTAAAGGGTGTTTGACTTTCTTAGCATGTTCGCTTTGTAAACACTTGGTCGGTACTTCCGCTTACATCACATGTGCATGATTACGTAATGGGTGAGGTCAAGCTAGTGCAAAACAAGCATTTGTGGTTAAAAAAATATATACATTTGTATTTTTCTTAGAAGATGACCAACCATTTAATTAGATAAGACCTTTATTCTTCGGCTGGGATTGTGTAGAGCCCTTTGAAGCTGCAATGAAACTGCAATTTGGACCTTCAACCCATTGGCTCCCATTGAAGTCCACTATATGGAGAAATATCCTGGAATGTTTTCCTAAAAAACTTTATTTCTTTTTGACATGAACGTCTTGGATGACATGGGGCTGAGTAAATTATCAGAAAATCTTCATTCTGGAAGTGAACTAATCCTTTAAGACAGTTCTGTCTCTTTCCTTTAGACATTCTTATGCAAAACCAGACTAAAGGTAGAAAAAAATATATTTTTGGAAGGCAATGCTGCTTTCTGGATTAAACATACAAACATAGTGAGGTCATTAGACAGCAATGTACAATAGTGGTCAAAAATTTCCTGCCTTTTAAAAATGTCTTCTAAATCCCTCATTATGCTATATTACCACCAAATCTTGTTTTCTCTCAATTACCATGGGTTTTATATCTATTTTTAGATGTAATTGGTTACTGGCCTCATCAGTCTGAGTTTATTAACCTCAGTTTTTGGGAAGAAAAAAAAAATCAATATTTTTGGTTTTTGGAAATGTTCACTCAAAAACTGAAGTGCAACTCAGATCAATGAGGCCTACAATCAAATAGTTCGAAAAAGAAATACAGAACCTGATTAAAAAAAAAAAAAAAAAAAAAAAAAAAATGAATAGAACAGGCTAAACCCAATATTTTGTAATAATATATCATAATGAGAGATTTACATTTTTTTTTTTTTTTTTGACCGGGAACGTCACAAGTGAAACTACTTGTTCTCTTCTAAAGGACCTGGGAGATGGACACACATCACTATGACAACTGTACGCACACACAAACACACATCAAAAGGTCATGACCTATGGGATGACACCATAAACCTATAATTCCATCATGAGTTTGTTCCTCCAGTATTTGGAAGGGAGTAAACAGAATTTAAAGTGAGATAGCAAACACGATACAGAATTTATTTAAAGGCATAGTTCGCCCAAACATGAAAATTCTGTCATCATTTAATAACCTTCAAGACGTTCCAAACCTGTATGAATTTCTTTCTTCTGCTGAACACAAAATAATATATTTTGAAGAATGTTGGTAACCAAACAGCAGACAGAAGTCATTGACTTCCATGCTATGATTTTTTTCCATACTGGGAAAGTCAATAGCTACCGTCAACTGTTTGGTGAATCTCCTTAAGGCAGTAGAATTAAAACGAATTGAAATTATTCATAATTGTGAAGTAGAAAAGCAAAGACTGTCAAGACAAATTAAAAATGTTGACTTGAGAAAGTCTTTAAAAGTCTTTTCATTTAAAAAGTCTTTATGCAGACCTTACAGACTATGTAAAACTGAATTTACCTTCAAAGAAGAACTTTCTGTATTACATCAATTATATATTGTAATATATATCTATATTTTAAATTACATTTTTACTTACATTTTCTGATTAAGTTTCATTTCATTCCAAGTTTAATTTCTATTGTTCATCCTCTTTGGTTTTCTTTCATTTCTAATAGCACCATCCACCCACTGTTTATATTATTTGTTCCAAATGTGTTTGCGAGCTGGCAGCAGAATTAATACCAGACATGCTGAGGTTGAGAGAAGAGAATAAAGCTCTGGTAATATGTTTTGTAATGCATTGGTTATACTTCAGTCAAATAAAAAAATAGATACAAAAAAAAAAAAGAACGAGACATGCACCACTTTCAGCCACCAGACTCTACACGTCGCCTCAAATTGGATTTCTTTTTTCTGCTGACAGCATTCGTTATGCTTTCCACCTCCATCCTGTTCATCATTTATTTATTTTGGCAAACAAGGAGCCTTTTCAGAGAGTTCTACCACGCGCACACACACCTGGAAAGATTGAGTGTGACAGGACGGAAAGATGTACAGACAGACAGATGGACACAAACAAACAGATGAAGAGAGCTCAGCTCTGGGACTCCATAATTTAAATAAACTGAATGCCTCACGCTGAAAGAGAGACAGCAGAGAGGAGGAGAAAGAGAAGAGGAGTGTCAGGGTGAGAGTCTGAGCAATTCATACATCTGTTAAGGTAAAACCCCAATTTTCCTTCTTTGTGTCCCCTTTCAGAAGCGATTAGTGGAGCAGAGAGTTTCAAACCGACAGGAAAAAGATGTCTGTATTCCAGCTGCTGTCAGCTAATGAAAAGGTGTCATTGATGGAGAGTGCAAGAGCTTGATGCTGTGCCTTTTCCCTTTCTTTTCACAAGGAGATGACCATCGATCATTCTGAGAAAATCAGAGAGAGAGAGAGAGACTGAGTGAGGAAAATCAGAATCCAGTTCAGTGATTCGGTGTATCACGTGCAGCCTGAGACATTAGCATGTTTCTCCATGTGATGAATCACAGTCTGTGAAGCGGAAAAGTGCTTCATCATTGCTTAGCTGTGACTGACAGCATGTGCTAAAGATTTACACATCTGAAGACTGACTGGAAAGACTGTGTTCCTTAATCAAGAAAAGAGAAAAAATGGGAGCAGAAAAATCACCTTTTATATACAGTATTCTGAACCTCTAACCTCTCAGCTGGTTTTGCTTCAGATTTTAAATGTATAAATATATTACCATAAACTACATGACAATATATGCAAAAATTTGACAATTTCGTAAATGCACAAATGACGATAGATAAGCAATTTACCAGTCTAATACAGAGAACAAACATTGTACTAGCCACATTTATTGTGACTGCAATCCATTTTAAGGTCATAACCCACATATGAAAACCACTGAATTATTTACTTGAATTACAATCTGAAATATTAAGCAATGTTCTTATCTTACAACAAATGTAATGAATAATAAATTATAAACAATAAAAACTTAGGATACACACACACACACACACACACACACACACACACACGTTTATGGAAACCGTGGTTCAAAAAGTGGAAAAAGTTCAAAGGAGCAGCATTTATTTGAATCAGAAATCGTGGTAACATTTTACAATACGGTGACACTAATATGCATTAATTAATGCTTAACAAATGCACAGATAATCATGAGTTAATGTATAACTCATGAAGAACTAAACCATTTATTAACAATTACTGCATCAGCAACAAATTAACACTCTATATGATTCATAGATTAAATAATCAATAAATTGTTATTGGTTAAATGTGTCAAAGTATTAATTCGCTAATGACAAATTATATTAACTAATAGTTTAAATTCTTATGTTAATTACCACAATGGGTTCAAGCATGCATTTCAACTTCCAGTTGTCTGCTTTAATTAATCATTAGCTAATGATTTGCATGCGTATCATTATGGTGTGACTTTACTTGTTGAGACACATGACTAACTAACTAATTCAAAATCTATAACCACAATGACATATTATTTAACAATTAGTTAATAATTATGTGCCTCAACAAGTAAAGTCATAACATAATGATACCCATGCAAACCATTAGCTAATGATTAATTAAAGCAGACAGCTGGAAGTTTAAAGGCATGGCTTCGACCCAATGTGGTAATTAATATATGAATTTACTTTATTAGTTAATAAAATAAGTTATTAGGTCATTAATAAATTAAGACACATTTAGCTAATAACAATTTATTGATTACTTAATCTTTGAATCATATCAAATGTTCATTAGTTGCTGATGCAGTAATCATTAATAAATGGTTTAGTTCATATTTGCATATTTGTGCGCCCGTATTGTAAAGTGTTACCGAAATTATTTATAACTATTGCTGTCAAACAATTAATCGCAATTAAATCACATCCAAAATAAGTTTTTGTTTATAAAATATATGTTTGTGTACTGTGTGTATTTATTATGTATATATAAATACACACATACAGTAAATATTTAAAAAAATATTCATATAATTTATATTAAAGCTACTTTTCTCTGTTTATGTCTATGACGAATCATACAGGTACCGGGCTACTCCGGGCTACTCCTTTATACACCTAAATATACACAGTACACGCACATATATTATGTGAACCAAAAAAAACTTTTATTTTGGATGCGATTAATCACGATTAATTGATTGACAGCACTATTTATAACATAATAAACATCCTTATTGTCACTTTCGATCAATGTAATGCATCCTTAGCTTGCTGAAATATTTTTTTTTTTTTTTTAAACCTACCCCCATAAATTTTGCCACACAAATAAACGCCATGAAAATGTCAATGTAGATAATGGATGTTGGTGACGTAAGTTCATTACCAATATTCACTCACCGTTTTGAGTGCATGTAAAAACAACATTGTTCCAAGAATCTACTCTCTTCTTTTAAACTCTCCTCTTTTTCACCTTATCACTTTATTTGAAAAAAAGCAACACACTTTACCGACTTCACAACAATACTTGTTCCTACTCAGAAAATGAAGACTTCTACACAAAAAAAAGTATTGGTACAACCCTGCTTGTCAAAAATGTAACAGTATAAAACTAAAGAATCAGCAACTGAGCACAAATCTCGCAAGTTAATAGAGCTGTCAAAAACACGGCTGGACTTTTGGGCCAAATCTATTCTAGACCAGCTTCTATTCTTATGCAATTTATGATTCTAGTTATTTATTGAAGAATGACCCTATGCAAGAGTGCCGAGAGTCCATAGAGCGGCTGTTTGAGACACAGCATGCTGCTACAGGAGTTTCACCCCCTGTTGGGTTGACGCTCAAAATCCAAAAACGGTGGTTAATATTTCATGTGTGTGAATGCACGCCATTGGCATTTCAACTTCAGACACCTCAGTGTGCCCTCTCTGCCCCTCTTCCTTTCACTCTTTTTACCTTCCCCTCCCCATCGGCAGGCCATCCGCTCCTTGGCTTGAATCGATCAGGGGCTCTCTGTCATTAAGACAGTCTTTTATTCCTGCAGAATCGTGATGGCTTTGACTACTGTTCAGGCTTCTCCCTCCCGACTCAATCTTTTCCACATCATGAGTTTACTCACACTGATCTCCAGTCGTCACAATCACACACAGGTGGATTATGGGAGCTTGAGAGGACTATGCAAATGTGTTGAACAGATATAAAGTTGGACAACAGGATCTATGAGGAAGAGCCTTAAAAACCTTAAAAAGACTTTTAACAAGCTAGGATCTTTCTGAATAGACTACGCACATCTCAGGGACTTGCTATACATTGAAGATCTACATTTTATCAGTTTATTCATTTTATCAGTTGAAATGTTCTACATTTTGAGCTACAGTAATACTAACTCTCTCTCTCTCTCTCTCTCTCTCTCTCTCTCTCTATATATATATATATATATATATATATATATATATATGAATAATTGTTTGAAAGAAATTAATACTTGTATTCAGCAAGTGACAGTACATTTATAATGTTGGAAAAGATTTCCATTTAAATGACAATTAATAATAATAATAATAATAATATTAATAATAATGCTGTTTTTAACTTCCTGAAATGAGAAAATGTATCACAGTTTGTTTGTTTGTTTTTTGTTTTTTTTTTTGTTTTGTTTTTTTTTAATTTCACTGATATACTATTATACATTTTTTAAATTATTTTTAATTCGGTTTTAAATTTAGATTTTCACTTTTCCTTTTAATTTTAGTAATGTATATATATATATATATATATATATATATATATATATATATATATATATATATATATATATATATATATATATACACACATACATATATATATACACATACATATATATATATATATACATATAATTGTATTTAATTATTTAATTATTTTATTTTTATTTTTTTATTTTAGTTCAAGTAATTAAAATGTTCTTTTATTGTTTCTGTGTTAGTTTTTGTCAATGATAATAACACTCATTTCCAAAAAAAAAAAAAAAACATTGATAAGAAATATGTCTTGAGCAGCAAATCATTATTTGAAATGCTTTGTGAAGAATCATGTGACACTGAAGACTGGAGTGATGATGCTAAAAAATTCAGCTTTGCATCACAAGAATAAATTACATTTTCAAATATATTACAATAAAAACAATTATTTTAAATTGTAAAGATATTTAGCACAACTTCTGTTTTTACCGTATCTTAAATGCAGTCCTGGGGTCCGTTTTTCGTAATAGATCTGAGATGATTTGAAAGATTCCAGATCTTATAATCTTGATAACTGATCTCTGGCTGATTTGGTTCTTCAAACGAATTTGCGGATTTGATTAAAATATCTGGATTAAGTTGTCAAAGATTACTGTGCGTTCTCGTGTTCCTCGAAAAGGTCAGATGTATCGATCCTCGAAACCACGATCAGCAATGCAGCGATTGGCTGGCGGCAAGACAGCAATGTAATGACATCATATAATTAAAAAAGACAAAAAACTTGACAAATTTCTGGACCTTTATAACGAAACAGCCAAGTGAACAAAACTACATAAATGCTATAATAGATAAATGAAATGTACACTGTTTTTATTTATCTATCTATTTATTTTTTTATTTTTTTTTGCATGATTCTCAATTATTTATATTCACAATTTCTAGTATTTGAACAGGCTTTACATTTTTATTTTAATGTTGTAATTAGCAACTCATTTAATTTTATCTCTGAAGCAGATTTGTTACGTGACAGCATTAATTAAAGTTTTTTAAGGGTCAAGATGAAGTTATCTGCATCTCCTGCGCTCACATAATCACTGTTTCCGCTCAAATTAATGCACGATTAACTGTATAGCATGTGTAAGACTCCAATACAACTACAAAGTTATTATTTTATCATAAATAAACATATCAATGAGTAAAACTGCCTGTGTCTGTAGTATTATAGACTATGCAACATTATTATATTATTTTCAAAATAATTTTAAAATTATTATTATTTTAAATTATTGTCCCTGGATCAGTAGAGTACTCTTTTAATAAAGTAGCGCTGGCTGGGACAGATTTTAAGTATTAATTCCACTTAAAAAGATGCAATCTAATCCTGTTTACATGAAATAAACCTGCTCCCGAGCAGGTATAAGCTGACGGACCTGTTGCTATGACAGCAAGTCCAGGAAGAGCTTTGAAGTGCCAAACAATCCAAGATCAAGCAAAATCGTCAACAATCAAATACAGATAACCAAGTTAGCGACGTACGAAGAACAGGCCCTTGGTGTGCTTAAGAGTCTTCTGGCAAAAACATCAAAAACACTTTTAACAGTAGTCATTCTAATATATACCCATTGAGGTTGTCAAATTTTTATTTTTTAATACATGCTTAAATTCTCACTGATTTTGCCCAGCATCATGCAATTAAAACTGAAGGAGCGATTATAAATGATGGAGCGATCTTTAAAACCTCCACACTTCAGACAAAATCCTGGAACTCTGCTTCCTGCTTTGACTTCGGGTGTACTCACACGTCTTGTTTGGTTCAACTGAATCGAACTAAAGTTTGTTTCTCCGCTTGGTGCGGATATTTTGGGCAGGTGTGAATACAACAATTGCATTCTGGTGCGGACCAAACAACCGTACTGAGACCCAGCTGAAGAGGTGGTCTCAGTCTGCTTCCAAACAAACTCTGGTACGGTCCAAGTCCGCTAATTCGCTTGCTTTGGTCCGGACCAAATACAATGTTGATTTTTCACACTGCCCTTTTTGCACGTGAACCAGAAACTGTAAACAAACCACACGAGTGCTTAAGGTCATCCATTCATTGGTTCATCCATTCAACCGTACCAGAGTTCGTTTGGAAGCGGACCGAGACCACCTCTTGAGCTGGGACTCGGTACGGTTGTTTGGTCCACACCCGAGTGCGATTGCTGTATTCACACCTGCCCAAAATATCCTCACTAAGCAGGGAAACGAACTTGAGTTCAATTCAATCGAACCAAACAAGACAGGTGTGAATACACCCTTACTCTGATAAAGATCCAGATTTTAAAGCCAGCCAATCAGATTGAAACTTGCCATTTCTGTCTATAATTGAGAGCATTAAGGACAGAATTGTTAAGAAGAATAAAACAAGCTGAAGGTGTCAGCAGGGGAGCAGACTGGCAGTCATTTCTAATGGTTGTGTACCTGCAGTGAAGTGTGTTTTGATTGATGAGTACAGTGTGCGGTAAACGCTCTCCTCCACAGTGTGTCTGTGTACAGTGGGATACCGGAGCGGGTCACGGGCCCGGCGCCAGCGGGCAGATCAGGTGGACTGGGCACAGTCTGTTGTCTGCTGTGAATCAGTAACGGGTTCAAGCGGGAGCACGGCTTGTTAGTAAACCACCTGTCAAGCGAGTGATGGAGCGATGTTATGGAAAGAAAATGAGGAATAGCACTACAACAGAATAAACAAATGCAGCATACAGCATGTATATTGCTCTTTTTTCCCCATCTAACATTCCAAACACTTTGGGTTTATGTACAGTTAAGAACAAATGGTCTCTGAAAAGACATTCCTTTCATCTTAAATCACCAACAGCACTTAAGGTTTCAGTAGGCAAGAAGGCCAAACTTTATTCTAATTTCACACTTCTCATGATCCAGTTAGTCCCTGAAGAATAAAATCAGTATTCTTATTGTTAGCTAAACTAAAATGATTAAAAGATGCTTGTTAATTGAAATAAAGCCGAAATAATATATAAATATTATTAATTTTATATAAATTTGTTTTTAAATATAAATATTATAAATAAGTAAAATCTAAGATGAAGACTTAAATTAGAAATGTTGCCTTTGCAACTTTTTTTCATTAATATTATTAAAACTAAAACCGAAATAATAAAGCTAAATAGAAACATAAAAAAAACGTACAAAAAAATGACAAAATACATATATATATATATATATATATATATATATATATATATATATATATATATATATATATATATATATATATATATATATATATATATATATATATATATATATATATATATATATATATATATATATATAAAATATTTTTTCCACACTTCAGATGACAATACATCACACACACACAAAGTAAAAGCAGTTTTACATTAATATTAACATCTTAATATAACATTGAATCCTCGTGATGTTAAATATGGAGAAACATTACTGCAACATTGCTTGAATGTTCTGTAAATGTTACATTTTTTTCAAGCTGACAGCAAAGTTCTACAGTGCTACAATAAAAGAACTCTCTGTAAACATCAGAGCCTTTATTTAGAGTTCCTACAAAAATGATTTGTTGTAATTAAAATACATTTAACAATGTGGACAGTATAGCCTAGATATGTTTTTACATATTTAACAAAACACTACAGAACAACTCACCACTGTAACATTAAATCAATGTTTTTTGTTAATACAAAAATGAAACAGAGCATTTATTCAGGAACGCTGCACTAAACTATTCTACTCATATTATAGGAACATTAACTTTCTTGCAACCAAAGCTGAATGTTTCAAAATATTTTTAGAACATAAATTTATCTGGGTTATTTGTGAATCTCTGTTTTTCCTTTTTTGTCTCTCTCCTCTTCCTCTTGGATGCAATCTCTCTCCCGTTTCCTCTCCACACTGCAGGGGCCAGTCATTTTTAGTCAATGCGTGTGTGTCAGAGCACGAGGACTCAGGCTGTTATGAAACCCTCCAGGGCTCTTCTGTTGGTTCCAGGATCCAGTGCCCATTTCTGGCCCCATCCACACCTGTACCTGGTGGTGCCCTGGAGCGTGTGAGGAGCATATGCCCGTGAGGGCAGCAGGAGGGTGTGTGGGCAGACAAGAGAGGTACGGGGTGCTTTGGCACTGGAGGATAGAAGCACAATGAAAGATGCCCGATTGGTTCTCTCTCTGCAGGTTTTTAATTGGTTAGTGAGAGTACACCTGAGCCCTGTGGAGGCTGAATGCACATAATGCCCAAAATATGCCACGTGCAGAGATCCAGCCTCAGGGTACGTCGACACATTGCCCACGCGCAGCTACACAAACACAAAAACAAATCCCAAGCTCTTTCAAATAAAAGCAAATTAACAATGAAAGCAGACGCTTTTATGCAATTACTCTGACCTTGCTAAAACAACAAACACCGGAAAGAACAAGATATTTCTGATGACACAAAGAGCAAACAAAGTAGATGTGTTTAGAAAACTAAAAACATAAAATGAAGTTAATTGGTTGGAGCCATGGAATAAACTGATTCTGAATGCACTGCAATATAGTATTAAAAGTGTTCCTTCAACTATTTTTATATTCCAAGGATTGGTTTTTGTTTGATTTTATTTATTTTTGTTATATGAAGGTCACATTAAGACCTTCATTAAGACATGTTTTTTTTTTATTTATTTTTTTTTACTTTTCACCATGTTTTTATCATTTATGTTTGATACTTATCAAATGCCTTTATGAATAGACATTTTATTATTCACACTTTACCCAATCTCTATCTATGAAAAGCCAATTAAAAAATATAAAAACTGTGATAATCTAAACAAACTGTGAAATAAAATAACTGTTCAAAAGTTTGAAGTCAGATTTTTTAAGGAAACTAATACTTCACAGTAAAGATGTATAATATTACAAAATATTTCTATTTTAATAAATGTTTTATATTTATTAAATAATTGTGGAACTGTTTCCACAAAATTACTAAGTAGCACAAATGTTTTCAACATTAATAATGTTTCCTTTGCAACAAATCAGTATATTAGAATGATTTCTAAAGGATCTGAAGCAAGGAATAATGACAGTTTTGTCATCACATATAAATTACATTTGAAATAAATTGTATATTACAATTATAAAAAATTAAGGTAAATATCAAGGCAGGAAATGTTATGCAATTTTATTTAGAATGTATGAAATGCTAACTATGAAAATAGACTTGGCCAACACCAAATTAATATTTTTTTATTATTATTAAACATAATTTGATCACAGATACTTAGTGGCAGAAATGTTCATGGTATTTCATATCAGCTCACTGTTGGAAAATTAAAATAGTGAGAGAGTGAACAGAAGAGCTGAAGAAACACCTTCATTTTTGCATCGCATGTATTCTGCACAAATGTTCTGAGCACGCTAAGAGAAGCATTTAGTGTCAGCATTATCATAGCAGCCTGTCAGAGAAAGACAGCAAGGCAGCTAACAAAAGAAGTTAGCCAACTCAGCACGCCAACCCAGTGTGTAATTGCCATGTTTGCTTTGCTATCATATCTAAAAATATGCTAGGAAAGCTTCCTTCTCATTTTTCAAACTTTACTTAACAAAAGATATGAGAATTAGAAGTAGCAACCCATTCTATCATGTGTCAACATATTAACCTCATGCTAATCCGTCCTCCAAAAACTACACAGTAACAAGTTTACATCTTGTATTTACAAGTAAAAATACTACATCTAAATTCATACATGCTTAATATATATATCCATAAGTTTAGAAAAATCTAATTTACAATAATATTCTTTGAAGACAAGTTTTAATGCAGTTTTACTGAACGACTGGCGCCTAGCTGTTGTTTTACAAAGTCACTTTCCAAAACTTTCCCCCTCTCTAATGGATTGAGCTGCGAAAATTAATTAATGAATTCACTAATTAATGAAAATAAAATAATATTACTGGAAAATAAGACAAAGAAAATTGATCAAAAATGATTACAGCTAATAAATGGCTAAAAGTCCTTTAAAAAGTCTCCCCATTCCTCTCTTCCCCTATGTTTAAGCACTTTTACGAAGCGATTCATCTCTAGTTTTCTAAACTAGATATTTAATGCATGAGCACAGGCACACTGGGGTCAGAAGGACAGGATGTAAAGAGCGGTTGGAATAAGGATCCCTGCTTGTTAAAATTCAGGCAGTTTCAATAAGCTGAGGCAGCGCATTCATAGTCTCTATTCATACTAGCGCCGCTGTTGCCTTCAGCATTTGCAGCAGATGACTTTGAAGTCGTAAGGGAATTGTGGTCTGTCGACAGCCACACCGATATCAGCCAATACCCTCAAAGGGCAGTGGCAGACATGTTAAAGATACCACAATACAGCATGACCTCTGCTTCATCTCGCTCTCTTATTCCACCTCCCTACTGGGTCTTTTCTTTCAAAAATAGTCAATCTGCTAAGAACATACACACAAAGACAGCTCATAATTCATGCATTCAACCAGTGTGTCAAACTAAGTATGGTTGGTTAGTATAGTTAGTATGGTGGATACCACTAGACACCTTGCATTCAAGATCTGGCTGCCAGAGTGTGGATGCACAAGCTGCTGTTTGTTTTGACAGGATGATGATGATCTCTGTTATCTGTCTGAATATTCAGCCATCTATACAGCATGGAAATGAGCATCCAAAATCATTATTCCAATTTGAAGAGGAGAAAACAGCAGGAGAATGTTTGTAGCAAAATTTGTTTGGTGAACCTCAGATGTTTCCCGCTGTACATTTTGTACTCTTCAACAGTGAATCTGATCAATCGGTGCAGTTTTAAAGTTGTTTATGTAAATATTGCAGTAGTTGTACTAGATCATCCTGAATGCAAGAACATGTTCTATTTGAAAGTTTGTTTAATTACTCTGAGGTTTCACTTTCGCAGATCAGAGGAAAGAAAAGATGTTCTATTGAAGCATTGACTGCATCTCAGATGTTTCTTCAAAATGAAAAGAAAATGATAACAAATGAGAAAAATAACAGTCATAAGGAAAAATCCCGACTTTTTGGTATAATAGCAAATCTGAGAACCCTGTGAGATAATGGGACCTCTCTGGAACTTTAGAGGAGACTCAAGGGAGACTGAGTTGTACCGTTTTTTCCAGAAAGTAGGTTGCACCTGATTATAAGTCACACCAGTTCAAAACCGAATTGTTAAAAGAATAAAACAAAGTTAAGTCGTATTGTTGTAAAAGTGACATTATATATATTTTTTTTTATTATAAAGAATGTAAAATAACAGTAAATGAAATATTTACAAACATTATAAACACTATAAACATGTATTTTAGTTCCCCTCACTCTAAAACAAATCCTTTACATTTTTCCAGTATTCCAGAACAGGAATGAAAAATATAAGTATAAAACAAGCCAAAGTTTTAGTGGCATGCATTATAAACAACACTGATGTTAATTGCATTAATTAAATCATTTTGAAATATAAGTACCAGCACATTTCAACTGAATAAAAAAAAAGTTATATGGAATATAATATATGGAAAATAAGGTAATTCAGAAAGACAGATTTAAAGCTGGATAATCAAACAAAAGTGTCGTTAAAAATTTCACACATTTTACTTGTTAGCAATATATGTAAAAACACCTAGCATATTACGATATAATTGACATTTAAGTCCTGAAAGGCACTACAGGAAATTATAATAATAATAATAAAAACATCCTTGCTGTTTTCAGAGATTAATGCTATTTCTCGCAGTCCCACTGGCACTTGTTTACCTTCTTTCTTTAAGGATAAAAAAAAAGTATATTGTTCATGCTTAAAACAAGAAAAATACAGATGGAGGAAATGTTGGAAAAATACAGATTAATAAAATTATTTACTTATTGTTTTTGTGCTTATTTGTTTGTTTTTATTTATTTATATACATGAATTATTTTGTTTATTTAATTTTTAATAATTTTTTTGCAGCTTTTACGAATGACACATACAATGTTTTCTTAGATTCAGGGCAACATTTTACTGTAGAATCCTTACCGTACAGGTACAGTGCGTTATACACTTTTGAGCAGCCTTTGCATCAGGAGCATGCATATGTTACATAAAATACTATCTAGATAGTCAGCTCACTAGAGTTTGGATGAGAGCCGTGTCGTTCCAGACATGCAGTGATGGTCGTGGTTTTCACACGACACAGACTGTAACAGACTAAGCCTCCATTAGCTGTTTCCTTCCCTTTCTCTCCTGTGGAAAATGACTTCAGGCCAGACTACAGTAGAAGCGTCGATGGTGACAGATCACACACTCTCTCGCTGTTACTATGTGTGTGTCTGTCCCGTACAGCATTATCTCCGGATGAGATAGGAAAGACACATAGTGGATCCCTATTTAAAGGGCGAACAGAGGAGAGAGAGGGAGGCAGAGAGAAAGACCGAATGAGAGAAGAGAACATTTACAATCAGAGTCTGGCAGACAGCAGCTCTCTCGGTGTGTTCAGTGCAGACCTGATAACAACACCTGCTCTCAAACCTCCTCGTTATACACAGTGCCTGAAAGGAATATGTAAGGGATAGTGTATAGGCAGACCTTCATTAATCGCAGAAAAATAATAATAATAATAAAGCAAAACGTGATCCCATCGTGAAGCAGATTAGCAAATAAATACAGATATAACACATACGGACATAAAATAAGTGATTATCTTATTTTTCTTATCTCACTTGTAGCTTATAGCTTAAAGCTTTCGCTAAGAAAACTAGTGTGACTCATTGGTCTAGAAGTAATGTTTTCACTTGAATATTTTTGGAATTCACTGTAAATAATGAGTCATAGAAAAGCAATAGACCGGGGTGCTCAAAACTCTGCCATTGTCACTTTCCAGCCCTAATAACCACAGAACCACAGCAAGTAAAATATTTCAAATCACAAATTCCAGGTACTGTAGATAGCTTAATAACAAAATGAAAACTCCTGTTCAAGAACTGAATCAGACACACCTCTGCCATGAGTCATTTTATATATTTTCCTCTGCTGTTATACTGCAAAAGTTTATTTTTATTTATTTGTGCAATTTTCCTGTTAAAATATCTAAAAAAATCCCTGAAACTCTTTTTTTTTTTAGACAATGCATAATTAATATTTAAATATGTTATAAAAATAATTTTGTATAGACTGGAGATTTATTCACATAAGCTTAAACAAGTAAAAAAATAAATAAATAATAATAAAATAAAATAAAATAAAATAAAATAAAATAATAAAATAAAATAAAATAAAATAAAATAAAATAAAATAAAATAAAATAAAATAAAATAAAATAAAATAGGCAAGTGAGGTATAAGAGAAAATACTGTATGTTCAGTTTAAACAAGTCAGTGTCTTACACTCTTAAAAATAAAGGTGCTTCAAAAGGTTCATCAAGCGATGCCATAGAAGAACCATTTTTGATTCCACAAAGAACCATTCAGTTAAAGGTTCTTAAAAGGACCATCTCTTCCTTACCTTCTTATAATCTGAAGAAACTTCTTTCACCACAAAGAACCTCTTGTGAAACAGAAAGGTTCTTCAGATGTTAAAGGTTCTTTATGGAACCATTTAGACAAAAAGGTTATTCTATGGCATCGTGAAGTACCTTTATTTTTAAGAGTGTATGCAGTTTTGCTTCTCAACAGTTATGTTGTTTTAAGAATTTTGTGATTTTTTTTTTTTGTTTGTTTGTTTGTTTTTTTTACAGGAAAACAAGGCTAAAAAGAAGTTTGTTTTTTGTGATTTGAAGGGATTTTGTGAAGGGATTTTCTTTTTTTTTTTAATCAAAATTCCATCATCACTTACCCACATTTCATTCCAAACCTTTTTAACTGGAATTCAATGGGAACCAAAACTGTTCAATATTCTTTAAAATATGTTCTTTTGTGTTCCACAGAAGAAAGAAAGGAAAAAATAGTTTGGGGTGGAATGTCCCTTTAAGATTTTCATGTAGGTATCACTTTACAATAAGGTTCATTAGTTAATATTAGTTAACAACATTAGTAAACATGAACTAAGAATGATCAATACTTCTACAGTATTTATTAATCTTAGTTCATGTTAATTTCAGCATTTACTAATGCATTATTAAAATCACAAGTTGTGTTTGTTAACATTAGTTAATGCACTGTGAACTAACATGAATAAACAATGAACAACTGTATTTTCATTAACTAATATTAAAAAAGATTAATAAATAATGTAATAAATGTATTGTTCATTGTTTGTTCATGTTAGTTAATACATTAACTATTGTTAACAAATGACACCAAAGCGGTAACAAATTTTAATTGACTGGTTTTAGTTAACAGTAACTACACTGGTTCCTTATGTGCAAAAACGACTCCAACTGTTCCTGAAATTGGGATTCGTTCCTGCAGTGGGAAAGCAGCGATGCTTGAAAATGCCTGAAAATAGAGAGGCTTGTCTATAGTCCCACAATCACTAGTTTCTTAAGGTTCATTGCACTTAACAGTTAGCACAAAACTAATGAGAAAGAGGGAGACTGTGAAAGTAAGAAATTTAAAAAAAAAAAATCAAAACAGAGCACAAAAAGAAGCAAAAGGTGAGGAAAACAGCAAAAAGGATGTGAAGTGAACAGTGAGAGACAGGAAATGATGAGAATCCCTCTGATATGAGATGTAGTTTGTCTCCCCTGAGAGGTTGTTTCCCAGGTTGTTAGGAAGAGGAAATAGGCCAGGCGAGATGAAGCGCGCACACACGCACCACATTTTTCCCCCAAACACAACATTTTATTCAAACACTCCTATTTATCTGAGCCACCTTCAGACAGATGTGTTTTGGCTGCGCTGTGGCAATCTGACGTTAAAACACATGACGTACACACACATTTGAATATGACAGTACCTCACAGCGAATGCCCGAGAGGAAGAAGAAAAGAAGGCACTCCATCACACACACCAGGACTCAATACGAACGTCACATCTTCTCCTCACCAAGGTGTCTTGGTTGTATCTGACAGGAGGAGACGGAACACGGCAGGAAGCATCTGGAGTACGTGAGCATCTTCAGAGTGCGTGTTTGGATAGTTTTAGGGATCTTTGACAGCAGGGGGCCGGTGAGTGTCACATTATAATGTCTAAATAATGAGCTCCCTGACATTATTCTGGCAAGATGAAGTCATCAGAGTGTGTACGTGTGCGAGTCTATGTTCATCTATGCACTTCCTGTTGTTCATCTTCTAAAGCTCAAGTTCTGCGTTAGATATGGCAACTTTGAAGCGATTCTGGTCTCCCTCCGTCTCCAGTTAAGTAGGCCTGAAACATTCCTTTATCTCCTGCCCTCCAGACACCGTATGGAAATGGATTCATGCAGAGCAGACTCATAAATAGCTTCAGAGTGGAGATGGGGTTTGCAGAAGTTTGACAGGGTGCGTAGACAATAGCTGAGGGTCTGAATAAAGCATGATTTCTGCAGCCTCGGCTCGTTATTTTATCAGTGAAGACACATCAGCATCAGCTCTCGCTGTCAAGCGAGAGGCTTCTCGCGAGCTTCAGTCTGCCTCATCAGCTCGCTGGCTGGAAGGCGTGCCGTTTGCAGAAACTGTGCAAAGCGATAATGGATTTTGGTCGCTCTGTTGCTGTTGTTGACCTATTCAGTTATTCAGTCATGTGGCAAATGCGAGAGACAGAAAAACAAAAAATAAAGAGAGTAGTGGAGAGAGAATAATGGAGAGGATACTGAATGATTGAGAGAGTGAAAGGCTGCTACACACGTACCTGTAAAGGAGAATATGTTACCGGGGAATGCTGGGATTGCTCTGAGGTGCTATGAGAAAAAACTTTTACTTCCTGCAGGGATTCGAATAATGAAACCAGATTTAATTATTAAACACACTCACACACAAACTATGGAAAGATTTATAGACAGAAAGACAGACAGATAGAAAGCCAGATGAATAGACAGAACAATAGAATGCTAGGAAATTGATAAACTTCAGATAAAACGATAAAGCTAAAGAATGATAAAACAATAGACAGATACACAGGTTGTCAGAATTGTTGGTATCCTTGGTAAATATGACCAAAAAAGGCTGTGAAAATAAACCTTATTAATCCTTTTGATCTTTATTTATTCACTTTTTTTAAACACACAAGAATCTAACCTTTCATTGAACTAAAACAATTGAAAATGGGGGGGGGGGGTATCATTATGAAATAAATGTTTTTTTTTTCTCAAATACACGTTGGACAAAATTATTGGTACCCCTAAACATTCTTATGAGTAAAATATCTCTGAAGTATATTCCCATTCACATTTACAATTTTGAGCACTCCAGGGTGATTATGAACAGGAATATAAATAAGAGTGAAAACAAAGCCCAAATTCCCTTAATCATCCATCACAATGAGAAAAACCAAAGAGTATATTTCTGATGTGCAGAAAAAGATAACTGAGCTTCACAAATTAGTGAAGTGGCTTTAAGAAAAGAACTAGAGCAGTGAAAATTCCCATTTCCACCATCAGGGCAATAATTAAGAATTTCCAATCAACAGAAAATGTTACAAAACTGCCTGGAAGAGGATGTGTGTCTATATCGTCCTAATGCACGGTGAGAAGTAGAGTTTGAGTGACTAAAGACTCTCCAAGGACCACAGCTGGAGAATTGCAGAAAATAGTTGAATCTCAGGGTTAGAAAAACTTTAAAAAAAAAAAAATCAAACCTACACCACATGTTTTTTGGGAGGGTTTCAAGAGAAAGAAAAAAAAATCAAGAAAAGAAAATGCTCTCATGCAAAAACAATCTCCAGCATATTCAGCATATTCGACTGGAACTGGCTTCTATGGTCAGATGTAACTAAAAAATAGCTTTTTAGCAGCAAACACTCAAGATGGGTTTGGTGAACACAGGGATAAAAAGTACCCCATGTTTAATTGTTTACAATTACATATACTGCTGTATTTTTAATGTTGTGGGCCTATATTTCTGCTGGAGGTCCTGGGCATCTTGTTTAGACACATGGCATCTTTGATTCTATCAAATACCAACAGATAAAAAATCAATAAGTGACTGACTCTGTTAGAAATCTTATAATGGGCCATGTTTGGATCTTCCAACCGGACTGTAATCCAAAAACAAACCATAAAAACAACACAAAAATGTGTCACTGAGCACAAAACCAAGCTTCTGCTGGCCATTCCAGTCCTCTGAACTGAAGCCTGTAGAAAATGAGTGAGGTGAACTGAAGAGAAGAAGCACCAACATGGAGCTGTGAATCTAAAGGGTCTGGAGTGATTCTGGATGAAGGAATGGTCTCTGATCTTTTGTCAGGTGTTCTCTAACCTCATCAGGCATTATAGGAGAAAACTCAGAGCTGTTATTTTGGAAATTGGTTATTTTTTAATTTTAAGGGTACCGTTAATTATGTCCAATGTGTATTAGAGAAAAACATTTATTTCATAATAATATTTCCCCCCATTTTAAATTCTTACTTTCCAATGAAAAGATAGATTTTTGTGAATTTTTTAAATAAAAAAACAAAATAATTAACAATGCAGATTTATTTTCAAAGCCTTCTTTGATCATATTTACCATGGGTACCAACAATTCTGACTATGTATAGATAGATAGATAGATAGATAGATGATAGATAGATAGATAGATAGATAGATAGATAGATAGATAGATAGATAGATAGATAGATGATAGATAGATAGATAGATAGATAGATAGATAGATAGATAGATAGATAGATAGATAGATAGATAGATAGATAGATAGATAGATAGATAGATAGATAGATAGATAGATAGATAGATCTAGATTCTGGATTCTGACTGTTTAATTAACCAGCTTCACCAGCATAGCTATACTAGACCAATGTGGAAATTCAAGCTTTCTTTATAGTCTTTTCAGTAGGACAAATAAATGATAAGGATTAAACAATTAGATGTCAAACACAGCACACAGAGCAGTGTGAGCAAACCAGCAGGCACAGTGCCACTCCCAGAGGGCAGCGGGTTTGGCTGGATTACTTTGAGCCAAGGCCGCCAGGTTTAAATTTCACAGTGAGAGACAAGCTGGAGTTCCAACCTCCGGCAGAACATGTTTCAAATACAGAACAGTGTGCAAATCCTCTCCTGGACCAAAGTCGGGCCAGAACCACCCAAGGCAGCCCAGGCACCCAGCACGAAGTCAGGAACACTGCCACAACCCGCAGCGACCATCTCTCTTTTGCTCTCCCTGCAGACTTGTGTTAGAACGTTGGCTGCCATGCAGAATTTATGCTATGCTACAAAGACAAGTGTGGAGCTCTCCGAGACTGATCCTCCAGCCTTGCTGCAAACAGCTCAGATCCTCAAAAAACAAGACCATAACCTTGCTTTGCACTGCTTAGCTAACAAGCTAATTAGCTGACCTGCCAAATAATGTACTTGCTAGTTTGAGGGAACAACAACTATGGACATAATACTGATGAAAACAACCCAGACTCAAATGGAAAACATGTCTGTGGGGACATTTATGAAAAGAAAAAAAAAATAATAAATAATAATTTATATATATTTATTATACATATTTATTTATGTATTTATTTATTTATATATATTACACTGATTCTTGCACTCTATCGCATGTGAAAGTGACAAACCACCTACATTATCCTACTTTATCCTAAACCTAACCGATAGTTTAAGAAGCAACTGTAAGGTAAACAATGCATTTGCTGACAAAATTTTAAACCATTTTAGTTTGCTTCTGTAAGTCTTTGAGCTCTTTTATCATTAAATGGTTTCACAGGAAACATACCAGGGCATTGGGCATAGCAAGATCAATGCTCTTACCAGGTGAGCTAACAAGCAAGTTTACTATAACAGAAAAGCCATACATATGGAGCTGATTATGTGATGCAAATGCCAATGTATTAGTTTACAAATCATGCTCTATGGTAAAAAAAAAAAAAAATCTAAATCATAAATAATCAATAAAGGAAAGAAAGTGGTTACTGTTTTATTTGGTAACACTTTACAATAAGGTTCATTAGTTAACATTAGTTAACAACATTACTAAACATGAACTAAGAATGATCAATACTTCTACAGTATTTATTAATCTTAGTTAATGTTAATTTCAGCATTTACTAATGCATTGTTAAAATCACAAGTTGTGTTTGTTAACATTAGTTAATGCACTGTGAACTAACATGAATAAACAATGAACAACTATTTATTAACTAACATTAACAAAGATTAATAAACAGTGTAATAAATGCATTGTTCATTGTTTGTACATGTTAGTTAATACATTAACTAATGTTAACAAATGACACCTTTTTGTAAAGTGTTAACGTATTATTGCCCCTAGTGTTCATTTCAGCTGGAATCTACGGTGAATTGTATGTATAGATGTGATTTGGAGTTAAAATGGAGGTAGAGGCATGTTTTTTTTTTTTTTTCAATGAGCATCCAATAAATTGGAAGAAAATGTCTTTCTTTACCTCATCTAGACAACCTTAAATTCCAAGATGGTGTTAACTTGTATTTTGATACAACACTAGAAGCTTAACTGCTTAAACTGGTTAATGCTAGAGACAAAGTTTATTTTCCACTACCATCTGTAGTAATCTAATAAATGATTTTTTTGGGCAGAAAAAAACTATGAGATGTGTAAACTGACTGGTTTCTTCCAGAGTGAATGTAGAATAGACAATCCTGCAAAATAAAATGCACTTAAGTCAACCTAATCAGATTTATGCTGGTCTTCAGATGGTCTTGTTGATCTTCCAACCCTGTCGAGCTGGTGTTTAGCTGGAATTGTTTTTAGCAGGGAAAATATACTGTAACTAGAATATAGTGTAGAGCTAATGTTTATTTAGTTTCTAAAGACTTCCTACTGAGAATAAAAAAAACGAAACCTACTTTAATTGTTAAACACACCATGACGTGATAAAACAAGCCTCATGTGATACACTGTTTATGCAGTTTTCTAAAGGGAAGTAAAGAAGGCCTATTTTCATTTTGTGAACAAAAAATGACACAGAAACATATCATTCATATATTATGTGCAGTCAAATCTGTAATTTCTAAAAATACTGGTCAGTGCGAACAAACCTTGCTGGTAATCATCTTAGCTGGTCTATGTTGGTGTTTGCACCAGGGCTGAATGAAAGTTTATCCCTTGGGCACACTTGTGACTGTCACTTCACAGCAACATTCAAAACCATTCAAAGACGCTCAATTCCAATCGCAATCGATGACCTCCAGTCACTCAAAGGAACAAGGTCACTCTGGGTATAAACAGAGCTTTAGACAGTGAGACCAGGAGACAGAAAGCCAGGGGTGATCTCTCTCCCAGCAAGGTCGAGCAGCCCCTGTCATTTCATTGCCGTCCACACCTGATCTCCATGCTCGGCTCTCTCGGCACCTCGTCTACGCTGAGAAAAAGTGTGTGTGTGCTGTGTGTGTGTGTGTGTGTGTGTGTGTGTGTGTGCTGTGATTAATCTCAGTCAGGGGTAAATGAAAACCTTTAATAAGCCATCTTAGGCTCCTCAGAAAGAGCTGCCACTCACTGTGGACACGCTGTCATTTGCATAGCTTCAATCAGGACCTCTCACATTGTCTCACCTGCTCCTGCGCTAGAATTTTAATTTGAGGTCTATATGCCCGTCTGAGATTTTCATTTTAACAAGTGGCTGTCTTTCAACCAGAATGACCGCCCCCGAGGAGAAAACAGCAGATAGTTTTCAGCAAAGTCACCATCGCTCTTTCACTGATTTGGGTTGCTGCCATGGCTTGTGCTTTTTTCATACAACACGTGTTTGTAGGGACCATGAGCTATCAGTTTCTGAAATGGACAAAATGCATACTCCATATGACTTATTCAGTACATTCCGGGTCTTCTGAAGTCATACAGGCGGAAAGTATAGCAAAATAATTTATGCATCTCAATATGGAGCCTATTGAGCAAATTGGATGTCATAACCTCAAGCATGAGACCTACTAGATACTATTATGGGTTGCATGAATGATTAGATTTCAGAGTGGATAATGAATTGAATGAATCATTTTTAGCTTGTTCATCACACACAAAGCTATTTCAGAAGACTTTGAATACTGTGCACAAGTTACATGGGCCTCTTCTATGATGCCTTTAGAGTGCTTTTTCATAGCCTTCCAGCCTTTGGTCACTAGTGGCTGAAGAAATAAAGCTTTCTGAAACTATGAATCAACTGAACCAGTGGCTTCGCAAAATGATTCTGACCTGCTTTTTTACCTGCTGGTCAAAACTGAAGACTCAAACATGCATAAAACACCTTTTAGAAATCAACTGTTTTATTGAGAGTGTAATCTATTACCATTAAATATGAAGTGTTTGTATATTATCTTATTTTATTACATTTTAGGGCTTGTTTTGTTTGTTTTATGGAGAGCTTGGTTTATTAGGGCCAATATAAGATTACTGACTACAAATCTTCCTTTTTATAATATAAATGTGACCCTGGACCGCAAAATCAGTCTTAAGTGTCAATTTTTCAAAGTTGAGATTTATACATTATCTGAAAGCTGAATAAATAAGCTTTCCACTGATGTATGGTTTGTTATGATAGAACAATATTTGGCAGTGATTCAACTATTTGAAAATCTGGAATCTGAGGGTGCAAAAAAATCTAAATATTGAGAAAATCGCCTTTAAACTTGTCCAAATGAAGTTCTTAGCAATGCATATTACTAATCAAAAATTAAGTTTTGATACATTTATTGTAAGAAATTTACTAAATATTTTCGTGGAACATGATCTTTACTTAATATCCTAATGATTTTTGGCATAAAAGAAAAATCGATAATTTTGACCCATACAATCTATTTTTGGCTATTGCTATAAACAGACCCCAGCGACTTAAGACTGGTTTTGTGGTCCAGGGTCACAAATGTGTCATTAAAATATTAAATTTATACAACCGTTCCAAGATCAGGTAAAAACCATAGACACTGGTTTACAGAGATCACCCCTCCCTAGCAGCAGACCATCCAAATTCTAAAACATTTAGAAAGAGTTATGACATAATGAAGCCTCATTTACTGAAATCACAAGACTTTGGAAGCTTGCCATGTGCTCTGTATCACTGATTCGAAACAAAAGATTCACATAGGTTTCTAAGTTTCACAAAGCGGTGTTTCAAAAAAGCCTATCACTACTGGTAAATATAAACCATGAATCTCCTTTCATGTTCCACACACACACACACACACACACACACACACACACACACACACACACAACAAAAATGTCAGAAACTATTGCTGCACCCATTCTAGGTCACCGATTGAATAGTCATATTTGTGACACTGACCATGTCGGACAAAAGGTCAGATGTTCTTGTTTCCATTGAAGCACAAGATGCTCTTTGGAATTATTCTTAAATCATGATGAATAACATAATTACAGGTTTTACTTGTGGGTTTCATACAGCTCAAGTGCTGATTTAATTAAAACAAAATAAGGCAAACTAACTACTAAAACATTAATTCATATTTTTTTCAATTCAAACTTTTAATCAAACTGTTCTACTATTAATATAATCTGTAATAAAACAAAAAATAAACCCTACTGTATGTTAAGCGTATATTTTGATTTAGCTGTTTTAAAAGGCTGAAGGATCAATTCTAAGGTCATTGAGGTCACAATGCTGTTTACTGATGTAACCTTGAGCACTTAAAGGAATAGTTCACTCAAAATATGAACATTTTTTATAAATAAGCCTGCATTTATAGTACTCAACCTCATATTAATCCAAATTTGTTGATGCCAAACATAATTGATATTGAAGGTTCCCACGTGTGTCTCGCTAGCATGAATGACAATGACATCTGAGAGCTGCAGGAGACAGGCTCAAGGACTGGTCCTGCAAATCATCTAATTCATTTTAGGGGAAAAATAATCTGTGTGCTATAGTTGATCAGCTACCAGATTGGACTACAAATGACCAGATTCAACCAGTCAGAATCCATGTAAAATACAGATATACAATACAGAATGTTATCATCCACAAACATAAAGTCAACACTGAGCTGACCTACATATGAGCAGAGCATCCATTAATGTTGTAGTGATATGGCTTGTACAAAACTATGCAAACACTTGTTATTAACAGACGCTGTGGTTAAATGATTTTTGGTTAAACTGATTATTAAACAGCCAGATTCCAATCATTTAATTGGCATTTGATTAAACTGGTGAGCGCAGACCCTGGAGCAGATCCAGACTGCAGAGCTTCACTCGTCCAGCTGAAGATAAGCCTAAAGCTTAGCAGGACAATTAAATAGGTTTGAATGGAACACTGGGTAAAGCCTCTCTAGCACAAAAACTCTGGATCAGTTTTGAAAGTTAATGATTTCCCCGAGACACCAGCCTGAGTCATTATCCTTGGATTTGTCAAGGAGACGCTGAAGAGCCCCAGTGAAAATCCAAACAGATTAAAAAAGAAAATACTAAAAAAAGAACATTTTTGTTCATTGAAGTTAAGACCATTTTTCTCTTTACAAATGTAATTGTATTTGGGAGAAAGTGAGCAAGTGTGAACTCGTCTTCTGTTTTCAGAGGGAGAGTGTGTCAGGCTCCGTGACATAATATTCAAATTGATTCAGGACTTTGGACTGTCTTCTAATGAAGTTTTAACTCTCTTTGTCTCCATAATTGAACTCATTTTAGAGGATTTCAAAGTGATAAATCTGGCACAGAGTCTGAGCAGGTTCAGAAGGCGAGAATGAAAGAGAAACAAGCCGTGCAATTTTAAAAAGACACTTCCACAGTATTCATCTCTTGTTTTAGACTTGACAGGAAGGAAATGAAGATTTGAATTTGCTGCAAATGAGAAACTATATTTGTCCTTTTTGATGTGGGATAGAACTATTTAAAAACAAAACTCTGCTAGAAGAAAGGATTACGCCGCACTAGTCCAGGCTGGTTTGGCCTGGTTATGCTGGTTTGGCCAAGGTCAAAACTTGCTGGTTAACCCGTATGACCTTTTTGGTGAAGCTGGTAAACTAAACACATCTTGATGACTTTGATTACTTTGAACACAATTGTTTTTGTGCGTTTGTTATTTGAATATCTCATATTTCGACTCCAATATATGCAAATGAGACTTAAGTCTAAAATGTTCAATATTTTCATAGTTTCCCCCCCCCCAATGACTTCAGAAGATTGAATAATATATGCCTGAGTTGTATAGACTACAGTGTTGGAGTCCGACAACCAAGACATTATGCATCATTATATTACACATATACTTAATTATATAACATTGTACTCCATAAAAGAAAGAATATCAGACCAATTTCATTTTGGGTGAACTTTCATCACACACTGGGGACCACCAGTATCAGCAATACAACTCTTTTCACCATATTACCTAGTACGGGTACTGAATCAGGTGATTTAATTCTGAGTGCAATAAAGAAATCCACAGCTTTATTCATCCCAGATTGGATCAGCAAAACTGATCTGCATCATTTCATCCTATTACTGATAGACTCCAAACGCTTCTGCTCCTTTGACACTTCGGGGAATGACGGTTTAAGCGCAATCCCTTCCTAACTCTCTGATGCATTATTCAATGACTGACCTGTTCTCTTATGGAGAGTAAAGTCCCCTGGATCTTTCTAAATGCTGGCTAGAATGCAGCACTGATGTAAAATGCATGTGTGCTGATGTCACCTCTCTCCCTTTCCTAAAAGCTCTCATCTTCACAGAGACACAACCGAGAGGAACACCGCAGCATTAAAAAAAAACTACCGCAGTATGACTGCACCATCAAAACATCATCTCTGCTCTTTAATTAGACCCTCTGCACTGTACACACCACAGGCAAAAAGGAAAGGAAGCGATAAAAATTTAACACCGCACAAAAAGAAACTGAAGGAAGAAGAAAATGGTATCAGTCATTCTATTTGAATGTGATAGGGCTTTTCTTTTTGATTGGGCTGGAGTGCCATGTAGAGCAGATATCAGTTCCCCTCGGAGAAATCAACACTAGAATAGAGGGCAAAGATTCAGATTGAAGTAGAAGAAGCTGTGTAAGGTATTTCAGCATAGAACCTCCATTTTATTCATTCATATACCATTCACAGGCCAGGTTAACCAGCCATGTGTCGTTACAGTAAATTAAGTCATTTTCTTTCTTTTTAGCAAAAACACACCTACTATGTAAATTAGGGTTATTATAGCATTGTTAATGTATTGCATAAAAAATATATAAATATATTGTTTTAATTAAATCGGCATAAATTAATGGCAGCACCACAAGTACTAACTACACTGTAAAAATGATTTACGAACAAAGATTATTGGAGTATGTTTTACAAGAAAATATTATTTCAGTCTTTCTACTTCAAAATTTCATTCTTAATTCAATGTGCTGCTTGCCATTTCTTTGTAATTAAAACTTAATGTAATCTGTTTCCAGAAGAAAATTTAATAAAAAGTTGTTAACAAAAAATACTTGATAAACAGAAAATGGCAACAAAAAAAAAATAAAAAAAAATAAATAAAATAAAAAAAATAAAAAAGAAGAAGAATAACAACAACCGTCCTAAGAATTCTACACTTCTTTCATTTTGTGGTAAAATACAACCCAGACATTTTTTATTTTTTTTGTATCCACCAATATCTCTTGTAAAGTCTCTGTATGGCTTCTGTTAGTCTGCAGGCCTTGGCAAGCATTGGGCCTGTCTGTCTGTCTGTCTGTCTGTCTGTGTGTGTGTGTGTGTGTGTGTGTGTGTGTGTGTGTGTGTGTGTGTGTGTGTGTGTGTGTGTGTGTGTGTGTGTGTGTGTGTGTGTGTGTGTGTGTGTGTGTGTGTGTGTGTGTGTGTGTGTGTAATTATCACTAAGCAGTTACACACTCTTTGTCTCTCATTTCCAGTCCATTTGATGGCCCATGTTTTATTCATGCCTAACATGCTTGTTTTACAAAACATGATGCTGCTTCGCCTGGGACTTGGGTTTAGACGCAGCGCCAGGACTGGATGCAGAACAGGAGAGATGGACAGATAGAGCAATAAAGAAAATGAAGGATAGAACAGGAAGGAGGAAGGGAAGTGGAGAGGAAGGGAGGGGAAAGGAAATGAAAGGAAAGGAAAGGAAAGGAAAGGAAAGGAGAGGAGAGGAGAGGAGAGGAGAGGAGAGGAGAGGAGAGGAGAGGAGAGGAGAGGAGAGGAGAGGAGAGGAGAGGAGAGGAGAGGAGAGGAGAGGAGAGGAGAGGAGAGGAGAGGAGAGGAGACCCTGGCTATTGTTCCGAGTAGTTGTCAGATGTGGTGCCAACCAACCCCATGATCCACAAAGGAGACAAGGACAGGAAATGTGGCTCCACATAAAATAATAAAGCACCCGCATTATTCATCTGACTCAAACACACTCATATGGTGCAGAAATATGAGCACAGGATCAAAGTAAGTGCCAGTCCTGAGCAGTGATTGAAACAGCTCCAAATGAGCCACTCAACTCAATCCACATGCAAGCAGTGGCACAGGAACCAAAAAAAAAAAAAAAGAACAAAGGACACATTATAAAATAGATCAGTCTGGCTTTTGAATATTAAATGTCACATAGTCAAGTAGTCCTACCTCACTTGCTTAATGGCAGACACTGGTAAATTAGCTCTAATACAAGTAACTGTTTTCCATAATTTAAATGAAGAAAAAATGAAAGCTATATTGAAATCTAATAATACTATTAATATTAATAGACAAAAAATGACAAAAATGAGTAGTAGTATATTTTTATTTAATGCCATGTTAGCATCATAGGCTATTTTCAAGGGGAAAACTATTTAAAAAATACAAGTGTATAACAAAAATTAAAACAAAACTGCTAATTCAAAAATATTAATACTAGAAATTAATACTATAACAGTGTAAATCAATAACTAAATCAATCAATCAATCAATCAATCATACTAAATATATATATATAGGCTGGCTATATATTTTTTACTTTATATAAACTATAAACTATATGAATCTTTCTGAATCCTTTAATATAATAGTTGGTCTGCCCCTGCCAGGAAGCTGCCGGGACCATTATCACATCCTCACACACGTCCCACACTGATCACAGCCATGCTCTCTGCGGCTGAACCCAGGGGAGAGGACCAGCTGATTGGCTGTGATGCTCGCTGACAGCAGGTGCTTCTCATCGGCCATGTGAGAGCAGAGGCTCAGTCCACATTACAGGCTCTGTCAGAACATAAGGCATTCTGGGAAAACTCAAGAGGTCCCCTAATAGACATTGCCAATAATGGGCAGATCATGACACCCTGCACAGACTCACTAACAGAAACATGGCCAAAAGACAGCAAACACACACACACACACACACACAGACAGACTAGAACAATAAACATTACACACAGAGGTCTTTGCGTTTTAAGGTGACACAAAATGCTCAAATTTAAATAATCAATTAAGGCCAAAGAAAGAAATTATGTTTGGAACAACAGGGTGAGTAAAACAGGGTGAGTAAATGATGATGGGAGATTTCATTTAATAAGCCTTTTAAACTAGGAACCAAAATTATGCTGCCTTTCGGGATCACTTCATTTTAACCTTATTCTAAGGCAGCATTGCATGTAGAAGACATGGCAAGCCCAGAAGACTCTGCGACAAGCTCAGTATAAAAAATAAATACATTTCAATATGAAAGAGCAAAACATTTTCACCCAAGATTTTATCTTTTATCCTTTTAGATTACTCAAATTAAATTTTTGTTTCTTAATTCTGTTGTCAGTCCTCTGTCGTGTGTGTCATGTGTTCCCACCTCTTGTGTCCATATTTGGTCTTGTTCCTGTCCTTGTTAAGTGTGATTATTAGTTAAGTCTTGTCAAGCCATGTTTAGTAATTGTCATGTGTATTTAGTTCCTGGCCGTTTAGTTAGATTTCATCTGGTCTACTCGTTATTCCCCGGTGTTCCTGTCTGTGTCAACCTTGCCTTGTCTTGCCCTGCCTTGATGTCATTATTAAAGACTATTATTTTGAAGTTTATCCTCGTGTCCGTGTTCCTCGTTCCTCCCTGCTGTGTGCACCGTGACATCTGTATGATAAATAACTGGCTATCTATCCATCCATCTATCAATCATTCATTCATTCATACATAAATGTGTTTAACCAATTAAAGAGGGCTTTAAAATAATTTTTAATTACATTTATAATTTATTTTATTTCAAGACAAAAATTCCTGTCTTTCATTTAAAGGGGTGGTTGACTTTCCTGGTTTTATGAAGCCCCTCCCTCAGAAATACACGATGGGCTCAGATTGGTTAGCTGGCCCAGTGTGTTGTGATTCGCTAAAGCCGAATCTAAACATCCCGCCCCTCACCTCAGCAGCATGTTGTATTGTAAACAAACGTCTACATTGCTTATCAGTTTGAGCCCGATTGAGACACAGAGGATATTAGTGAGGATCGTGCAGAACCTGTGAAAGTACAGCTCTTAATGGTATGTTTGTTTATTGTTGTCTCATACTTTTAGATACACTGTTATTTGTAAATGCTACTGCTTCTGTCAGCTTTTAATATATGGTTTTATCCTGATTAAAGCTTTAATACAGTTATCCATGTATAACGGTTCTCATTGCTATGTGAAAATAAATGTATAACTGGAACAGTTCATTGTTGGAGCAGAGAGAGAGGGAGGAAGAGCGTGTGCAGAGCAGGGGATGCGAGGAACATGATTAAGAACCGCTGCTTTAGAACATTGATTTTGAAACTTGTGAATCCATTAGAATCATTAGAAGACAGAATTGCGATTCATATATGAATAGATTTTTACGTGCACCCCTAGTTTTCTCTTCCTCTTCTCTAAAGCAGCGCAGCATGGCTTCGCCCCCTTTGCTGCATGTTCCCGAGGGCGGGGTTTATCTGGGTTCCTTACATCATGAACCCGGGAAGTAACTCGTTGTAGTTCCTACGAGCCGTTTTTGTAGGCATTAAACTGACATAATTTTAAAAGACGATATCTCCATTTGCATTGAACTTTGTTTCGTAACTTTGCAGATATTGTTTATGATCAAACAGCAGCATTACACACTAACTAACGTTAAAAAAATGAAATTGCAATCAACCACCCCCTAAAATTATGAATTGAAAAAAGATTTAAACGCAATGAGCATTTGAATTAAAATTTTGTTTTTTAAAAAAATGGTTATTTTTTTAAGCATCTGACAGACTCTATAGCAGCAGGATGATTAGTGTTCAGTTTCTGTGTAAATGTATTTCTTTGCAGTCTGACGGTGAAAAAATAGTGTCCTGTCAGAATCCTGTGTAATGTAGAATCAACACGAGGTTCAAGGGGTTGTGTCAGCTGGCAGTAAGCAGTCTTGGCACTCGATAAATGGAAGACATAAACGTGTCAAACTCCATCTTCTCTTATGTCAGACGCCATTGCCAGCCATCGATTAGAAGCTTTTTGTTTCCTTTATTTCTGTTCTCCCTCTATCAGTTCCTCAGGCTGCTCTGGGACGCAGCTAAAATGCAGGGCTCAGCCTCCTCTAGCTAAAAGCACAAATCCAAACATGAACAGAAATGCTATAACTGGTCTCAGGTCAGTGATAAAAGTGTCAACCGTATTATCAAAGAGAATTAATGATAATATGCTTGCCACAAAGTAAATAAAAGAGCTCGAGGCAGGGGTAAAGTTGATCCAAGTGGTTCTCAACTGGTGAGTTGCAGATCTGCTGTCAATAGATTCATGGACAGAAGGCTAAACAATGCTACTTACAAAAAATAAAACTCACAGTAAAATAAACAGACTTTTCAACTTCTAACAGCAAGGACACAAATGCTTAGCACATGTTTTGCTTCTGACATCACTCGGCATTCAATCAAACTCCACAGTATTTTGTAGCTAAATTAATCAGATGCCAGTATAGACAGTTTGTGTGATATTATCTTAGAAAATGCTCCAAGTTCAAATATAAATAATTTTAATGGCCATTTTAACTTAGTTCTGCATGGTAAATAACTTTGGTATTGTTTTGGGTCACCACTTCATGTACATATTTAAATCTGTGGCCTAAAGCAAGTCCAGCAGGGAGCCAATGAACTAACTACTCTAAAAAAAAAAAAAAATGCTGGGTTATTTTTTATAACCCAAGTGCAGGGTTCAGCCTGTTGGGGTATTTTATTGGGTTGTTTTTAATATTTTTACCCAGGTGCTGGGTTATTTTTTTAACCCAGATGCTGGGTTCAACTTGTTGGGTCATTTTATTGGGTTATTTTTTACACAGGTGCTGGGTAGTTTGTGTATATTTTATTTCATTTATAAAGTCTTTACTGTGCAGTAAATTTTATTATTTTACACAACGCAAGGACGAGATGTCAGTTAGTTGCATCAGCAGTGGTCGGTCGTTTTGCATGATAGCATGATTACAGATGACTTAAAACAACCCAGCATGTGTTCTGTCCAATATTTACCAAGCACTGGGTTGCCAAATAACCCAAGTTGGGTTGTTTTTAACCCATTATTTTTAGAGTGCACTAGTAAAATTCTACTACTACTACTACTACTACTATTACTACTACTACTGCTAATTAATTAAATAAACATTTTTTTATTATTATTTGAAAAAACATTGAATAAGATAAAAATGCAGTTTAGTACTACTACTACTAATATTAATATGTTCATATTCATATATGTGACCAAAAGCAAAACCAGTTGAGAGCCAATATTCCAACTACTGATAAAATAAAATAAAATAGTTATATTTATTCAAAAACACAATGAAAAAGACTATATATATATATTCAGTGAAAATCTTTATAATAATAATAATTATTATTATTATTGTTGTTGTTTTTGTTGTGGTGTGTTAAAAAAAAATTATAAATTGTTACAAAAAAAATCACTGAACATTGAACAAATTTTACATTTCATGGTGCATCATTCAGAAAATAATTGTAATTTAATTCAAATTTAGTCATTGTTAGAGCAAAAATTTAAGCATCTATTGCCAAGGTACTGATGGTGTAAAACTCGGTTAAAATCTTCTATAAAAACAACAATAATACTGTATACATATAATGTGATGTTGTTGCAATTACGTGAAGCATGCAGTATGTTAGTAATCAAACAAGGCTGTACTGAAATGATCTAAACAGCTGTGTTTGTGAGAGAGAACACACTGAAGCTCAGCTTTCACTAAACTGCAGCACCTTCGTTAATGTAAAGCTACTAATCATATTTAATTACAGTAATGACTTCAAGTCTTGCATACGGTGTGACTAACACAGGAATATTTAGGTGATAAAACACAGATGTAATTCCACTAGAGGATGACAGTTTGGTTATTTCCGCTGTAGTAAATTCTCTAATTATCACTAGCCCTGCTCTCAGATGAAAGACGTCTGAACATACTGGGATTCAGCATATGGAGGGAGCCAAGGAAGAGAGGATCTAAGCGGATGCGAGATAGATTCTAGAGACATTTTAAAGCTTGGAGTTTACATGTATTCATGAGAGAGTCAAAAGTGTTTCGTTGTTTTTGTCCTCCCTGATCCATTCATGCATTTATGACTGAGATTGATCAAAGAAGAGAATGGACAGTTATGCTCATAAGATCACAACAATAACTTTCTGTCATACTAAGAGTGCAGCATTGGGAAGTCTGATTCATTTTACTGGCAAAGACAGCAAAAAAGAGATAGGAAATGATAGGAAGATAGTGGGATTGGGAAATGACCCGAACCAGATTGCGGGTCATCGGCGCATAAGCGGCACTATGGGTGAATCCAGGTAAATTGGAATACTTTTCGCCATTGAGATGACTGGGAAAAAAATGTCCCAATTAACCTGAATTCACCCTACTTGATGTTGGCGCACACAGTGTTGGGCACTAACTAACTAAAATTAACACTACAAACTAGTGCTGTCAAACGATTAATTGCATCCAAAATAAAAGTTTTTGTTCACATAATATATGTGTGTGTACTGTGTATTTTTATTATGTATATTTAAAAGCACACACATACAGTTTATATTTTGAAAATAGTTGCATGTATTTACATGTATATATGTATATTCATATAATTTATTAGATATAAATATATTTATTATATAAACATAACATATATTTTCTCAAATATATACATGCATGTGTTAGTATTTATATATACATAATAAATATACACAGTACACACACATATATTATGTGAACAAAAACTTTTATTTTGGATGCGATTAATCGCAATTAATTGTTTGACAGCACTACTACAAACATAAGCCAGGTAAACTGAAACAACAGACATTTAGTTTTAAATGATTAGTTCAAAATATGATTATTGCTTTGGTGACAGACAATAATGATTCTGAATTAAAAATGGATGGATGGATGGATGGATGGATGGATGGATGGATGGATGGATGGATGGACAGATAGTAACTCAATTCCCCTTAGCATTAAGGGACTATGCAGGTGTACTTACCGACTTTGTTTGTACACCTGCATAGTCGGTAAGTGACAAATCAACTCCAGACACTGTATAAAGCACAAAAAGGAAGCGTGAGTGGGAAGGAGTTAAGAGAGAGGAGTGGCATGAAATGAATGAGGGTCTCGACCCTCAGTCCCACCGTTACCAGCGTTTACTCAGACAAATTGGAACGAGCGATGACATGCATTATACATTAGATGCTGTTGTAACACGCCTGTTGGACTAATGGGATGAGAGATTGTATTTACCCAGCATGCCTCTCAAGAGCTCTTGCCGGCCTGTGAGTGACAGTGATTGGTTTACCCGCTTCTATAATTTCCACACAGCTGTAATGTACACTGATTTATGTCAGTACATGGGCATTAATGTGTTTTCCAAAAGAATTCCAATTGATTGATTTTGTTCAAAGACGCAATAAAACTAATCTGAACAACAATATATCTGAGAAACGGCTCATTATTTATTCAGAATTCAGAAAAATACACTCATAAACAGAACCAAAGGTTTGATTGTTGAAAATAAACCTATTGATTAACAAAGTCCTTGCAGTGAGATTTTCATGGACACATTTCTTTCAAACAGTGTTAGGTTACACCTACAATAATCTGGATACATCTGAAAACACTTATAACAGGTAAACTGACAAAAACAAACACCCTTCTTAAATGTTAATTATGCCTGATTTATGTAAGTGAACCAGTTCATTCAAACAGTTCACTGGAATGAATCAGTTAAAAAAAGGAATTTTTCATCAGCATGCACTGTAAAAAATTATATACGGTGAAAAACTGTAATAGACATTTCAGACAATTTTACGGTGAAATACCGCTTTTGGAAGTGAAAAAGAATGTAAAATTTACAGAGAAAAACCATAAATTGACGTTCCCAGAATTCCCTGCGTTGCATTTCAAATTCTGTTTGAATTTGATGTTTTTTCTTTGAAATAACTAGGTTTCTTCTTTCTTTTCTTATCAGTTATATTTATTAGGGTTGTATGTTACATCTAATGTTGTTAAATTGATGTTTATTGCAGTTTGATGAGTCTCACCATGATGGTGTTTAGTGCTTGTGTGAAAGACACTGTGCACCTTCTATATATGTTATTATTTAAAAGCTGCTTGTGATGGGCTTTGGTTCATCATGTGACTCTCATTACCACCTGCATTTGGTGGTTATCAGTGTATTTCAAAGGTACAAAACAGATTTCAGTACTTCAATAGGTTGGTATATTAACATTATATCAGTTAATTGAAATTACGGTATTTAACTGTAAATTTAAGTTAAAACCGTAAAACCTAAAACGTTGCTACCGTATATTTTACGGTAGAATTCTGGCAACCACAGCTGCCGGTTTTTTACTGTAAATTTTACGGCATTTTATTTTATTGTATTTGTATTGTATTTGACTATAGTTATATAAATATGCTGTTTTCTGATCCTAATAGTACAAAATCATCAGTTCAAGATCTAATTATTGCGATGGATGGATGGATTTAAAAAAAAAATAATAATAATTGTACTAGATGACATTTGTTGAAAACAGCTTTTTGAAAACTCTCTCCGAAGTGAATAAAATTGGTTTTCGATATTAAAAAACGTTGACTCATGTTTAGTCAAGTGACGCATATTGTACCCATATACAGTATAACTAAGATTGTACTGGCATTGTTGTGCCTGCTATGCACTTTAACAATGTTGCGAAGGATAAATGTTACTTTGTACAATCTTCTTATTACATTCTTTAATTCTCAAAAAGTCATGTGACTTGCGCTATGGGATGGCATTATCTGACTAACCAGCAGACCAATCTTGCTGCACAGCATCTCAAATGTTGTTATGGTTATTCTTATATGCCCATGCAAAGTCTGTCGTCAAAGTATTTCTGTATAATTGTCTCCCAGAACCGTCTTATACAATTGTGTTCCCAAACAGCAGGCATGCATCTCTGTAAGCAATGACCGCATTTATTGTTTTGTCTGCTTGCTCTGAGGCGCAAGTAATTTATTCCATATAAAAATTATTATATTCAGTGGCTTCTCCTACTTTTCTTAATGATAATTAGTGACAGTTTATCAGGAAGTGACGATTTTGATCTCATTGACTTGTTAGATGGAAACGGTGCTTATTCGCAAATGTTTTAGGCAATATCCCAGTTTTGCGTAATTGTGTGTTAAATTCACAACTTTGGATGGAAGCAACTTTTGGGGAAAAAAGCTAGTCAGGACAGAGAGCTTTTTTGAAACTAAAATGCCATTTCAAATATATCCAGATTAATGCAGACGTAGCCTTAAAATCCAGTTTCCACTACAACTGGATCTGCTCAATCACTGCCACCAGGCAGTCTGAAAACAGCACTTCAGACTGTACCTGCATTAAACCCCCAAACTCATTACCCTTCATTAAAGCACTTGTCTAGTGAACGTTCTGCATCTTGATTGCAAAAAAATTACACTCCTCATTGATTGCACTCAAATGTGTGCATTGTGCTACGTTCTTTATTCTCAAAACAATCAAAAACCCTCTCTGAGAGCAATACTACCAATAGGCTGCTTTACTTCTTTATATCTTAAATTATGAAGCACTTTCAATAGCCGACTACCTGTTATATAGCAATACGTAAAGGTTTAGACCGAGTCGTCCACTAAATGAATTTATTACAATGCAATTTAAATGCTTTCTATGATTTATGCCTCCACTAACTCTATTCTCTGCTACTAACACAGACTCAAAGTTTATTATTGTGGCATTTCAATGTATATAATCTCTCATGTACATGTTTACGCGACTTATATAACATAATTGGTATGTAATGTAATTTAATCCTTATTTATTGCATGGCATTAAGAACTAATTGGCTGTGGAGAGCACTGATAGGAGAACGTCTGAAATGAGCTCATTACACTGATAATGTATTTAGAGACTAACATGTCAAGCAGGTGTTTACACAGCGATGAATGTGCAATAAAAGAAAAGAAGAGGTGAAAAGACAGTAGAGAAGAGAAAAAAAAACACAAAGAATAAGATGCAAACATTCCTTCACTCTTCTGACACTGTTTAAAATACAAGCAACCTTTGTGACAAAGTAAATGTAATAATGGTCCATGAAATAAGAAAACATCAGTGCTGCAGTCATCCTATGAAACAATGTTATCAAGACCTCTCTGCATACAGTAATTAAATCTGGATGATATGATCAGGCTTTTCCACCTGATGTTTCTGTACAGAGAATGACACAAAACAGGTAGATCATACTAGCACAAACACATGCAATTGAGTACAGGATGTATTATCAATGTAAGGCAGTAGAAGCCAATTAAGATGCAAGGGGACTTGAGACTTTTCAGTTTATTCTTACATGTGTATGTGCAATTTATTACATTTAATTTTGGCTTAGTAATTAGAGTAAGTCTTCAGCATTTGTGCTGAGTGTTGTATTAATCTGAGGAGTTGATTTCAGGGGTTCTGTGAACTCCAGGATCTATCTGTAACTGTGTAGGCAATTAGCAGCTCTTTTTAATTAAATACCCAAATGCAAGTTTTTGCACTTTCCTGAGCAGGTCATTTAGAAGCCGTGTGACTAATTTTTTTTTTTTTTAAATGAGAGAATTGAGAGAAGGAAAAAAAAAATGTGTTTGTACTACCTTTTGTTTGGTTTTAATTCTTGGCAGCTGTGCAGAAAACTGTCATTTTGTTTAAAAACGGGGGTGTAGAGCATCCTGTGTACTCGTCTCACTAATTAGCTTTAGTGCTTGAGAGTGAAAATAATTGAGACCTTGTGTCAAGACAATGACAGGTCGAAATAGAAAATAGCAGAGCTTGCTGATGCACTATATATTTATGAAGAAAGACAAGCATTGTTTGGTGCGCATCAAATTCAGGCTACAGAAACAGGCAACAAGCTTTCATTTCAAATCAGACACTGAACAAACAAACAAAGCATGAGCATTGAAGCTAACCTTGATCTACAATGTGATATTTGAAATAAAAGCCACAAAATAGTGCTGTAAAAGAGACCAGAAACATGCGGTCAAATTATTAACATATTACAAATTATAAAAATTATTTCTAAAATGTATTAATTATATGTAAACTAATTTATACAGTATTAATAAAGCGGATGGATGGATGGATGGATGGATGGATGGATGGATGGATGGATGGAATCTCAAAAAGCAAAGCGTGGTGCTAGAAATGCCAAGCAGGGTTATTAAAGTTAACTAAAAATGTAACTAAAATTAAAACCATAAAAAAAATATATATAATTTTTTTCATTTCATTGTTTCATTGCTTCATAAAATAAAATAAAAGCAATTAAATTAAACTTGGTTCAGATAGTTTCCAAGGCACCATTTCAAATTTTCATTTACTTTAAATTGATGTACTAAAATAACTAAAACTGAAATAAAAATGAATAAAAACTACATAGGCTAGACATGTATTAAAAAAAAAACCTATAAAAATGACCAAAATTGCAAAAACTTTATATAAAAACTGATTCAAAATATTAATAAAAGTTTTCATAGTATCTCAGTGATGCTTATATAATGCCAAGGTTTTTTAATTTTTTAAAAACATCACAATGTTTCGGACCACCACAAATAAAATCACTCGCTATTCATTTGTCAGATATACTTGCATCCATTGGCACAGTCTACTTGCCAACTATTTGTTTAGTTTCAGCAACAAACTGAAACATTGCACCGAATGTGTGTTTACGTATTAACACCGTATATGACATGAATGTGCTTGTCAAGGCCCTAGAAGCACAAAGACATTACACAATCATTATCTTTTTGTGCAATACTTTTTAATACATATTACAATTTCATGAGGGATTTCAATTCTAGGTGACATGTAGTCAATAATTTATTGATTCGGGCTAAATAATGGATGGCAGTGTGAGAGATGGATCATTAGGACGACTGTGAGCCTCTACTATGAAACTGAGAGATTTCTTATCAATAAGTAATGGGTTTAGAGACCATTATCCAACATTTCACTAAGATGGATTAAACACACCCAAAACCACAAAGAGGTCTTAATGCCGGCTAAAAAAGTATTGAGCGAAGCAGACTAGGGGATGAGGATAGGGTAAACCTGAATGAGATCATAATGACACTTTCTCCCAACGAGCCTGTCGATACAGTTTCAATAAGAAGAAATTATGAGTAAAATACTGGCACCTTGACCGGCAGAGACAGCAGGATTAAAATCAAGTTATGTGATAGATGTTCCTCAAGGGACAATAAAGCCTTGTATACCTGCTATTAAGACCCACCTCAGGTGATCTGATCACAGACAGATGTAAAAATTAAAAGGTCTGATTTCATGACTGCATACATCACCCTCAAAATAAATACGGTTCTTTTGAATTTGCTATTCATCAAAGTATCCTGAAAAAAATATATATCATGGTTTTCACAAAAATACTCTTTTCAGCATTGATAATAATAAGAAATGTTTCCTGAGCATCAAATCAGCATATTAGAATGAATGTAATAATATTTCAATACTCTAATACTATATATATCTCAATGTTTATATATAGCCTACTTTTATTGTATTTTGGTAAGTGTTATTAACATTAAATAAAAATGGTTTTATTTAAAAATAAATTAACAGCAACTAAAATTAATTAAAATATAGAAAAAAGGCAACACTTAAGTATTTTTGTACAAGTATTGAAATTACTTAAGATTATTACGTATACACACAAACTGCAATTTATATAAATAGTAGGCTATTAACATATATATACATATATATACAGTATATATACAGTATATATATATATATATATATATATATATTAGTGCTGTCAACTGATTAAAAAAAGTAACTAATCACATATTTTTTTCTAAAATTAATCATGATTAATCTCACCTTAATATTACAAATTTTAAATATACTTTTATATTGCATTAATTTCACACTCAGTTTTCAAATGAATGTAGAAACAACATGTCACTGTAAAAAAAAAAAAAAAAAAAAAAAAAAAAAGTTGGGCAAATTTAAAAGTTTAAGGCAACCAACTTCAGCAGATTTTTGAGTTTTCTCAACTTCTTGTTATAAGTTTATACAACAAAAAGTTGAGAAATGTCCTAAAAAATAAGTTGAGAAAACTCAAAAATCTGCTGAAGATGGTTGCCTTAAACTTCTAAGTTGTTGTTTTTTTTTAGTGTACATTTTTAATATTTGTTTCATGGCATCTTTTTTTTATGACTGACAGTGAGTATCACTGATATATTACTGATGTCTCTAGGAAATTGTTTTCATCCCCCTATTATTTAACCATTGACAATAGCCATTCAACATTACAATATACCTGAGAGCTATCAATTTTAATATTCATTAGACTTATAACAACTTAGACAAATTATAACAAATTAGACTTAACATACACACACACACACACACACACACACACACACATATATGTGCTGTCAATCGATTAAAAAAATTAATCACGTTAATCACAGTCATGGACTGTGATTAATCATGATTAATCGCACATTTAAAATACTAGGATTTACCTGTAAATGTGTTGAAAAATAAATGCATGACAAACTAGTTTAAGGAAACATAACCTTTCACAGTTCTGCAAGGTATGAGACATTTCTTTTGTTTTTATTCAGCCATCAGTCTTTATACTGGCAATAAAACGTTTACCAAGCCACATCCCTTCAATTCCAGTATACATTTACCCAACTATTACCAAAAGTATTTCTAAATAAATAAAACAAATCATTGTACGTGTACGGTTCTGCAGGTGCATTAGAGCTAACATTAGCATCATGCTACATAAGACAATTTATGAAATTAATAGTACACTTTTACTCAGAACTCACTTCAAACCACCATCGAGTGTTTGTAATAACTTCCTTTTACGATCACATGTGGAATTTGGTCATTTACGGTTGTTAAAATATGCTATTTATAGCCTTTTATATCGCTGCACAAATTAGCATTTCAGATGTACACATTCAACTCAAGAAAATCACATACAGACCATATCTATCTTAATCGTGTGTTTATTATCTTATATAATCTATAGTGGCTGTTGTCATGTTTATTTCTGCTGCTCTGGCTGAAGCACACGTTGTTTGTGATGTTACAACCGCCTCTCCTTTCTTAAGTTGCCAGGTATACATTCCAAGTATAATACACATTAGTAAAAGGATCTATTTTGATTTTAATTTTTCAATATACACTTTGGGCAGCCGCAGTAAATTATAAAAGTAGCCCAAAAAACCGCAACCCATGGCTCTGTAATTTTTCCCGGGACTGTATTTTCAAAATAGCCCACTTGAGCCGTTACCCTGGCAACGCTGGTTCGCTGTACCCGCATCACACAATGATTGATAACCTTCTGCACTGCGATGACGGGAAGAAGTTGGAGTCAAATCTTATTAAACGATTAATTTGTATATAAAAAAAAAATAATTAATTAAATATTAACATTGACACCCCAAAAATAATATATATATATATATATATATATATATATATATATATATATATATATATATATATATATATATATATATATACACACACACACACACACACACACACACTAAGGGACCACAGAATGCTTGAATCTGATTGGCTGCGAAACATTCTAAGGTGTGCAATTATTTAGGGAAACACACGGCGAACTTAGTTCCAGGCAGGTCTTGACCGCATTACATGTCTGTATGACTTTGCCAAATGTTTTGTGTTAGGCTATTTCAATGGTCCTTACAGCCTAAAACAGCAAAAGAACCAAAACCCACAACAGCACTGGCCAAACAAATAAATATAGTAAACAAAAGGAAAAAAAACACAGATCATGTACATGTTTTTGCCACAAAATTACATTTATGTACGGAAAGCACATAATTATATCTCTCCTGCTCTCTCTCCCTCACAGACGCACACACATAGGCCTACAGTTTGCACACACGTTAACAAAGCGTTGTTGTTAGCGCCACGCTGATGATTTTATCAGTAACATAGTTTACTGTAACTACTTAAAAACTACATGACTTCTCACAAGCGAGGTAACAACAACTTCACTGTTTGTGGAGAAAATTAACTTAAAGTTTCACTATAACTAGAGACATTGCTGCCGAACACTACTGAGAGACACACAGACTCAGAGGTAATCTCTTTCTCTCTTCTCTCTCTCTCTCTCTCTCTCTCTCTCTCTCTCTCTCTCTCTCTCTCTCTCTCTCTCATAATTTAGTTATTAATTGTATTAACTGCATTAGTCTGCTGTCAACGGCTCAAGCCTCCATTACTAGGTTTAAAATGACACTTTTGGATTAGCAACAGAGGCATTGGATGAGATGCGGAAGAAATAATCCTACTCAAAATAGAGATTTAAAGGGGTCATCGGATGCCCATTTTCCACAAGTTGATATGATTCTTTATGGTCTTAATAACAAGTCTTTAACATACTTTGGTTAAAATTTATCAAAGGTAGTGTAAAAAACACCTTTTTTACCCTGTCAAAATCAGCTCTGTTTACAGCGAGCCATTCTAGTCCATGTTGCTTTAAATGCTAATGAACTCTGCTGAGCCTGCCCCTCTCTTCCGTGGGGTGACGAGCAGACTTTAAACTTCAGCGCAAAACTGACTAACTAGCACATTATTAGGGAAGTGATTTGCAAATATTCCTAAAAAAAAAACCTTATACTCACTTCTTCTGTAGATGAAGCTGGATCACAAATGCTTCACACGAACATCGACGCATTTATGCAGATCGGGGACCTGCGCATTCCTTTCAAAAATGAAATTAACGTTAATCCTCTGCGTCTTCAGAGGCTCAGATGTCAGGAGTAAATGATGACTGCTAAATTCATTATTACATCCAACAACAAAGCACCTCAATTGCTTAATCGGAGACATCATGTCTTCCCCTGCACGATACAATGGTGGACAGCTCTCAGCTCACTCAGAGCGGGTCTAAGGTAAGACGGCCTTGCCAATCAACTATCATGGGAGGAGTCTGTGCAGAACTATTTCATTCTGACAGGAATCTCAGAACAGCCTGATTTGAGAAAGGGGATTTTAAAATAAGGATTTAAAAAAAAAAAACACTGGGTGGATTTTATCATTATATGATGGATGTGTACACACTTCCAACACACATTTATGTTCAAACAACTTGTAAAGTGAATTTTGCATCCGATGGCCCCTTTAAGTAGAAAACCGGACAAATGCCTTGAAATATATCATCTGATCGATGACTTGAGGTGTGGTAACCGTAGTATAAGCGGAATAATTGACTTCGGGCTGTTGAACTCTTCGAAAATAAAGCTACGCTTTGTGTCGTGGCCGCATCACCACTTCGGGTGTCCATTATTTTCTAAGAATTCAACGGCCTGTCATCTATTACTCCTGACATATATATAGAAAGACATTTGGACAGATCTGAAGAACAGCACTTTCTGAACAATAAAAAGAATAAATACTTCACACAAAGCATAGGGCCTGGTATCAACAACTAGTTTACAATATAATAAGCACTGCAACATATATAGAGTGGTCAAAAAGTATGAGACAACATTATAACCTCATTTTAAAATCTAATTCAAGCCTGCAAATAATCAATAAGATTCAGAATTTTGAAACCAGAAACATTATGATGCCAGATAGTCTTTCTGTTCACACCTCATCTTCTCTGTAAAAATGTCTGTTAAATTGCAAAACAGCTCCGTCCTGCTGCAGGGCTATCATGCCTCCGCACATCCAGAGCTAGCTGGCTAATCAGCGGGTATGTCAGCACCTTAGCACAGTAATAGCCTATCTCACACTGATAAAGAGTCAGTCACACGGGACGCGGAAACCCCCTGCAGGCGAAGACGCTGGCTCTGCTGCAGACCCCAGAGAGCCTCAAGAGGGCTTCAGCACAGGATGGGCCAGTGGGCAACAAGCTAGCTGGCTGTTGGCCGTTACTCAGTTGGAAAGCTCATCTAGCTTGGCTTTCCAAATCTCCCTCTCGGACCCCTGTGGGTGTCGGGCTCTTGTGACATCTGTCTGAGACTGATACCATGAAGGGTACAGGAGCCTCCGGGGAGTCTGTACACCTCCAGCTTTCCTTAAGCTACCAATGGTATTCTCCTGATATGGTTAAACTTACGACGGAGTTCATAACTTTGAATATCTAATTAGTGAGGAGTTGCTAAGGCAAATATCACTATTGCTATATAGGAAAACAATGCCCACCCACTTTTTCAGTGTCTCAGTCCCAAAAGTATTTTTTATTTTTCGCAAAGGGATTTTTAAAAGTCTTAGTTAAAGAGTTATAATGCACAACCAAACCGACTGATGTGAATCGCAATGTTAAAACTTTGATTTGAAGTAAAAGACAAAAGTACTGACTGTCATGGTGTATCCATTCAAAGAATGGTTTTGTATTGTATGTTATACATACCCTTTAAATGGTGCATTTTATATGTAATGTACTGTAATATGTGAACAGTTATGGGGATTTTAGTGATTAAAAAGAAATGTTATTTATGCTTTGAATTTCTTTTTGTATTTTTTGTTTTTTTCTGGGACATTTTGCATTGATTTTTTGTAGTAGACACAGATTACATGAATACAATACAATACAATATAATAATCAATATGAACATTTATGTATTTATGTCTTGATTTTTTTTAATTGATATTTTACATTCATTTAATGTATTATATTATATTTTATTATATCATATCATATCATATCATATCATATATGCACAGTGCATAGCAACTCTCTGGTACCACCCACAGCACTAACATTTCAGAACAGTTGTATGTTTGAACTTTCAGAACTCAAAACGTCCGGCCAGCACACTCTTATTTCAATCTAACTGATAATCCAGTACATTTCACCATTATCACAGCAAACTGTAAGTGTCCTACTTCTCTCCTCATAGACCAAATGCTGAAGCCGTCCCAGGATACTGGGCTGAGTTGGTACAAATGTGTCTCAGTTACTTAAATAGATACTTACGACAGCGGTCACCACCCCTTCTCACCGTATTTCTGATAATGCGCTCGACCTTTATTCGTACCGTGCATCCTTACACTAAGATCTGTCATTTCCTGCCAGCGTGTTGTCAGGAGAGCAGAAAATATCTGTAACATTCCACAAATAGAGACTCTTTCTATCTCCTTCCCGTGCTTGTTTAATGAATCCGTGTCATAGAAAAGATGGATCCCATTACAACGTGTCCCTGGACTCCCATCACATTAGCATCACCGCGCAGCGAGAGGAAGCGTCTACAATGGCAGGTAATAATCATAAGCTATCTTGTACAACATCTGAATGTCGTGATTACATCTACCAAGATGGCTGTTCAAAGAACCAAATGGCTAAAACGCATCATTGGGTTCAATGAACTGCCATCCCGCACATTGAGCTGATATTTTAATTAAGAACATACATGCTTGTTTCATAACGGTTAGTGTTTCTTCATGGCAGCGGGTTAATGCGACTGAAATTGTTGGCGTGAACCTGAGCCCATGGCGAGTGTGACTGAGCATGCGGTGGGACCGCGCATGGAGTGTGATTTCCAGAACGGCACCTGAGATCATCAGACGACGTGACATTTTCAGGCCAGTAAATCGACTGAAATAGAGCACGGAGGGTTACAGAATAGACCAGAATACACTTGTAATGACAAAATTAAACATGATATGAACCATCACAAACAGTAGAAGTACAATAATATACTGTAGTGATATAAGATTAATTGATCACATGCCACTTTCCAATAGGTTCAGTTAGGGCAGGGTGATTTTTCCGATTTTATCAATTAATTCAAATTTAATGTTTTGCCACGACTTTATTTTTTAGAAATCGAGGAATCACGGTTTTGAATAGAAATATTACCAAACCAGGTTGACACTTTGACAATATGTCAATGATAACAGTAAAGAGAAAAGAATGATCCAACCACATGCCGGTGCACGTGATTTTCCTTGCATTATTTCTGAACATATGTATAAGACATGTTTGTACAAGATGTAGTTGTAGTTCATGCATCTTTTCTTCAAAGATATTTAAAAAGTGATTTGTTTAACATTTACATCATGCCATGGTGCAATTGGAATATAATTTTCTTTAACTAAGTAACGTTCTTTAACTTTAATAAAGAAAACGTTACTTGAATCATGTTGTAGTTACATTTTCAAGTTGACTAGTTAAAAATCGTAAAAAAAAAAAAATAAAATAAAAAAAAAAATCGAGAATCTGTCAAACGTTCTGAAAAAAATCAAGATTTACATTTTTTGCCAAATCGCCCAGCCCTAGATTCAATATAATGGTAACACTTTACAATAAGGTGTCATTTGTTAATGTATTAACTAACATGAACAAACAATGAGCAATACATTTATTACACTTTTTATTCGTCTTTGTTAATGTTAATTAATAAAAATACAGTTGTTCATGTTAGTTCACAGTGCATTAACTAACGTTAAACACAACTTGTGATTTTAATAATGCATTAGTAAATGCTGAAATTAACATTAACTAAGATTAATAAATGCTGTTGAAGTGTTGTTCATTCTTAGTTCATGTTTATTAATGTTGTTACCTAATGTTAACTAATGAACCTTATTCTAAAGTGTTACCAATATATAACCTAACCTATATATAATTTTAAATAATTATATAAAGTTTAAGTGCTAATAACAAAATAAATCACAGACGATTCAATTTCAGGGAATAACTTAAAATTATAAATATTGTGTAAGGACTAAGACCAAATTCACTAACAGCTGCTCTACTTTAGATCATTTTTCATCATAAAACCCTTTTTCATATTCATATACCACCTACACTAATTAATCAAATGATGATAAAATTATAGAGAACTACCAGCCATACTTGTGCCACAGCCACACTCGTCACTTTCTATCAATTGCTTTCACACTCTTTTTGTAATCAGTAAATCAGAGAGAAGTGGAGAGATCATTAAAGCTAATTATGGAAAACTAATTATGATCTCAACAATGCCTTACTGTAATGGCCAAGTCTCTAAATCAAGTTAAAAAAGTTAAAAAATAAATGTAAAAAAGCTAATGATTAAAATATTTTACACTGTCATTATCTTTACCGTCCGTTCGTTAAGTAAATAAGAAGAAATAACTACAAACAGTGTATCCACAAAACAAAAACTCCTTGTATACACAAAAATCTTGAACCAAAGCCACCTTTTACTCTAGAAAAAATGGGAAAAAAAATATAATACATGAAACAGTTTATTTGAAACTAAACTAAGCAAAGCAGCTTGAAGTTATACATTTTTAGTTAGACAATTAAATGTTAATTTCATCTAATGCTGAATTCTTGTCAACATTTTTTGTTTTAAAAATCAGATGCACATCTTACCATACCTAAAAATATGACTTTCTTTTAAAAGTTATTAACATCATTTCTTGCTAAGTCGCCTAAGTACTTGCCTAAGTACTGCCTGTGCTGATTATGCTGCACAATTTACCAGGTAATTATGATCTCATGTTTAGCGCTTTTCTGTACTCAGCAAAGCCGCTAATTGATGCCAAACAGCGGGGGGTGCCGTGACCTGCCGTCATCAAACTCTCACCTGGTTACTTACTCAGCTAACATGCAGATGCTGTGAAATTGGTAGTGACGGGGAAATCAGTTCATATTGAGCTCCTCTGCATTTATCAGCTCTTGACCTTTGACCTTGGCTAATGGCCTGTTTACTTTAGCTTTCTGGCACCCGCTGGTGCCAGCAGAAGTCATTCATCTATTGATTATGTTCGTTTTGGATCTGAAAATGCTCATTAATCTGATCGATCACATATAGACGTCCAGCCTGGGCTGCTATCATTAGACGCACCACATGTTAGCAGGTCACTGTGACTCACAGGTAGCTCATCTGAGAGGCAGTGAACTCTGAAGAGCACAAAGGGTCAGCAGGTGGTCAGGCGACATAAATAAAAGGTTGAGGTAGACAGCACAAGGTAGCCTAAATATTGCACACATTAGAAGAACCAGATGACAGTCTCAAACAGAGAGAGAAAAATCTCAATTTATAGCATGGATATATTCCACCCGATATAATATATAGCATGCAACAAGATTTGCCTAAAAGAAAATTAAACATTTAGTTTACTAAAATGTATAATTAATAAAAAGATTTTTGATCAGACTGATTTAGTACAAATGTAAAGTAAATCTATTCAATGTTTTAATCATATACCACAATATGTAATTTTGACTCTGATCAGCAAATTGTGTAATTAGATTGAATTATTGTTAATCATTTGATCTAAAAATAAAAATATATAGTATTTAAAACTATAATACATACATGCACACACATAGGTAAATCTAGAAAAATCAAGCATTTGATCTAAAAACAAAAAACAAACAAAAAAAAAACACTGACTGACATAACTGGGCCATGTTATATTTATATAAACATCCTTCATTTTACATTCATATCATTTCACTAAATTAAGTTGTGTCTGTACTGCTTGTTCACTTTACCTTTCTTCAGAGCAACTTTCACTTCCTACACTCCTGAGAGAGGTCAAAAGGTCACACAGACAGAAGAATGCAAATGTAGCGATTTCCCCACAAGATTCTTTACCTGACTAATTTCCATAAGTTTTGTTTCCAGGGAACCACATCAAAGAAAAATGCAAACAACTCACTCGTCAATGCAGTGACAGGTCAGCTTTCATCTTGTTTTATTTCTTTCCTGTTATATCTCATTCTCATTTATTTTTACCTCACATTCTGCCTGATTAAACGAATTAAGAGAGAGAACTGAAAGTGTACGTGTATCTTGAATGGTGCATGATGTATGGAGAAGATGAGTTGTTTTAGTCCACACAGTTTCTCAGATGTAGTTCAATGACTGATACTGTACTCAACTGAAGGATAGGGCAGCTTGGCATCCACTCCTTCAGATGGCATTTACAGTTATTTACTAATAAAAAAAAAATAAAAATAAAAATCCTTACATGAGGAAAAGGACTCAATTAGCTTACAACCTAGCCTAAAATACAACAGTCCAGAAATATGCCGTTAAGGACTGTAATAGTAAATCAGCTACAATTTTAGGAGCATCCAACAGCCCTCATGAGGAAAATGACTTAATAAACATAATAAATAATAACAATGTATAATGCAAAAAGGATTGTGTGAGGATTAGGGGATAAGAACACCATTACCTCAGTATAAAAACATGCAAGTCCTTGCCAAAATAGACAAACAAAAAGAGTGTGTGTGTGTGTGTGTGTGTGTGTGTGTGTGTGTGTGTGTGTGTGTGTGTGTGTGTGTGTGTGTGTGTGTGTGTGTGTGTGTGTGTTCTTGTTTATGCTACATTGAGGGGACCAAATATCCCCACAAGGATAGTAAAACCAGTAAATGTTGACCTTATGGGGACATTTTTTAGGTCCCCATGAGGAAACAAGCTTAAAAATCATACAGAGCGAGTTTTTTTTGAGAAAGTAAAAATGCAGAAAGTGTCCTGTAAGGGGTAGGTTTAGGTGTAGGGTTGGTGTAGGACAATAGCACATACGGTAAGTACAGTATAAAACCATTACGCCTATGGAAAGTCCCCACAAGGATAGCAAAACAAACCGTGTGTGTGTGTGTGTGTGTGTGTGTGTGTGTGTGTGTGTGTGTGTGTGTGTGTGTGTGTGTGTGTGTGTGTGTGTGTGTGTGTGTGTGTGCGTGTGTGTTACTCCGAACAGCACCCCAAAAGCCTGCTGAAGATGTTGTGTGTATGTGTTTCAGAGTGAATAAATCCTTAGACTGTTGGCAAGTCAAAAGAATCACACAGACATCAGAAAGTTGTTGTTTTATTCCCCACACACAGCACTAGCCACTTCAGACTGACTAAACTGTATATATCCTGTACACAGACTTTACAATACTATGAAGCTCCTGAAAAGACATGGTGATGGAAAAAATATGAGATACCAAGAAAAAAAATTTACTGAATTACTGTTGCATTTGCTCATGAAACTAATTTGCGTCCCACCAGGAAAATTTGCACTGAAAATTATATTTCAATACCTTTGCATAAAGTTTAAACATGTGCAAAGATTCACCAAGAAACTTTGCATTTGCTCATAAAACGTTTACATTCTCCCGTATCTAATGCAAATAGTTTGCAAGAGAAAAAGAATCACACACCAATGTATGCATTACGTTTAATCTTACAGCATTTATGCTTAAAGGGGTAAATTCCCTTGATCTTTTGACATTTAAGATGTCAATGAACTATAAAATATTCTAGAAGTTTCAGAACTCAAAACTTTCCCATTAATCTAAAAACAGCTTATATTGAGGCCAGTCTGCCAAAACGATTGATTGTGGAATGTGCCAATCTATGATGTATTAGTGCAGCTAATCACCACCTCCGCAGAAGATGATCAACACCTGCTTCTACATCGCTGCCTGTTTAGCCCCACCCCCCGATTCACACATGTAGCCAGTAAGAACTTGGTCCTTTGTTCACTTCATTTTACCATGGATTTGTTTACAAACAAGGCAAAATTCGCCAGAAAGATTGAAACTAAAAGATGCTGTAGTAATGTCGCACCACACAAGTGTGAGTAACTGTTTTCATTGCTTTGAAGAAAAATAAAGTTTGAAATACTTTTTCAGCAGTACTGTTAGGAAACTTCCCAATGTTGCTCATAGCTTATAGCACTTTATATAACAGATAACTTTAAAGCAAGCAGCTTTACAGTATTAAGTATTAAGAAACCAAGTTAGTGTGTCACTGTCATTTAGAATTACAACTTCAATTTCTACTACACAGGAGTTGGTTTTACTCATGTTTGACCTTGGCCGACTTAGAAGAAATGAACTAGAAAAGATTTCTACATCTACAAAAGCGAAGCACAACTACCTGTTATGTAACCACCATGGATCAGTGGTGGTTCAAAGGTGTTTTTAAGCTTTTCCGGAAAGTTTGCTTTAGTGAGCTGTTTCAAATTAATTTTAAATGAATGCCACACCAGTTAAGTCTTCGATTTCTCTTTAAGTATATCAGGGCCTTTAAACTAGTTAGTAAACAGTGAATACACCAGCATGCCATGCTGGGCAACAACGCCCTCAACCAGCCATTCAACAGACGAGAGAGAGAAATATCAGGGCTGAAGATACGGAGAGTTCTAACATGAAACTAAAAATGAGAAATGCAGAAGAGAGAAGCAGAAAGATGGATTGAGGGTAAAGGAAGAGATGGAGAAATTTGAGAGGAGGGACAGGCTACCCTGAGAACTTGGAGGCCATGTGGGGTTGAGAGCGGATCTCTGGGGTCTGCCGTCAGGGAGAGAGGAAGATTAGAGATGATTGAATCCTGAGTCGTGCTGTCTTCAAAGACTCAGAGGTTCATCTGAAAAGCAGTGGGGCAACCGTAACAAACATACAAGCCCTCAGCCACACTCTAATCCGTCTGTAGCTTCATACACACAGGGAGTCAGTCACATCGTGACTATTCGTTTGATATCATAAGCCATTAGGAACATCTTAACTTTCAGTTTTTCTTTTTTTACATGACAAGAGGAGGAAGAGTCATTCCATGAAAGAAGTACCATTTGAAGCCTCAACATTTGATAAACTGTAATAAACACTAAAAGTTGAGTTTTGAAAGCTTAAATATAATTTAATATTAAATTATATGGTAAAGTATTTAATTCAATAAAATTCAATGAAGGCTTTTTTGCATGTCTCTAAAAAAATATATTTTAAAACCAAAACTTTTTTAAAAATGTGTATTGCTTGTACTATTCAGACTACAGAAATGTATCATCATTCACAATATAATTTTACATTAGATTATATATAATATAAATAAAATGCAATTTATCTGATAAAGTATTTAATTCAGTATTTAAATAAATATTCTCAAGGAGGCATTTTTAAATGTCTGTAGAAAAAAAAAATAATAATAATAATAATAAATATATATACACTAACACCAAAATATTATTATGCAACTATAATGTGTACTGGTTGTACTAGTCACACAACATAAATTATATTTTTAATTTTAAACTGTTTTATAATTTTATATTATATTTTATATTTAATTTATCAGGCAAAGTATTCAATTTAATGTTTACATTAATATTTTAAGAGATGCATTTGTATACACCTGTAGAAAAATGTTTAAAAAAAAAACAAAAAAAAACATATATAATAGAATTAACAATATTTTATATGATATAAAATATAACTGTATAAATATAATATCTATTATAATATATACTTTATAATAAAGCATAATAAATAAATATAATAAATACATTTATATGTATGTTTGTGACATTGATTTCCCCACATAAATTAGACTGAAAAAAAAAAAGTGTTTAATTTTCACATATTGCTGACTCTTGAATGTTAATGATATGGAGACCAGAGCCATGATAACAGGGCTAGCAGAAGCCAGGGCCGGATTAAGGTATCACGGGGCCCCTGGCGATGTTGATTTGGCGGCCAGTCACCAGGTGACCGTTGGGGATCGTCTCTGGCCTTTTGCACTGCATCTCCTGCTATTTGAAAACATTTAGACAGCCTTATGTGGTGGTCATAAGCCCCTGGGCAGGTTTCCAAATGCCCATATGATTAATCCAATCCTGGCAAGTTCACAAGTTCAGAATATCCCAAGACACTCATTTATTATTAATTTAGCAAATGCACATAGCACTTAAATACAAGTCTTTGCCTAAAAAAAAATAAGGTCTGAACAAAAATCTACTTTAATAATCAAAACAGAAAATGGAAAAGGCACCCATTTGATAGAACGGCTCAAGAATATCACTGAAATGGCATCAGTCAATAATCCACTGTCTGACATTTCAGAGATCACATGTCAGCCAGCTGGATCAAAGAGTGTATGTATTTTTAACAAATCCAGGAGATTGTCTATCGACTATGTCTGCGTATGTGCCTACCGGCCCTCGTCCGAACCTCAGATGTGATAGATTGTCTCCAGAATGATGATTTACATGTGTGTTAAAGGGCCTATATTCTTCACTGTTTTATTTTTTTTGTCTCAGTTAGAATCCTAGTCAAGGATTCTTGTCCGCAAATCAGCTATAATTTAGTGTTTCTGTAACACAACTGGCAAAGCATTATTCTAAGAAACTCCAAGGACATGGGACTGATTCCCAAGAAATGCACATCCTGATATTATAAAGAGAATTATAAAGGGATCATATAACAGAATAAAACATTTCCCTTGGAAAGCACACAAAAATGTGGTATTTCAATATATAACCCCTTTAAAACTCGCTCTCTCTGCAAATCTCAGGGTCCTCGAGGAAGACCAAGGTGAATGTCTCATGCTAATGTGTGTCTGATCTCAGTTCCCCCCTAACATCTGTTGTGTCTGATGAGTCACCTCAGTCCCACAATCACCATGAGCATTCCTTTACCCAGCCAACAAAAATGTGTCATCTCTCACATCAGATCAACTATTTATAAAGAGCAGACTACAAACCTCAAGAACAGCGGGGAAAACCTTTTCTTTCTCTTAGAAACATTCTCTATTTCACTTCCACACACCGATTTCCTACTCAAAATATACTTTACATTCTCATTTAGACATTAAATCAGTAACTGAGGATCAATAATAATAATAATAATAATAATAATAATAATGATGATAATACTCACTCTGAAATAACAGAAATAATTTACATAATTAAAATGAAGCTTATTTTTAAAACTATTTTTTGCATTGTGACATTTTCATGATAATTGAGCACATAATAATAATATAAATGATTTTAGTTAATTACTTTCATGATAGACATACAAAGATTTTCTGTGCTTTGTTTTTCACAACAATTTTAATAGTTTTATCATTTTTGTTTCGTTTTTACAGTGACATAAACATTCTCCAGAGACTACAAATGAAAAATAAATAGCCACACTTAATTCTGCTGAAAACACAGTATTTTCATTGCTTATTAATATGTGCTGTCTCTGCTAAAATAAACTAATAAATAAAAATGCCTCCCATTCTCATTTCTCCAATGTACAAAAAATATTAAAAATGTACTGTAAATTCAATGACAAATGCAAAATACTGTATTAAACTCATAAGAATTAAATACTAACAATAATATGAATTACAAAATAACAGTAACATTTGAAATTCTTCATGCAATTTCTTTTTTTTTCTTTATTTTTGGGATAAGTGACAGATTTCAAATGATTTGCCCAATAAAGTTCCCTGTGTTTTGACTCATGCCTTATTCATCCAACACAAAACCATTCACTTTAGTGAAAAATACATCAGTCACGCTCCATCTGAGGGAAAGAAATCACACTCATACATTTAAAACATCTCATACCTTACTCATGTTATTATTATTCACAGCTAGAGAGAGCGATTCAGAGAGAATTGATAGGAAACGTGTGCCATTTCCCAGCAAACTTCTGGTATTTGATGCTTGACATTCTCCCGTGCTCTGTACCTGCATGAGACTGAGGAACGGTGTGTTATCTGTGCCTGCCGTGCACTCAGAAGGAAGTCTGGAGGTCAGAGGTTAGGGCTCGCGTTCCTAACGCAGTGAGGAGAGACGGCAGGGGTGCGAGAGAGGGAAAGAGACATTAGGACAAAAGCGGGAGGAGAAAGACCTTCTTAGCATTTCACACAGAGTCTCAAAGTGCAGCAAGTCTCTGTTGCTGGCAAACTGCTGATAAATGTCCTTAAGCGAAGCTTTTGTGCTTATGTCTGTGTGTGCGTGTGCACGTGTGTGTGAGCGCACATGTTCTCATTGGCAAATACAGTAGAGGGTTTCTCTGCTGTTGTGGAATGGAACAGCTCGGTCAGTTTCTCTTGACGTCGGAAAATACTGATTCCACCGTTTACAGGTTTAAATGCTTTTGCGTTTGAAACAGCACACACTAGCAAGACAGAAAAGCATGATCACTGCAGAGAGAGTGTCTGAGTTCATATGTTTGCAGGCCAACAGAGCATGATGTGCTTTGCCTTGCCGGTAGTCATACTGATGTTCAAAAGACTGAGAGACTTCAAGAGACCGAAATGAAACAAGTCACCAGTGCAGCACAACAAAAACAGAGACAAAATCTGTACAGTTAACCGTTTGTGACCCTGGACCACAAAACCAGTCATAAGGGTCCATTTTTTAAATGAGAGCTGAATAAATAAGCTTTCCAATGACGTATGGTTTGTTATGATAGGACAATATTTGGCCGAAATACAACTATTTGGAAAATCTGGAATCTGAGGGTGCAAAAAAATCTAAATATTGAGAAAATGACCTTTAAAGTTGTCCAAATGAAGTCCTATAGCAATGAATATTACGAATTAAAAATTAAGTTTTGATATATTTATGGTAGGAAATTTACAAAATTTCTTCATGGAACTTGATCTTTACTTAATATCCTAATAATTTTTGGCATAAAAGAAAAATCGATAATTTTGATCCATACAATGTATTCTTGGTTATTGCTACAAATATACCCATGCTACTTATGACTGGTTTTGTTCCTCACGGAATAGTTCACCCAAAAATGAAAATTATATTATGGACAAAGGATTCACAGATTAGCCTGAAACAATTGTTTGAATTTAAAAATGTCTTAATGATGGATTTTTTTTTATTTCAAACATACAGCTTTTGGGAAAATGGGACAATCATATTGACTCCATTGTGAAAAAGGCCCAGCAGAGGCTATATTTCCTTCACTCAACCTTCCACAGGAGTGGCTCACCCAGTTCTACTCGGCCGTCATTGAGTCTGTCCTGTGTTCATCTATAACCGTTTGGTTTGGTCCGGCTACCAAATCAGACATCAGAAGACTATAATGGACAGTCAGGACTGCTGCTGCCCAACCAAAGTAAGTCACCCTGGACCCCTCACATCCAGCCCATTTTCTCTTTGAACTGTTGCCCTCTGGCCAGTGCTACAGAGCACTGAGCACCAGAACAGCCAGGTGTAAGAACAGCTTTTTCCCTCAGGCCATATTCCACCTCAACAATACATAACATCTCAGGACTGTACATAACTTCTCAAAACTTTTCATCTGTAAAAAGCATATTTGCACAATTCATAATTATGTCTATTGGTATTTTTTCTCTATATTTTTATTACCATAAAGGTTTTTTTTTTTTTTTTTTTGGTCTATTCTCTTTATTATTAGTGTTATATTTCATTTTATTACTTTAAATTATGTCTGCACTATGTCTGAATTTTTTGCACTGGAAGCTCCTATCACCAAGACGAATTCCTTGTGTGTAAACCCACTTGGCAATAAAGTTCTTTCAGATTCTGATTTCTTTCACTTCACAAGGCATTGACGGATTGATGGACTGGAGTGGTGTGGATTACTTGTGGATTATTGTAATGTTTTTATCAGCTGTTCGGACTCTCATTCTGACGGCACCCATTCACTGCAAAGGATCCATTGGTGAGCAAGTGTTGCAATGCTAAATTTCTACAAATCTGCTCAAATGAAGAAACAAACTCAACTACAACTTGTATGGCCTAAGGGTAAGTAAATGTTCATTTTTGGGTAATTTTTTCCTTTATAGAGAATGGGAATCTACGTCACGCCGCGTTGGATTCCCCCATGTTTTAGGACACGCTCAGGAGCAAACAGTGTAAATACATGCAAATCACCACAGAAAAAGCTGACCATTTACTATTAATATTTTTTGAAAACCATCTTACATACTCTTAGAATAAAACAGACTAATATGTAAATCTCTGTTTTTATTTTATTTAAATCGCTCTGTGGTTTGTCTGAGAGCCTGCAAATATTCATTATTCAGTCTCCTTCACTACAGTGGTAATGATGTAGGCTAACTGCTAAAATACTTTGGTTAGAGTTGCAAAACCATGTCTATTTTTTTATAGGGGATAATACATAGCTAGATCTTAAACAGTAGATCATTTATCATTGTTATATATCGCCATATTGCCCAGTAAAACTGCTCAGTGTAAAGAATTAAGCCATTATAGAGGTAACAGAAATGACTAGTAGCTGCTTTGAAACTATGTGTATTGTGGATGCTATGCAAATAAATACCTTGACTTTAATGAACCAAGTTGAAGATTCCTTACTATTAGAGATGCCGAACAACGATGCAAGCAATCAAATAAATGAATGAATGAAACTTAATCCTTACAAACAAGTGGCCGGGTATCAAAGAGCTGCCACAGATAATATTTCCATATATGATTTTCTTTTATTTGTAGTGTGAGGGCTTACAGTTTAATGCAAATCACTGTATATAATAAATCTACGGAGATCAATTATTAAGCCACATCTTAGTTGAGTTGTTTACCATATCGAGTTTCAGTTTAACTTTCATCTGAGTTCCGTAGTGAATGTAGACATTTTATAGGCTATTATTTTATGTGTATATGATTCAACTTAAGATCACGTTGGAATGATTAACTTACTGTATCAACATAGCTTTAATCAAAAGCAGAGGTATTCCACGATAAGGGCTTTGGCATAGCCCTTATCAATGTCTGCAGGAAATAGCTCTGCTTTTTTCAGCTTTCTAACGCTGAAAAAAAGCATGTTTTTCACACTGGCCGTGCAAAGGGCTATGGCAAATGATGTAAAGTAAGCCTTAACCACTCCAACGCAATCTTAAGTAGAATAATATAAACATTAAATAATATCAACGTCTACATTCACTATATTATCCAGTCTCCGCTGTAGCTCCCGTGACCTAAATTCCCAGAATGCATTGCCGCTGTGACGACACATTCCCATTCTTTATAGGGATTGCTCACCCCAAAATGAAAATTCATGTCGGTCTTTTGAAACACAGACAATATTTTTATTATATGGTTCAACTGTTTTTGTCCATACCATGAAATTTCCAAAGTTCAAAGCGAAACTGGACCCCAGTGACATTCATCATATGGAAAAAAAATAAATAAATAAACACAATTTTCTTCAGTGAAATATCCTTAAAAGTATATTTTTAATAAACGCTACTTGCCGATAATATAATATTACTTAAATTAAAAGCCACTTAAGTGTGATTAAAGAGAGTGCACTTGTTAACTTAATTACACTTTTAAAAAGTGCACTTTGTAATACTTTAAATTAAAGGTTTTACTTTAAGGTCCATTTTAAAATAATATTTTGTCCTGTTTATAGTAGTACACTTGTTTTGATGTTTTGACTAACATACTAGAGCACATGTGAAGTACTTCATTATAATTTGAACTGTAGTGTGTTATTCAATGCTACATTTAAAGTGCATTTATTTCAAATGTACTACATTACAACTTTTATAACATTACACATTTGTAATTAAAAACATATTTAAATACATGAGTTAAGTTTTAATATAAATGACATTTAAATATATTTAAATTTACCACAAACTATTGTTTGTACATTCAGCAGCATGTTTCAGAAACAATAGAAGTAATTATGAAATGACATTAAAAAAAATGTATAAAAAATCCAATGGGTCAAAGCACTCTAAAATTCAACCAACTGCACTTAATTTACATTTAAACAAAAATACATTATCATTTAACTGCTATTAACATGCAATAAAGTGTATTCCTTTAATCCCAGCATTGCACCAATATGTAAAGTCCCTGAAAATTCCAAGTCATAATTTATACAAACCAAAGCTGTCAAAGTTCATTCTTTTTTTTCCCCCATGCTAAATGGCTATATAGTATATTATGCCGTTTCATGGGCATATGGTGGCAGGGATGTGACCAAAACACGCTTTGTGATTTTACCTGGTCTACCTAAATGCTAAACAGAAACGCTGGAGCATAATGAAATGTGTCCCAGCACTACAAACACACACTTCCTGTGCCAGTAATTTACACTTCAAAGCTATGTGTCCTCTCTGCCCTGCATGCAAGCTTCCTCATTTATACAAATACACACACGCATACACACTGCATGACGGCTGCATCACCAAAAAAAAACAAAAAAAACACACACACATAAAAGTCCCTGTATGTGTGTATCCTCATTTAGACACTGTAAGACATCACACACCCACACAACACAAATAATTTGAACTAGTCTTGGCTGGTCCTCTATATTTCCATTCCCTCCCTCTCTTGTGATGAAGCACCCTGTTTTTCATCTCAGTCTTTTGGCTCAAACAGTGTTTGTTTTGTTTGTTGCTTTCTGATTGTTCATATACGTGAACACGAATGCTCGGCCAACACATTGCAAGTGTGCGGCCCCCATGTACACGAGTGGAGCCCACATCCTTGTTAGATAATGACAGAATGTATGATCTACTGCTGTCGGCTTGCATTAATAGAACATTTCCGATGTAGGCTATAATTTGCGATAGTTGTGCCTGGTGACATTTCAAACATGTACATGTGCCTTTTTGGCCTTGCACTAAGAAAGAAATAAAAGAACAGATTAAAGTATCTGTGCACAGATCTACTGTTTTTGGAGCAGTTATGATTGTCACTTAGCCAGAACAGGGTTGCCCAGACAGAGTTATTGGCAGGGTCAAAGAGTTGGAAAAATCTGAAAATATGCGCTACTAAAACGTGTCCAGCATAGCTTAAGCCAACCTTATTCAAATGTGTATTGTTGCAAGTGTAACAAAGTTAGCACATAAATTGTCAAATGCACATTTGTCTTTGTGAACTGAGAAAAAATAATGACTGTTCATGCAAATTATATTTTAGAAAACTAATCTTACCTGTGGAGAAATAGGCAAACAACTGACAATTGCAAATTCTGGAAATGTTGAACCCCTCCAAAAACATGTATTTTACACCCCAGAATGTGATTTTTACCTGTGGACCCCCCTTGAAACGCTTAGGCTAGTTTTGAGTAGCAATTGGGTGGGTTTTGTTGTGAAAACCTGGCAACCGTGGCACGCTACATGAGGAAATGTTTGAAAGCGTGTTACGGTGCATTTCATTACTGAAGATTTCGACTTTAAGATAATATAGGCTATATAATAAGGCTTTAATTATTTAATAATAAGTAAATTAAGTAAATAATAATAATAAAAAAAAGTTAAGTGAATTGTCAAGTTTTTTTAATTATTTACTTAACTTAAAAAAATTGAGGAAACCCATTGCCTTAAAATTAAGTCAACTTATCACTTTTTACAGTGTGTGTGTGTGTATATATATATATATATATATTTCTGCAATCTACTTTAGTTTGTGTGATTTGTTACTGACTTTCATATTAATGTTTACACCAGGCTTACAAGGCTGGAAGTTCAATAAATCAGTCAATATACTACTGTGACTGTAGTTGTTAAATAAAAATGCCATTCATATCAATTTATGCATCACCTAATTTCATCATAACATATAGGCCTGGCCTACAGAAAAGAATATTTATGTTTAATCTATCTAATATTGTGTTGGTCATACTATACAATGATTCATTGCTTGTCTTTTTTTAATAATACAGAACATAAAGAGCTTTAAGAAAATAATTGCATATTAAATCGCAATCGCAATATTGCTTTATCAATGCAGTCACAAGTGAAACTTGTTAAGTTAGTTTATAGAGTTGGAAATATGCAGCGATAGAGACTCGAACATGTAAGGTCACAGTCATTTTTAAAGCGTTATCTATTGATTCTACAACTTATTTATATTATATAAAATCTGTATATATTAACGTTCCTTTAAAATAAATGATTTACAATAACTGTTAAACTAAAATTGCTTGTGTGTAATGGATTAATAATAATATAAATCATGTAATTAAATAAATCATATAAAATAACTCTAAGAAATTATCATTAAAGCCAGACATTTTTTTTTAGTATTAGTGACCTTTAATTTGGAGCAAGATAAACTGGGGGAGTAACTTTTTTGTGTCAGTTTGCTCACATCTGACTGGTCCAATTTCAGTTTGAGATCTCTAACTCAGAACATAACCTGCCCCAGAGAAGGTTAGCTGTGGAGTGTAAGTTATTATGGCAATGAATGCTGCAAAAAGCCAACTTCCATGGTACCTAAAACCCAGGATTGGTGCAAACTAAACTAAAACTTACCTGGCTAGCCAGCTAATCCGGCTTCATGGTACAGGCCCCAGATGTTGTTATTCAGATAGCTGTTATAAACACACAAGTTTAAAACTTTTCTAAATCATGAAGATAGCTGACCTGAAAGAGAAAGCTGACCATAAAACAAGAGTTTACACTAATTCCCGGTGGGACTGAGCAATAGGTGTTGCAGTATGAACTGCAGTCTGACGTACTTTATAACACATTGACGCAGGTTTGTGTAGCTAGAAGCGTTTTCGTTAGCATAAGCTGTGTCTCATTTAGAAGGCTGCGTCCTCCGGAGGTCGAATCCTCTGTAGGATGCGTATACGGAGTGTCCTCAACCTAGAATTAAACGAGACGGCCTTCGTAGGACGGACGGAAAAGGAAACAGGAAGTATCACGTTGCTATGGCAACGCATAGCGTCGTTGCGCTCTCACACTTGTTAAGGGAAAATTAATTAGGGAAAATATTTCTAGATTTGGAAAGTAATTTGTAAAGAAAATGTTTTTACTTGTTTTATTTTATTCAATATTTGAGGAGCTACAGCGTACGTACAACAGACATCTGTTAGAGAAAAAACGGAGGAGGACATTAAGAACAAAGTTCATCCGTTTTTACCGCCGGAGATTTGAGGTAAGTTGTAGCATAGTTCCTTTAATATAATATTATTATTAATAAATAAATAATGATAATATTTAATAAGTACATATATATATATATATATATATAAAGCCTTTTGTTGTAGGGCATTGAAGCAATAATTATATAACTACATTTATCTTACTACACATTACTATACTTTATATACAATGTTATTATTATTATTATTATAGTGATCTCACCGTCTTTAAAAGCATAATTTATCAATTTAACCCAGTGTTCTCAATTTTAAGATAATTTTTAAGATAACAATAATCTTAAAATAATTTCAGTTAACCTAATTTAATGCTGTAGATATGTTATATATACATGATTAAAACAATATTGAACTGAAAAAAACTATATTATACATGATTAAACACAATAGTATGTAGTTGTACATATAATTTTTATTATTTTGTTTCATACAGACAGACATCAAATATTGCAGGCTCAATCCCCATGTCCCTGTTCTTGAGAAGTTTTTTGATGGAGGGGATACAAAAGCAGACTTTCGTCTGACAAGAGAGAGCCTCAATAAACTTTTGGAGCTGCTTCATCAGCAACGGAGACATGGCTGGGGTACAACACTCCAGACCTTGGTGTTTTTGTATTGGTTGGCCTGTGGTGCATCTTACAGGGTTGTGTCGCAGGCTTTTGGGATGCCACGGCCAACCATTCACAGAATTATACATCGAGTGGCTGATGAAGTCATGGCAATTTTGCCAAAGGTTGTGGCCCTACCAAAGTCAGAAGAACACCTGCTCCAGGTTGGTGCTGGCTTTGCTTCTCTCACCAATCACCAGGCATTTGGGAAAGCTGTTGGAGCAATTGATGGATGCCATGTGAGAATAAAACCACCAGCTGGCCCTGATGGACAGTGTTATAAAAACAGAAAGCTGTTTGCCTCCATCCTGCTTCAGGGGATATGCGACCATCAAGGGACATTTTTAGACATTTTTGTAGGGTACCCAGGGAGTGTCCACGACTCACGGGTGCTTAAGAACAGCCCCATTTACAAACAGGCAAAGTATCCACCTCAGGGCTTTTTCCTCCTCGGCGATGGTGGGTACCCCTGCACAGAGAAGCCAATTGCAATCATGACACCATTCAAGAATCCAGCCTCACCATCTACTCAGCGCTTCAATGCACATCTTTCCAAAGGGCGTTCAATTATTGAACGTGCTTTTGGAATGATGAAGACGCGATTTAGAGCAATCTTCCTTCAGGCACTTGAAGTGCATCCAACATTTGCACCAAAGGTTGCATTATTTTTCTCTATATTTGACCTTTACTTAAAACACAACTTACAATTGTCAGATAAAATAAAATTTAGGGTGACAATGTTTTCATATTTGTGTGTATACAGGTAATAGCGGCATGCACCATGCTGCACAACATCTGCCTTGGTGTTGGCGACATTATACTACCAGACGACAGCCAAGAAGAAGAGGAAGATGATGTGGAGGCATGCAATCAAGGGGAGGCAGTATCTGGTGCAGCATGGCGTTTGAGATTGTGCAACCAAGTGTCTGCCTTACAGGATGTCAACCAAGACCACGACTACATAAATCATCCTAACTAAAAAAGTGAGTTGAACACACTAAATAAAATTTAATAATTGGCTACAAATACAAATTTTAAAATGAAATGTCTAATTACCTATACTTAAGTTTAATGTAGATTATGCAGTATTATAAACCGATTACCTTTTCATGGAATTTTAAAATCCTTAACCCAGTGTATATATTTTTTTCTTTTCTTTTGTTCTTAGGCTTACTTGGAAGTCAGGATGAGAGCTCACACAACACATGACATCTTTTTCATGTTTTATCTTTTATTTTTGTTAATGTATAACCAAAGATATTTATTCATTAATGATTGTGTTTAGCTATTTAGAATTTATTCATTTAAAGATTTAGGGAAATGTTGACAATAGAATTACCTTTTTAATATTTGTAAGTAATAATAGTAAGTAAATATTGTAAATAGTAGTAAATTGTAAATATTTGTGTTACATTTTATCAATTAATTTTTCAAGTAAATTAAAGAGCCTATCACTCCTCGCCCTGTCTTCCGCATCTCTCCTTTCTTCCCACTCCTTCTGACGTGCCATGACTTCTTCAAGGAGCTCAAGAAGAGGATCTATTTTTTTTTTTCTCTTTCTTGGCCGTGACTGCTCTGTCCCTGCCCTCTCCTGCGGTTCTGCTTCCTGGGTAGGCTCAACAGAACTGCAACCTGGCCGTTTTTCATCATCAGGCAGTGAAGTTATGAGAACAGGGGGGGAAATGGAAGGCCGCTGACCCAACATCTCATCCATCAGAACAAACCACGGCCAGGTTTCAGCAGTTGGCTTTCCGTTGTTCAGGCCCTCACCTGACCCTGGATGTTTGCATTCCTAAGACAAAAAAATGTTAATGGTGGTGGCATAAATGGTTTTAAAAATCTTAATAGCATTAGAGATCTTAAGTCTGTAAAGTTGTCAATACATACTTTTAATAAAATTAGACAAATACCATTAAAAATGTAAAAAAAAAATTGTAAAAAAAAATGCCCCTGTAAATTACTTTTAAGGAGCTAAATATCACCTCGTAATGGGAAGGCACATTTTTAATCAGAATTTTTGATTATTGATCAGAAGGTGCTCCTGAATCTTTTGACTGTGCCAATTATCAACATGATGTGTTGATAATGAATTGAAATTTAAAAAGTTTTTTTATAGAGTTGAGACAACTTAGACATAGGACTGTACAAGGCCTACATCTTAGCTTACCTTATACTTTTTTTTTAAATTGTCCCACTTTTTCTTTGCTTGTGCTGGTGTTATTTTACTGGACAGGTCCATTTTCTCCAGAATAAATCTATAATCATAAAAATAACATAAGAATAACATGACAATTTAGAGTGAAAAATCCTTACACATCCTTAGAAATAAGACTGTTCTTCTGCCTAACATAGGGGTTGCACACGCTGGTCCTGCAGAGTTTAGCTCCAACCCTAATCAAACACCTGAACAAGCTAATCGTGGTTCTAAGCGTTACTGGAAAGCAACAGGCAGGTGAGTTTGTATGAGGGTTGGAGCAAAACTCTGCAGGACTGGTCTAACCTGGTCTAGCATGTCCTTCTTGTCAGAACTTTTATTCTATCCTTTCAGGCCTTTCAAATAAAGAATAAAGAAGACTGACTGCCTACTTTTTAATTCTAAGATCTTACCTCCAACCATATAAGGCTGTATTTTTTGCTCCAGTGAAGAGATCAGAATGTTCCTGTCTCAATCTTATAAATTTCTCCGTATTTTCCTTGCTCCCTATTCAAAACAAAATTGAACAGGAATTATTTCTACTTGTATTTCTACTGTTGATTCTTCCCTCTTGTTGTGTTTGGTCATTTTAGATAGATTTTTTTCATATTTTTTTTCTGAATCTGAATTATTTTAACTGTAATAATAATGCAAAAAAACAATACTTAAACATTTTGAACAAAAATCTAAATTTTGACAAAAAAATATTATACTAGATAAATACACACACTCTCTCTCTCTCTCTCTCTCTCTCTCTCTCTCTCTCTCTCTCTCTTATTATTATCATTATGAGCACATTCCATAGGCATAATTGTTTTTACACTGTAGAAATATATTCTATTCCCCTAAACCAACCCATTTAAAAAAGTTTTGTATTAAAACTATACTTACTTTTTATACTTGATATAGACAACTTATTTTCTATACTTGATACAGAAAAAAAGGAGCATAATTTATTTGAATATTGTCAATCTTAAAGAAAAAAAATGTTAGTGAACTAAAATATTGAACATTAATTTCATAAAACTAAAAGCAGATATTAATTCATTATAAAAATTGTCTCCGCTCAGTTTCTACAGTGAACAATTTGAAAGTGACCCCGAAATGTACAACACCACAGGGTTAAACAAAGTAATTATTTCTCGCCTGGCTAACAAAGTACTGTTAAACATTTAAAAATCACTAAACACTTATAATCATGTTTACCACACCTGCACTACAACTTTCAAAAAATGAAGAACTTTAAAATACTTACATTTAAACACCACATCTCCGCTTGTGTGTAGATCTGCCGGCGCCGCCATTTTCTTTTTAGAAAAAAACCGACGGTTTACGGCGACGCGAAGAATTGTGGGTTATCTGTAGCAGCGAAGGATACACCTGATGCATCCTCCGAATTCCCGTGAAAGAAGGTCGCATTCGAAGGTCGCATTCGGAGTGTCCTACTTGCTTTTCTGAAATGAGACAGCCTCGATGACGTATGCACCCTTCGAATGAGACCTCCGGAGGACGCAGCCTTCTAAATGAGACACAGCTATAGTTGCACAGGCTATGCTTCGGGCCTTGAAAGGAAAACAGGCAACGTTTTCAGAGCGGTTGAGTTGAATTTGCAATTAATGTGGCATCAGCAGGAACAAAGGTACAAGCGTGTCCTGCATGTAGAACGGCACACGTGCACACAGTCTCCTGCATCTGCTCATACCCTTACTCAGCCCTAGGGGACTCTCCTTTCCTTCTGTCAGACGCCTCCATGTTAACAAAAGGCAATTAAACGCTGGCTGCTCACATCTATTGATCATATCTAACACAATGCACTGCTCTGCCAATGTAGAACAACAGGAGCCATATTCAGCCAGAAATCCCCTGCCTCCATCCACCCTCGGCAAGACAGACGCCCGTCTAAAGATCCATATCTGCTGCTCATTTAACAATCTTACAAAACATCACATTTCACCTCCCAAAAATTATGTATATATCATTCGTCGTTTTGTTTTGTTGTGTTTCATTTTGTTTTGAGGAGACATGACCCAGGTTTTCTGAGATTTTCCTGTTTGCCACATGTGCTTCCCAAAAAGAGTTCTGAGCCATCAAAGGTGACCCTCTTTCTCAGCAATCTGCCGAATGCTGTGCAAACAGTGAATTTCTATCCTGACTTTTAAAAGCTTTTAAAAGGTCTGAAGATGAAATAAGACTCGTGTGAGAGAGGAATCCTGATTACAGACAGATACTGCAGAGACTGCAGACGAAAACATGAAAGGTCAGTGAGTGCAACAGATTGGAACAAAAGCAATGACCTTGACCTGATAATCTGCGTGCGTGTGTGTGTGTGTGTGTGTGTGTGTGTGTGTGTGTGTGTGTGTGTGTGTGTGTGTGTGTGTGTGTGTGTGTGTGCATGTGTAGCAGAAAGATGATGCAGCACACAGCCTCTCCTCTACTGCACGGTGTGACCTGTTCCTCAGTTAAAAAGGGCAAGGTGTAGATTGATTTTCTCCACCTGCTGACCTTTAGGACCGGATGTGATACGGCTTGCTGATTAGACAAACAAAGAGAAGGAGAGTGAAAGAAAGAAACCGTTTGTGTGTGTAGGGTATTTCGTATATAACAAAAAAAGCAACAAGGGTAAAGTCGCCTTGAGCTGGTTTTGTGGTTTTAGCTAGTTTAAACTGATCTAGCGTGTTCCACCAGGTGGTCTCCCAGCTGAGAAGGACCCATGCCTTTCTAAAACTAGCAAATCAGACCAGTTTGACCATGATGGGAGACCTTGTGAGACCAGCCTAAGTAATGTCAGAAGACTAATACAGCAGTTCTCAATATTTCAATCAAGAAGATACCTGGATAAAGCTGGCAGGACTCCCATTCATCTTAAAGGCAATCGCTGCCTGACCCTGTGAAACGATGTTTTAAAATCTATCAACTAGGGCTGAAAAATTATTAATTGTGATTAATCGATTCAAAATGAAAGTTAATGTTTACATACTATATGTGTGTGTGTACTGTGCGTATATAGAAATATATACGCACAGTACACACAATATATAAGTTTATTACGTATATATAAATACACACAATGTATTTTTTTTTAAAAAATTGCGTATTGTATGTTTTTGTATTTAAACACATAAATATTTTATATATAAATCTAACATTTTCCTTAATATGTAAATGTATGTGTGTATTTATATATACATAATAAATATACACAGTACACACACATATAGTATGTAAACAAACTTTTATTTTGAAACGATTCATCGTTTTGCAGCCCTACTATCAACCAAAACTTTTTGAGCCAATCACCTGAACAGAAAATGATATTGTGACAGCGTTGACTGGCTGATAGCACCACAAGAACAAACACAGTCTAAAACCTTTCACTAGCAACTAACCTGAGCTATAAAATAACGAATCATTCTGTTTGAGCCGAGCCTTTTCAAAGAATCATTTAAAATGGCTCACAGACCAGTTCCAGTGGTCCCTACGATCTACTTCAGATTATGATGCTTTCTGGAAACACAACCCTGAATGGCTGGTTCACAAAACTGAGACTGTCCAAATGACTCTGAAAAATGAAAACCATCTTTCTAACATGCACGATTCACAATTTGTTACATTATAGCTGATATTACCAATAAAACACTGCAAAAATTATAATAAAACTGTACAATGATGCTAAAGACAGCAGACGGGCAAAAAAACACAGAAATTACATAATCAAAACAGATTTTGGGCCCTATTTCTCTAATCTAAGTGTATGGTCTAAAGCGCATGGCAAGTGCACTCAGGGCGTGTCCGAATGCACTTTTGCTAGTTTAAGGACAGGAAAACGGTCGGCGCGCCCGAGCACATGGTCTAAACGGGTTGTCCCTATTCTCTTAATAAGTAATGGGTGTTTTTTGGGCGTAACGTGCAATAAACCAATCAGAGTCTGATCTCCCATTCCCTTTAATAGCGAGTTGCACTTGCACCATGGCGGATTCGCTATTTAAATGGCGGAATTTTAAGGCACACAGTTCCTCAAAATAGTAAGGCGCCAACAATGCGCCTGAACACATCTCTTTTTTAGACCAGCACGCCCATGGGCGCAAATGCATTTGCTATTTAAACAACGCGCCGCAGGATGAGAAAATGAGAACTGCGTCGGGTTGAAACTACCAAAAACACTTGCGCCACGCCTTGCGCCGGGTGTATGATGGGGCCCTTTGTGTCTGAAATTTCTTGCCAGAATTGAACATCCATCTGTCCTGGTTGCTTTCAGAGAGATGGTCTAACAGCACTTTGGAGGCTTTCTTTCCATCTTGTCTGGACTGGTGTGGAGACTTAACAGGTAACCTTCAGATATTATGGAGAAAAGATTCTGGCTTAGAAAAGAGCATTTAAATCCAGGCTAAATTAATCAAACTAAAGCATTTTTTTAAGTTCTGCAACATAGTCATTAACAAACTCCATCAGTCATTAGTTTGATTCAGAACATGACAGGAACAATTGATTACTAGTGCAAACTGTAATGAACACTTCAAGTGCTTTGGAGAGTTGCAGTAATGAATTTACGGCTTTTGAAATGAATTTAAACAAGTAAATAATAAGCTTTGAGGGAAAAGCGACCATGATGTATGTTGAAAAATATAAATGTGCAAGTAAAATCTACTGGCCTGGCCTACAGTATCTCTCCGATTTAAGCAGCATTAGATTGGACCTGTCTGAGTAGGTTGTTTAAGTGAGAATGACTCCCCGGTAGAAACGCACAACACTGGAACAAAAGAGTTTAATCTGAGAGTGTGTTGTTTGGGAATTCTGAAATGCACACTGCTGCAGAAATCATTCCCTCTTTCATCTCTCTACATCCTGCTCTCATTTGACATTCCCCTCCATTCCCTGCAGTTCGTCATGCAGTCAGGTCACAGGTGCACTCAGCTAATGTATTCAATTAATTGTATAATGCAGAAGAGACACAATTCCCTCTCATTTCTGCTCTGAGAAGCGGGACTGTGTTTATATGGGGAGTGATTTTGTTTGGGACTGTTTTTGTTGTGTTCTCCTTTTACATTGTCTGTGTTCGGGACCATTTTGTTGGGTACCGTGTTTTGCAGCAGGTTTGTATACCATTCAATATTTAATTGAGAAAGCACTTTAAATTCCAATTAAATTCCCGAATTTGAATTGAGGTGGCAAATAGGATACAATTCTGCAATTCAAATCGGAATGCAAGGACGAAAAATGAATATAAATTCAAATAATTTTCGACTAGAAAAAACATGATTTAGCAAGAGAAGCTATACAAAGCTATGCAGTTTTTTTAAAAGTTTGTGATTGATGCCATTTTTAAAATGTTTTTGAAAAAAAAGTCTCTTATATGCTCACCAAGGCTGCATTTACTTGATCAAAAGAGGGTAAAAAAAAAAAAAAAACATTCTAATATGCTTATTTGCTGCTCAAGAAATTATTTATTATCATTATCAAAGTTGAATGTTAATGACCCTAAACTTTTGAATGGTAGTCGTTTCTAAGGATTCTTTGGAGGGGGCGGTAACATGAGTGTTTGTTTATTTGGGAATGGGTCTGGACTTGTTTTACACCAGGTTTGTTTGGATCTAGTAAATTGTTACCATCTCAAATGCCTTCATACTATTTGACTCCCTCAATGCGGTCAAACTCAGTGTGTGTGTGTGTGTGTGTGTGTGTGTGTGTGTGTGTGTGTGTGTGTGTGTGTGTGCGCGCGTATATGCAAGGTGAACACAGCAGGATGCCACCCTCTCAGATCCACTAAATCCACCAAGATCTTTCCTCCTTTCATGCACTGATCTTCCTCCTCTTCTCCTCTTTTCTCACTCCCTCCTCTCCTCCACTCACAGCCAGAGATAGAGGGATAGAAAGACAGGAACAGCTCTTTGATCTTAGTCCCCCCCCCCCCCGCCCCCCCCCCCCCGCACTCCCTCCCTCCCTCCGCTTTGGCCATCCAGAAAGGCACAAGCATAAGATCATCTCCTCTCTGAAGTTCACCGGATCGATGAGACCAGGGAGGCACGAGGGGGGAGTTTGTTCTTCAGCCCTTTCTTTTTACTCTTTTTTTTTTTTAAAACTTCCTCACATTTGTTCTCAGTTTTGATGGGTTTGCGTGGTGCTGAGGTGGCATGCAGGGCGTGGAAATGACTTTGAGAGCAGAGCTGCATGACCCTGTCAAGGTCTGAACACAAACACAGTCACATAAACACACAATCTCAGATAGACTATGACAGACCAAGCACTATTAGACCCTGTTTACACGTGGTATTACCATTTTGGGCGATACCCAGATGGAATTATATGAAATGTTGAGATTCAATCAATATCAATTTATTCAATTTAAATGCATGCAAATACACACACATGACTTCAGAGAACAACTTCAGTATGTCTGATAACAACATGCAGTGACAGATCATGTAAAGCATATCTGAAATGCAGCTAATACAGATTGCTGACAATAACATCTGCTCAAAAACATCACTTTATACTGAGAAATGTAAGTCAATTATTTCACTCAATTGCAAATGTTCACTATTTAAAATGTAACCAATAGCATGATGTCAGTTATATTTGCATACAAAATTCTGACATAGTCTTCTGACTTGTGATTGGACATTGTTTTAACGCAAGTCTAAAACAATTCAAACAAGTTGCTAAATAAAGCATGCTGCCAGCTAAATAAATAAATAATGATTAGTCAAATTATTTGACCGTTGATAATTAAACTAAAACTAAAAGACCACTGGGCTGACAGAACCATCCCTACTCTGACGTGGCAAGCCATTTTCTCAGGAACAACACAATTCTTTTGCTGACTGCACTGCTATTTTCTTCAGGAAATGCAAATGCAGTAACTACCAAACACGTTGATTGACTGTGCATGGACAAAAAGCAACAAACTACAGTAGTTCAGTAATAATGCGCCTTAAAGTGCATACCGAAAGTGTGAATTTCAAACATTACAGATCTGTGTACTGTACTGTACTATACTAATGCAACCTTCAGTCTTACACTCTATTTGCTTTATTTAAAGAGATGAATTGCACACATTTTTAGCTCCTGCTCTTCACTCATCTTGCACAAGATTTAAATAAAAAGCAGCAGAATGAAAAAAACAGTGGGGTTTGGCGCTCCCTGCTGGAATTTACATGCTAATGCATGGCGATCTGGTAAATAGATTACCTTAAATGCCTCTATTAGTTTGTTTTACATGTCCTCATATAGTCTCTGTGTAAGAAAGTGTAGGCTATATTGTACAACTGTACATGCTCCATAACAATAAGCACTTTAAACCAGTCAGCCAGTCAAATCAGAGGACCAAAATTAAGTGTGTAAATTATTTATGATCTCAAAATGAGTCTGAACTATGTGGATTGAGCTCTTTTAACCTGCAACAAAACAAAATAAAAATAAAATAAAAAAGTAAATAAACAAATTAAATAAACAACTTGGCAACATCTTACTAACTAGTTCTGATGTTGGGGCTTTGCCTCATTTTGAAATGGGTCAGATCACATCTGAAATTAAACACTATGAAGAACTGGAGCTTTGTAAGGGTACAGTCTGTACGCTGGGTGTCCTGGGGAAATGGTTTGGAAAAGCACACAATATATCACCTCTCCAACATTACACTTCAAACACAGAGCGGCTCTCAGCTTAACTCACCTGGGCTTCTGTAACAAATCCCTCGCTGAGCAACAAACCACAAACACGTCGCTCCCAAGTTTCTCAAACAGCTCACACTTCTGAAGTCTCTGCAGGAAAGTTTCAGAAACTCTAATTAAGGGCTGTGTAAAAACAGCTGAAACTGCTGTCAAATCTTTAATACATTTGGATCATTTTATTGTAAATGGTATGAAAAAAATCAATGTGGCAAGAATCTTAAGAAATCCACTCCACACAGCACATGGAAATTTAATATATATTTTTTTTATAATTACAACAATAAAACAAATATCAATTTAACAGATTTGGTTAATGATTTGATGTTTAAAATTAGTTAATTAAATTTGTATTTTAACATTTTATTTTAATATTTAATTGGGGGGGGGGGGCATTTCAAGTAAAAAGCTCAGGTATTTATTCCAATGGCAAGTAAAAATATGTTTTAATAATGTATCAACCATAACCGAGATTTTTTTTCCCCACAACAAAACTGTGGCAGAAAAAAACGTGTCAGAAAAGGGACAGTGACACACCAAAGTGTACTGTTTTGTCAAAAGTGGCATCTAGTTGTCATATCACTTCACTTATTTAAAAAATAAATAAAACATTTAAATGTAAAATTAAACAATTCATAAGAGAGCCAAACTCTCTCTGTGTGCGACAGACAATCTCAGAGAAAGACTTTATGAGCTGAAAAAGGAACAGAACGTACCATTAATATTCTTTTAGTTCCTTCCATATTGACACAAATGACAGTAAGTGTCAGGGAACGGCCGGGGGAATGTCCATTTAGAGCTGTCAGTCTTCTGCTCTCATAGAGAGGCTTTGCTTATCTCTGACAGTTGGCAAATACACTCTGCACAAACACGCTCATTGACACCAGCCTTTATCTGGGCTCTGTGTACACATCACACGCCTGTAAACTTCCCATAAGGGCCATTAATCTGCGACATAATGTGACAATGTTTCTGCATTCAAATTTTGTGTCACACAATGGCTCATTTTTTTTTTTTTTTTTTTTTTTTTTAAATGAAACACGTGAATGTATTCATCTCTGAAAACGGAGTACTCTGCAATCATTCAACTGGAAAATATTATTAAATATCTGAAAAAAAGGCATTATCTACCTAATCCATGGTGGATCAGATTCCAGGTAAACATTTTAATTTAGAGATAGAGATAGAGATAGAGAGAGAGATAGAGAGAGAGAGAGAGAGAGAGAGAGAGAGAGAGAGAGTCAAGCAAAATATGGTTATTTTCTTTTTCTTTTTTTTAATAGAAAAGCTAGTTCATGCAAATGAGAAACAGAAAAAATTATGGTATTAACACTGATAATTATTATAATCATTTCAGTATAAAGAATCATGTGGCATTGAAGACTTGAGTAATGGCTGCTGAAAATTCAGCTTTGCACCATAAATACATTTTAAACAGATTAACATTAAAAAAAAAAAAAAAAAGTTATTTTAAATCACTATACAATATCACTGTTTTACTGTATTTTTGCTTAAAGAAATACAGCCTTGGTGAACAACTTTCAAAAACATTTGCTTTCAAATACAATGTATAATACTCATGACATTATTATATAAATTATATTGCAGGCTACACAGTATATTTAAATATTGCATGTGTAAAAAAAAAAAAAAAAGGAATGTACTAATATTATAATCCATTTAGCCTACTATCTTATTTCAGCCATCTCCAGGTCAAAAGCTTCTGAAAAAAAAAGAAAAAAAGAAAGGGTTTGGGTTATGTTTTGAAGTTTAACAGCACTATGCTCAAATGTTTAGTGATAAGCACTAGCAATAGCGTAAATGACTGCAAGTTGTAACTCATTTATGTACTGTAATAACTAGGCTAAGTCATAACCTACATACAGTTGGTGCAAATGGTCACAGTTCTTTATACACAAGGGTTGGACCTGCACTTGACCTTGGTTATTTTATAATTGAGCATCAAAGAGGAGCTATTTCTAACCTCTCTGAGGGCGTTCGTTTCAAATCATTCATACACACTTTCTCATTAAAGCCAAGCGCCGAGAGAAAAGCAAGGTTCATTTTCTGATATTGTACATCTGCTGTCAGAGGACGACTCTTAATGATCCACTGAGAGTAAACAGCAATTGTAATCTTATCGGAGATGAAAATCGCAGTCATTCACCTGTCCCTGCACCTGCAGTCTGTTTCACAGCTTACTGTAAAGGAGGAGTTTTGTTTGCTGCAATCCAAGAGTTTATTTGATAGCAGATGTATGACATCCACATCCTGGAAGTCAGACCACTTACATACGCCTGAGATGGCATCGTTAAAGAAAAGTATTGCATATGTCAATCTCTTATAACAAAGGGTTGCTGGCGTTATCTTATAAGTCGGACAGTTTGAAGAGAAGAACAGGAAATATTAAAAAAAAGAGTGGCATTTTGAAACTTGCGTGTCAGGTCTCATATTGCAAATAAAGCCAAGGGCTGTGACATAATCACAGCAAAGTCTATTAGCTCTAGCTCAATATATTTGTGTTTGAGCCAAAGAGAAATGAGCATTAAACCGGTCAGTTGTACAACTATGGGTCAAGGTGTTAGCGCCTGGCATCAATCTAAACAGTGCTTTTGAACTTTCTTGAGCTCTACATATGTAATATTTAGTGAAACAGCAAAAATAGCTCTCAAATGTGTGTTTAATGGCCTGACGAGGTTCAATTAACCTGAGGACACTGCAAGTCTATTCGCATGAACTGTAAGAGAGTACTTGAGTAATAAACGCACTTGTGAAAAATATTTTTCAACAGTGTCCAATTAACAATCACAACAGTGTTAAGAAAATCTACCTGGCATATGATGACAAATGTTACCTTAATTTTTCTCTTTTTTTTTTTTTTTTTTCTTAATGTGTTGGTTGAAAATTGCCATTTGTCTTTAACATACATGTAATAAATAAATAAATTCAACTAGCCTGAACTGGTATGGTGGTCTTACCCGATCTCCCAGCCTGACAAGTCTCTTGGTTCTAAATGGTTTTGGGACACTTTTCAGCAGGTCAAGCCCAAAGACCACCACACCAACCACTGAAATCAGCTAAACACCAGCTTGGCCATTCTGAGAGATCAGCTTAAACCAGTTTATACCAGCTTTGGCTAGTATCTAATATTTCAATAGCAATGTTGCATTAGACAGAAGTAATTAAAGTTGTTGCTGCAACACAATAGCTGGACTTCGATAAGAATGTGGACTAAACTGAATGAAATACAGTGAACATCCGTAACTTTACATCAAAACCCCTCCCCTTTCGGTGGGGCACCACTGACAAAACCACACCTTCTAAGGGTCAATGGTGCATTTTCATCACCTTCATAACAGCCAGCACATTCAAACCCTTCTCACTGTCCTGAGATAGACCCACGTCAGCTCAACACTAGAGGACTTTTTTTACACTGGGAGAGACACTATGTCAGAGGACACATACCTGAGGTTGCTCTCTATAGTAGCCTATTTATGTGTTCTTAACACTGAGGCTTATTCAGGGTAGGTTTTCTTTCTATCACTCTTATATTGTATTGAACAAAGCTGAGTTTCTTAACGTTTATTATAGTTAACATCATTTTTTTTTCCATTCATCACTTGCAGAGGTTTTCCACTCACTCTTCCTGACTGGAGGTCACATGCAGGTAAGAATTACATCAGCACAAATCCAGATGCCTCACTTCCACAAGGTTATAATTTTAGGGTGTTAATACTTGAAGCCTTTAAATGTAGTGCATTATAAATGCATTAGTTATGCCTTGTAATGCACAATATAATGTGTTCTATGACTGCATAAGTTTAGACATATATTTTCAAATTATATTTTTTTAACAACTAAATTAATATTATATATTAGAATATAATATGCATTATAATATTTATGTATGCATTATTACACCTTTAGAAAATGTATTGCATTAATAAACAGCCGATTTCAGATGTATCAAAGAATCTGCAAATATTATAATGCATTTGTTTGCACTTACAATATTTATGAAAATATGGCTTTAAGTGTTACTGAATGTATAATGCATTAGACAGGTATTCATAATGTGCATTATAATGCAGTATATCTTTTTAAAAATAAATGTAACCAAAGTTAAAATGTATTATAATATATGAAGGGTTGTTTGTGTTTTAATGCATTATACATTATAAATGTGTAACAATGAATAGATAAGTGATATAATGTATTATAACGGTGGTAAAAAAAAAATTGCTCATGAGACATTATGATGTGCATCACAAGGCATAATTATTGCGACATTTATAATGCATTATATAGAAAAGTGTTAAGTAAAGTGTCACCAACTTCTGTAGTACTGAAAAGGGGACCCGTTAGAAACCATGCTATCAAACTCTGATGAGTTGTAAACCTCATTTTAGTCTTCTCTAATAGAAGCACTCACACCGTTATGACCAATTTCTCGCAAGAGTGACTGGGGACACAAACATTTGTTATAACAATCCAAACAGAACTATGTTTTCGTTTTCTTTCTTGTTTTCGATTAGGTTCTTATTCTCTCTCCACTTTTGTTTTTTATTGTCCTTTAATCATTTTTTCCCTCCTGTGCTGTAGATTATTTGGCAAAGTGTGATTTTGGCAGTGATTTGCCGGCATCCTGCGATTGGACCTCTGAGGGACCCATCAGTACTCAGACAGCAACAGGTAATTATACTGCTGAGACGAAATTGCTGCAGAGACAGTTACTGCTTTGTGTTTACAACCAATCCATTCACCTGCGGCAACAACAACAGCAGTTAACAGGTTTCTAACAGCACGTAGCAAAGCTTCTTTAAACTTCTTATTCCACAAATTACGTTCTCCAACTTGACTTTCAAGTATGCTAGGCACCTCATTCAACCACTTGTGAACAAAGCATTGGTTGACACGCTACACTGTAAGAATTCACAAAACACAAAGTTCAGATCAGAGTCTAACTTGTGGCACATGTTGGCTTTGAGTCTGCAAGCAGGTGATTTGATAATTATTTATGACTGCATGCTTTTAGAGGTCAGTCTATGAACTATATGCAAGAGCATATGCTACTAATACAGCCTCTGCTTGTAAACATGACAATCTCATTGTGTTTTGAGAAAAAATATTCATAGTTCTTTATTCTGTATACGAAACAGGGATCTTTTGGGGGCTTTGTACTACTTATAAGAATAAGGACAAGTAATAAGCAGCCAGATTCGAACTTGCACAATTCATATAAGTACCAGAACGCTATGTTTTAGGATACATGTGTTACACACAAACCATTAAAACTAAATCAACTATTGATGTTTATTACGAAAGTGTTAATTACAAACTTTTCAAGGCTAAAATTTTCACAGAAAACTGACGAGACGGACATCATTTTAGCAGCTCTCTTCCAAATCACTTAAATTTACACTTGTTTTGTCTTTTTGCCTATATGTGCTATAGAGGAAACATCTCTCCATCCTCAGAGTCCATCTGCTGCGTTTCGCCTCAAGAGTGGATTTCTTAAGGTCTCAGAAGACTCCTGTCTGGAGTTCTGGTACCATAAACCTAACAAGAAGAGTTCTGAACTTAAAGTTTTGCTAGAGGGTGACATTCTGCAAACATTGATTTGGACCTCAGAGACATCTAGCACTGGAGACTGGAGACAAGTCTTCATCCCTCTCACAAAGCAGTCTGACAAAGACAACATCCAGGTACAGCAATTTAAATATTCATATTTAGGTTTTGGGCATCTTTATAGAGAAAGATAGCAGATAATGTTAAAATGATTTATATTTCCATGTGTTTTAACTGTGTATTCAGAAAGTTAAAACATTTTGCAGCCAACGAAATAATGAATTATCACAGTCGTGCCGGTGGAAACAAATGAATCTAGCATTCATAATCTGCTGTTGTCCAATGAGCTAAAACTTTCTTTCGGTTGCAAAAATTTTTGGATGAGCAATACAGGTACAAAAATAACTCCATTCAGTTCACCATTGGAGACTGATTAAGTAACCCCCTTGAAAAAAAACTCCAGAATTTTACTTCTAGAATTGTAAGTTAAGCTGTCTGCCATCTTAAAACACAACATGGATTTCTGTAAGTTGTTTGATAAGAAAGCATCTGTGAAAATAATGAGCACAATAGTAATTGTAGTTATTTAAAAACGTTTGTGTCTTGAGTGATGAACCTTTTGCAGGCACTGAAGAATCACTATCAGTCCCTGCAACTGTGATTGTGTTCTCTGGCAGGTTGTTTTTGAGCTATTAAAAGGTCTGCAAGACAATGAACAAACTGCCTTTGACAGAATAGGAATACGGAAGGGACAATGTGGTGAGTGACATATGATTATTATTATTTTGACCTACTACATCACTTACCAACATACAGACATCCTCGAGCCAAATTCACCAGATTTATTGGCCTTTGGGAAATAGTAAAGTGTTAATATATCATCCACAGGGCCACAATGTCAGCGAGGAGGCACATTTTGGACTGATAAAAGCACTCGCTGCACTTGCACTGATGAGCAACTCATCTGTTCTCACATGCCTCGGTCCAAAGATACTTTTGGCACCTGCCATGTGGCCTCTGACCCACACTACACTACTTTTGATGGGGTCAGCTTCCAATTTAAGAGTCCTTGTACCTACGTCTTGTCAAAGGTCTGCGATGACTCAGGGTTGCTTCCCGAGTTTGCAGTGGAGGTGCAGAACAAGAATAAAGGGGAATCGCAGGTATCCTCCATTCAGCAGGTGAACATCAATGTACAGGGTCTGAGAGTAACCATGGTGAGGACAGAGAGGAGCAAAGTCATGGTGAGCTGTCAACCGCAATTTATGATGATTAGATATAACATATTTGTCTATTGTCTTAAGCAATAGCTCACACAAAACACAAAAACTTTACTCATTTTCAGACAAACATTTAGAGGAGTTTGTTCATCAGATCAGATTTGGAGGACTTTAGCATTACATCACTTGCTCACCAATGGATTCTCTGCAGTGAATGGGTGCCGTCAGAATGAGAAGCCAAACAGCTGACAAATACATCACAAGTAATTCACATGACTCAAGTTCATCAATTAACATCTTGTGAAGTGTAAAGCTGTGTTTGTAAGAAACAAATCCATCATTAGGGTGTTTTAACTTTAAACGCTCACTTAAACCATTCTCACGGCACCCACTCACTGCAGAGGATCCATTGATGAGCAAATGATGCACTAATGCAAATGATGCTAAATTCCTCCAAATCTGTTCCAATGAAGAAACAATCTCCTCTACATCTTGGATGGCCTGAAGGGGAGCAAATTTTCATTTTTGTGTGAACTACTCTTTCAACCACTAACATTGTTGTCCAAATCAGGTTAATGGTATTTGGAAGAATCTCCCTCTACTGCTGCAAGGAAACAGAGTTACCGTTAATGCCCAGGGAGATGCTTTGGTCCTTCAGACAGACTTCAAACTGTCCATCTTCTACATGAGATCCGGTGCCGTTCAGGTGATTGTCCCCAGCCATTACTCAAACAAAATCTGTGGCATGTGTGGCAACTTCAACCACAAGACAGAAGATGACTTCAAAATCCCAGACGGGCCGCTGGTGCAGGACACGCACATTTCAGGGCAGAGCGTGTGTGAAGAAGCCTCCCTGTCCAGAGTCTGTACAGATGCAGAGGAGCAGAAGTACGCCAGCGAGGTTTACTGCGGCATGCTAACATCCAGACAAGGGCCATTCTCAACATGCTCATCTGTTCTGAATGCGGATAGTTTCATCCGAAGCTGCATGTTTGATATGTGTACAACTCACGGAGATCCCACTGCCCTCTGCAATGCCATTGAGACCTTCAGTGCCACTTGCGACAAAGTTGGGATCTCTGTTCTGGCCTGGAGGAACACAACATTCTGTCGTATGTACTTAACATTTCCTAAAATGATCTATAAAAAGAACATTTCAGTGATAAAAGCAACTGTATTGATCGATAAAGAATGTGTCACAGTAATGCACCCACAATGGAAGTCTATGAGTTTTTTTTGGCCATGATTTATGCAATTAAACAAAAAATTTTATTATTTGATCTGTAAAGTTGTCCTTTTTAAATGGACTTCAATATAAGAATTGACATTTGATTATGCATTATGCATTAATACTGGTTATGCACCAGTATTAAGCAATATTATGGTCGATACTGATTAGCCGGTAATTATATGACATTATAAAGTACTTAATTAAAAAAAAAATACTAGAAGTGAATTTAGGCATCACATTATGATGCATAATATGAAATACAGACAAATATTCCTTTTGAAATCTCACAGAATCACAATTATTATTCAGACTCTGGTGGTCTGTCAGTTTCATACCAAACTGAAAATATGTTTACACTTGTCATAACAACATAAAACCACATTACTTTAGCAAAGCATCTGTAAATTGAACTTAAATCGATATAGTGATATGGCTTAATGAGTTTATCAAATAGCAATATGTTGCAATTTAATTAAATAAGTATTTTGTCTGCATGTTTTAGAGTGAAACGCAGAACTGTGTTGATGCAAGCAGCTCATGGTCCAGTGTTTCAACGTCTCAGTTCACAGCAAATACAGCAAACTCAATATTTGAATGTGCTGGTTACTTTTTTTTATTTTAAAAAACACTAAAAAAAATGAAATATTAATTTACTTAATTCTACAGTGTAGTTGAATTATGAAGTTAAGATAATATTAATAATTTTGCACCGGATTGATGCATTTAACTTTAAAATATCTAAAATTTTCTTCCAGGGCCCTATGCTCACAAAATTCTGGGATAAATCTTTGCCATAATATATTGTTATCCCTTCAAGTTTGTAATATAAAAGTCATAGCACACTGTGTCTGAAATTTCCAAGTGCGTTTTTCCATTTTTTCATATTCCTCATCATTTCCTATCCAAATGCATTCTACAGATGCGAAAACACAGAAAATCGAACCTGATCCGAATTTTATGACAGACAAAAGTTTCGGAGGCAGTGTGTAAGCATGATTGACGCAACGTGAGGTCATACTTATTTTTTAACGTGCGAAATTTTCAGACGAAAGTTTCGGACTCAGTGTGCAATGACCTTGACCCATTAAATCTCAAAAATAGGAATCAAGTAGCATGTACGAAACTGGCCTTTAACTCTATCAAAATTGATCTGATGTTAAATATTAGTTTAAAGCCTTAGTATCTCATCTCCACCCAAAACTACGAAACAATAGAGACAAGCAATTCAAGTACTGCCAGTATTATTAGGCTCATCATAAATATAAATTAAGGCTTGACATGTCAGATCAGACTACCTGATATGAGCCACTGTTGAGCAAATGGCCTATCTCAGACCACTCTGTAATCAGCAGTGCGGTCTCCACCTAACAACCCACACAGAAGTACTAGACATAGTCACTGGTTATTAATTAATCATCTCCCACACCTTCATGAGCTGACCCGTAACTTTCCATTACGAACCACAAAGGCACTGAGAAACATTGTGAATCTATGTCAGATTATTTATGTTTCTGTTTTAGCTGTGGTGTGTGGTCCTCACAGCCACTATAACGCCTGTGCCAGCGGCTGCCCTAAGGCCTGCTCCAGCCAGGATGCTACAGGGTCTTGTGGGATATGTGAGGAGCGCTGTGAGTGTGACGATGGCTTCATGCTAAGCGGAGGAGCATGCGTATTAGCTGAAGACTGTGGATGTTGGGCTAATGAACAGCATTATTTGGTACAGTAGCTTTGCCATCTTATTGTTATCATCACACCCTGATACATAGATGACAGAAAGACAGACAGACAGACATAGATAAAGTTCTTTAAGCTCTTAATTTAAATCTAAAAACAAAACACAAAATTCTCTTCCAGAATTCAAGTTTTATATATATATATATATATATATATATATATATATTATTATTTTTATTAAAAAAAAAAAAAAGTTATGCATGTATATACAAACAATTCAGTTAAAGCAAATTCTACTCATTATAGAATTTTTGTTAATATACATTATATTTTACTAAAATATTTCTGTATATTTTACTAAAATAGTATATATTAATCTTTCTCTTCCTGTCCTATATAGATCAGAGAGATATTTATGGAGGGTGAATGTGAGCAGCAGTGCCTGTGTTTGGGCAATGGGAGCATTGAATGTTCACCTATGTCCTGCAAAGCAGATGAAGTATGCATGGTTAAGGACGGGGTCTTGGGTTGCTTTCCGTCCAGCCCGGTGACCTGCAGCATCTACGGTGACCCCCATTACATCACTTTCGATGGCAAGGCATACTCCTTCTGGGGCACCTGCAACTACACCATAGCAAAGACCTGCGGGGCTACTGAAACCCAGTTCACAATAACGGCACGAAATGAGGGACAGAACAATTCTGCAACTTCCTCTCTTAACTCTGTAGCTCTTGACACAGAAGGCCTACATATTGTCATCGGAAAGAACAAGCAGGTTTATGTGAGTGTCTTGTTTTTGTCATTCATTTGGATTTGACTACACTATCAGTGTGCGTACTGACATAATGTATTCAATTACACCACAAACATGCAATGCATATTTAAAAACAGAAACAATATTAATTGTTTAACCATTTGAGGTATCATTGGTGTACGTATGACATGAGTTACATATCAAAGGAATCATATCATGAGGAATGAGATCTTGATTCTTGAAATACTATGAAAACATACAAACATTTCAGAACTCAAAACTGCCCAGTCCAAAAAAAAAAATTCCAAGCTGCAAAAATGGCAACTCTGTAACATCATAACGATAAATGCATCAATACATGACCATCCATATTTGCACATCAATCTGTTGATTATACATGTGATCAGAATCAAGAAAGATAGCACCAGAGAACAAGAAAAGCAAACAAATTACTGAGTTAAGAGTACAATGAGGGGAAGTTCGTGATGCCTCGTCATTGTTTTCCACATAGCACTTATGTTCCATTATGTACCTAATCATTCAAGATATACATGGGCAGTTCATGGAAAGAAATGTGGGCAGGAGCTGCCATCTAAAATATATGACCCATTATTAGTGTTTACAGTAAGTAAAATGTTCATATTTTATAGGTAAGTGATAAGAGACGTGCTTGCTTATGACATCATATGTTATCTTTCAGCGATAACATTTGAGGAGTGTTCTGATAGTGACTTCTGCTTCACATAATCAGGCCTCTGGCAAAGATATGTAGCTGCAGTACTTCAGATCATCACCATGTTATCAGTAACATGACACTCTCTGGCCCTCATATTGAAGATAAAACAATGTGCCAACAAATGAATTACCCAGTTTTAATTTTACAAATCTAAGCACATTTTTATGATTAGCATGATGATTTGGCATAATAATCAAATAACCTTTATCAAACATTTACTAAAATAGTTTCCAGCAGAATACTACACTTAGGCCTACTCTAGTTATTTTTACACCTGTGCCAACTTGGTATCAGCTGCCAGAAACATAAAAAAAATAAAATGACAAAAAGATTCTGAAAGCATCGGTTTGAAGAATATTACACTACTACAAGAAATGTATCACAATTTCATAGTAGTAACCGAATGAATCATGTTTTGGCAGAATATATGGCTATAGTAAATCTATGGCTATAGTATCATAGTAAATTTCATATACCTACTTTCCCAAGTCTTAAAAACTGAAACTCACAAAAACTCTTTCAAAATCAATCATGCACCAGTCAGACATTGTCTCAATGTAAAAATGTAAAGAAAAAAAATGAAACATTAAATTTTGTTTATAGCTTATTGTAGGACCATAGAAATTTATCAATAGTTACATTAATTTTAAGACTTTTACCTCAAAATATTATTATTGTAATACAAAAGTTAAAAAAAAATGCAGTATTATAGTATAAATAGTAGTAGTTACAGTAAACTGAATTTAAAATACAGGCAATTTAAGTATACTGATAGATAAATAGATAGACGAAAGCACATCAAAAAAGTATGCCTAAATTAATGCTGATTAATTACTGAATATAAGCTAATCAATAAATATATATATATATATAATGTACTGTAAATAAATGTTAATCGTAACGGTCCTAATCTAGGCCTCATTTCCTCGAAAGGTTTGATATACTCAAAAAGTTCCTTACCTTGACCCATATGTTTTTCTTCACTCCAGGCAAACGGTGGTCAGGTTCGCCTCCCTGCAGAGTTTGGTTCCTCTGTGTCTGTGTTTCAGTCGGGACCCTATGCTCAGGTTAATACAAACTTCGGTCTGAGGCTGCTGTTTGGAAATGCCAGGCTGTTTGTCCAAGTCGATGAACGCTACAGAGGAGTGTTGTGCGGCCTGTGCGGTACCTACTCCGGGAGTCAGTTTGACGACTTTCTGACACCCGACGGCACCACAGTAGCGAATCCGCACGAGTTTGCCAGCAGCTGGAATACCAACGACAGCGACTGGCCGTAAGAGTTTGGAATCCTCACAAAAATTATACTGATTCCTAAAATATTAATCTGAATTGATAAAGATAGAAAAACAAACTGATATTGTGCAATGATACTGACAGATGTTGCGCATGAGTGATTTAAAGGATTATTACTCAGACACCAAATTGATCTAAAAGAAATATAAAAGTCGTGTTGACAGTTCTGTAAGATGAACAGACTGAAAGTGAAGTTGTTTTTCTCTACAAATAACATCCGCGCCTGCTCTTTTTGGCATGTTTATGAGAGTTCGAGAGAAAAGTAGCCCCGCTTCCTGAATGAGTCATTAGGCTTGTTTGAGATGCGCCTCGCCTCACCTCGCCTCGCCTGAAATGTAGGGCAGGAGTGAAAAAAGTGCAGTCAAGACTGACAGTTCTGAGCTCTCGAATTGGAACAGATAACGAGATCAAAGGAAGATATCGCGTTATTCTCACTCATACGCTGTGCTGCTGATAAACATGATATAATTTCAGTTCTGTTGCTTTTATTTAAATATGATGAAAAAGACACTCAAAGTGCTTGCTATTTAATCCCACACGAAAGGTGTATTTATCATCCATTTCTACTTTAATACAACCATGTAGGCTATTTTAGATTTTTATAGAACTATGACAATAATCACATATTTCACACAGAGATCGCACTGTGTTTGGGAATATTCATGCAGAATTTAAATACATTTAAATACATAAAAACATGAAATCAGATATTAAAAAAAAAAAAAAAAAAAAGATTTTAGCAGAGAATAGGCTTGTTTGAGATGAGCAAAATCTGTGCAGAACCGATCACCGGTGATCACCGCGAGATGCATGCCGGTTAGAAAAGTGTCCGAGTTACGTCCGCCTTGCTCTGATGTCATGCTGACGTGTAAAATAGCCGCTTGAAATAGAACACACCTACTCACTGTCTGGTTCGCTGCCAATTATTTGCGCTTTTCCTATGGCCCCGCCCCCTGGCTGTTTCTTGGTCCCCCCTGTGCCACCCCATTAAAAAAAATCCTAGAATCGTCCCTGATCTCAAACAAGCCTATTGCCTGATTCTGTTCACAAAAACGGTTCAAATGATTCAGTCATGAATCGTTCATGATTCATTCACGAAGCAACTGACTCACTGATCCAGTGTTATGGGAAATGGGAAAGTAACAGTTACTGATTCATGCAACGTGAAATACAAAGGGGCAAAAATGTTTTGACACACTATTAAAATTATGTATTTATTGTTTTTTATTTTTTATTTCCTATGATAAAAAGCAACATTGTTTTTTCCAGTTGCAGTAATGGCTCTCCAGACTCCCCTGAGTGTCATCCAGACCTGGAGGATGATGCATATACAAAGTGCAGTGAATTGTTTGGAGATGCTTTCAAAGAGTGCCACTGGTTTGTTCCACCACAGATTTATGTCAGCAGCTGCGTTTCTGATTACTGTATTTCCAAGGGTGACAAAGCTCAGCTCTGCACCTCTTTGGAGGACTATGTGTCTGCTTGTGAAATAGCTGAGGTGTTTCTGCCAGACTGGAGGAATCACACCTTGTGTTGTAAGTGATTAGTTAGAGGAAAAAAAAAACAGATAATAAAAAAATATTCTAACTTCATATGTGTCTTATTCAAATGTTTGTACTATTCAAATAATGGAAAAAAAAAAAAATTCTTTAGCCTAGATGTTTTTCAGTATATTAGATGTATTAAAAAAAAACTATTTTTTTCTGTTTCCATACAGTTGCAGATCCACAGCCAACAGATGACCCCACACCAACTCCACCTGCAGCAAGTAAGCAGTCTCCTATCTATCGGTCTTTCTTCTTTTTTCTATATTTATTTTAATTCTTTTGTCATCACACAGGTTGCCCATGGAGCTGTAACTTTGACCAGGATGAATGTGCGTGGGAACAACTTATCCAAGACAGTTTTGATTGGACCAGATGGTCAGGGTCAACGCCATCAAACTTCACTGGGCCAGCCGCTGACCACACCACAGGAAGTAGGTTTGCTGTGGTAGTTTATACAATCTAAAGTAGACTATGGGATTCTGATGGCATTGGAAAAAAATAATTTAAAAAACTGGGTTGACTGCCCTATTTACCTCTCTGACTGTTTCATATAGGTGGCTATTACATGTATATTGAGGGGGATAGTGTGGTTCATGGTGACTCAGCCCGAATAATGAGCCCCGTCTGCCACACTTCTGGCAAGCAGTGTTTGAGCTTCTGGTTTCACATGTATGGCCTGGCACATGCTATGTTACTCAACCTCTACATATTTGAGAACAATCGTGCTATCAAAATATGGTCCAGAGCTAACAACCAGGGCAACAGATGGTACCAGGGCCAGGTTGAAATCAAACCACAACAGCCATTCCAGGTATGTTACTCTATTGGTTCCAAATGTTTGGCCCGCGCTAATTTCAAATAATGTGTCATGAAAATTCAAACGCAGGGGGGATATAGACATGATAGATATGACTGAATTCACACCATATGCAACAAAATTAATGCATTTTAGTCACATAGAAAATCACTTGAAAAGCATTGATTTTGAGCTAGACTGCTGGAAAGTTACTGCTAATAAACTCGGTGGTCATTTCACCATGGCGTTCCAAACCTGTATGACTTACTTTCATCTGTTGTACACAAAAGAAGATTTTGTAGAATGTTACCAAACCATTTTGGTTACCCTTGATTTCTACTGTATGGACAAAAATTTCTTGAATTTCTCAAATTATGTTCCACAGAAGAAAGAAATTCATAGAGGTTTGGAATAACATGATGTTGAGTAAATGATGACAATTTTTATTTTTGGGTGAATCTCCATTAAAGAACTTTATTGTTTGTAAATAATAAACACCTAATTTATGTAAGACACTGATTAATCAGGCCCTTATTGAATTAACATTTTACTTCAATTAAAATTAATTAGAACTAAACATCTAAAAAGAAATAAGTCCTTGCTTATAATTCAGAGTTTAGCTGACTAGTATTAGTAGGATGGTGGTCACAAGAAGTAAAACCATGGTCCTCATTACCATGGTTATATGGTTTTTAAAATAAGTAAGTAATAATAAACTACAAAATGTGTAGTTAAAAAAAAATACAAAACACCTTCTATAAAATTAAAATATTCCACAATATGTAATAACAGTAACATTTATAATAAATACATTTCTGCCAACACAGGTTATTTGTACAGTGTTAATAACAGTTTCATTTACAATCAAATAATTCATCAAGTCACATGTTTTCCAAAGTATTTCTACAAGAAAATAACGGCGAAAACAACGTGGAAATAACGTAAAGTTTTTAAATTAATCAAATGAGACAGCTAGTCTCTGAAGAAAATGTACCATGTTTTTACTATAGTAAATAGTTTAACGACAGCGTTTGTAATTAAACCACAGTAGCCAGAAATTTAGGCTAGTTGTCTCAATGAAATGTACTTTAACATCACAAACCATAAAATGTCATTATACTATAATATTCATTTTCATAACAAGTAAACACAGGTCACAAGTTAACACGGGCACATTTCCTTGATCCAGCCAGCTACATAATGTCACGCCAAAAGTAAAATCCTATTTGAATCCAAAAATCCGCGGTTGAATCAGTACTGTTCGGTAGCTCAGTGCCTTCGTTACTGGCGTCTCCCAAAGCGACTGCTTTTAGCACGCGTGTTCGAAACCCCTGCCAAACAGACATTTTTTTCTTTCTTTCTGTAATTCAGCCGCTACAGGCGATCATACCATTAATTTGTAATCATTACAAGAATACCAAAATCGTGTAATGAGCAAGTGTGCGTTTATTAGACAGTTTAATATCACGTCAGTTTGAGCTTTCAGAATCGGCGAATCTGCTCCGGTCGTCCCATCACATCTGGAGCGGAGACCTGAACCAGGAAGTTGGTCACCAGATAACACGGAAACCAGTTAAACCGTAACACCGGCACTGAACTCGTGTAGATTCTGGAAGCTGTCTTCCGTAAAATGCGCAGCACCGAGAGCTAAATTAGGATTGTAATTGTCAGGAACATAATCAAACATAAATTTTAACCGTTGTTGATGAACTACAGCGTCCGTAGGAAGCCCGAACACAGAAGACCTGACAGCTGGGTGAAAATAACACCGTTTCGACGGCACGGCTACAACTCTCCACTATAACTCTTCCTCTGCTACAAAGCCGGAGAACATGGCCTTGCCCCCTTTTCTGCATGTTCCGGAGGGAGGGGTTGATGGGTTTATTTCGTATCCAACCCGGGAAGTATCTCGTTGTAGTCCCATATGAGTCGTTTTTGTAGGCATTAAACTTCCTGATTTTTAAAAGATATCTCCGCTTACGTTGAACTTTCAGCGCTGCAACTTTGCAGATACTGTTCATGCACCAACAGCAACATTACACACTATTTACAATGAAAAAAGTGAAATCGCAGTAAACCACCCCTTTAAAATGATTGCACTACTGCAGTGGGTGTCTAGCTCACGTGCCTAAATCGTCAGGTGAACAAGCTCGAACATGTTCCCTGAGATGCGTTAAGTCTATGCATTATAGCTTAATATGCAATATAACATTAAATACTCTAACAGACAAATAACACAGGAGAATTATAACGTTTGTCAACAGGATAATGTGCAAATATAATTAACAATGTAAACATTTAGGCGGAATGCCGCTATAGCGGTCATTAATCTCTCTCGTGAATTTATCATCCAATAAATTATGTAAATGTACTTACGATTAGTTGTACGCACACATATATCCACACAATCCTTAAACGGGGCACTTCTAACTAATTTATATTAAACTATTGCCTATAAACATCTACACATCCAGCCTCAATACGGTCTTGTTTTGTTTGTTTTTTTACTCCGCGGAAAGTTTTTGGAACAGTCCAACTCACGAACACAAGCGGGAGGGTTTGGAAGAGTTCACTTTCGAGGGGTGGCCTTTTTTACAATAATAATGAGCCAAACTAAGCATTCGTTTGAATTGGAAAATCCAAAAACCTTTTATTTATTTGTTACAACGCGAATATGTCTTTATTCGTTCTGTTAATTAAAGTTTTATGTTTAATATAAGCTACTTTGTCTTTGTAGTAGCCTATTGCTGATGTTGTGTTGTGTGTGGGATTTATTTATTTATTTCATTAAGAGTAGGCTACTACTGAATCAACCCCAAGCAATAATTTTGTTCAAAGAATAGAGAAGATCTGACGTTAAAGATAAAAATAAGCGCTGCAGATGTGAGGATGCGAGATTGTGGCTGAGGTAAATAGCTCTCGATCTTTCTGCTGTCTCTGCAATGGCTGTAGAAATGGTCGTTAATTCTTAATTTGGGTATGTCACAGACATGTTACAGGTAATAATATTATCAAAAAGGCATGGCAACAAACGACTTCTTAAGTCAGTTTAAGTTTGATTCAACTTAATTCATGTTTTACTGTTGCTTATTGTCATTGTAGGCTTAGGCTTCTTTTTTCCATTAATTTTAATGAATATACAAATTAATAAAATGAGTTTTATTTATTTTTTGTTACAAAATTTTCATTTGTTTATTTTTAACACCGCGTTAAAAATAAATAAACCCTCAGCACCCCTACTTCCCGCGGTAATGGATTCAGATGTGAATGGACTGAACAGTTTTGAGTGAGTGATACCATCTTTGTTATGGTTCACAGAGTTCACAGTTTTAACATAAGTTTGGTTTAATTTATTTTCAAGATCTGAGGTAAAATATCTACTGTTGCTTTCACTGTGGCTATAAACCTCTCGCAAAATAATGTTCAAACTCACATTAGACACATTTAACATTGAATAAAGCACATATAAAAATTATTACCTGAGATCATCACTGTCAAATTGTGTATGTTGTTCCTGCCGCGACGTAGCAGAAAAAGAAGAAGAAGAAAAAAAAACATTTCTAAAATAGAATTCAGTGTCGCTTATTGTCACGTGTCGCTTTCGCGGGTGGTTAGAACAAAAATTACATGGAAAAGATACTTTTTATCGCGTCGCGTCACGTCTGGTTATAACACACTGTGTTACAGTTTGATCCCCCCAAAACATCTAAGTAAAAATATTAATGCTGACAGATCTAATAATTGAATTTGCAATTAGGGAAAGTGGAGAGAAGAGATCCAGTCTGGAGATGAGCAGGAACAGTTGATTTGAATGGCAGACATGGCCCAGATAGCACACGTACGTCTCGGAGACGTCTGTGCGATGTCGTCTTTTGCGTCTGGCAGATGTATATATTAGGGCGTTTGCTCATCTGGCATACGTCGCCGAGACGTCCCTGCCAGCTGTTAGCACGACGCCTAGCCTATGTATTTAAGACGTAAATAATTTAGAACGTCCGTGATCCGCTCTTTAAACGATGTTAATCAGATGTTATTACGTCTGAAAGATGTCTGATTGATGTAGGACAGACGTCTTTTATCAAAACTTCCCCTCCCATTATTTTAATTAAATACCCTCAGGACATCTATAATCCTCTCTCATGCATGTTATATGATAATCAATAAATAAACCACACTCTCAACTAATAATACAACACACATTTGTTGATTTTATATAAAAAAATACATTTAATAACAGGCAAAGAAAACATTTGATTATATGCAAATAACAATACACTTTTTAAATATATATTTATAACATATATACATACAAAATACATAAAAGTTACATCCTCCCTGGGGCCAAGCGTAGAAAATCTTTAATAAATTTTTCCGCGTCTGCTTCGGTTGGAGACAGAAGAACGGGATTCCTCATAGCTGAAGCTGTATGTTAAAAGAAAAAATACAACAATTTAATTAGAATAAACCAAACTGCTTCCACTTACATTGAAATTAACGTCAGATATTTTTTTCTTCATCTGGTTCTTCTGAATAAATCGGTCGAAGTTATCTAATTAGCATAAACAACAACTAAATCTGGTTAGAAGAAGAGCACGTGAACTAAGCACGTGAGTTGAGGCGCGTCAAAGCTCTTCCCGCGTGATTCAACCTAACCCATGTGCAGAGGACGCGTCTAGGTGAGTTGCAAAGGAAGATTTGCTTAAGGTAACGTACATATTTTAACTAATTGCGTTGTGCCTGCGATCGGTTTTATAATACCATCCAAATTAAGTTGTGTAGGTTGATTATGATGACTATCACCTGTTTGTTAGCTAGCAAGTAACTTAGGCCTATGCCATATGTTGTTTCGCGTGCGTTTTGTTTGGGAAACTGGGTTTCTAAAGGGTTTAACTTATGTTTTAAGTCTCATTTAAGTTTTGAACAAGTTATTATAATTTCTGAATATTTTTGATAACGGCTGATGCCACGTCAGATTATGTTTGACCAATTTGAAACCTGTTATAAATGATTTTAGTTGTACTTGACTAATGCTGTAATGACAGCTCCGCCATTAATTCTATTGCTTGTATTTGTACAGCATTATTGAACTCACCTATCAGGAGTGCTCCGATGTTCGATTTTCGGATCCCTTTCTTGTCTCCTCTCCCGCACCAGTTCAGTTGCCGGGCGACGTCAGTGGAGAACACCTTGGAGCAAATCCTCCATACAGTTTTCTTCATGCTTGGCCCGCCACTGATGGATAATCTGTTCACCTTCAGTAGGTAAATTTTGAAGTAATATTTTAGCATTGAATTGACCTGTATTCTATACACTTCCAGTTAAAAGATTGGAATAATTAAAATTTGAGAAGAAGCCTCTTATCTTCACCAAATATGCATTTTATTATATTGAAAAATAAAATGATATTATGAATATTATGTTTTCTATTTTAAAATATAATTTATTTTTGTGATCAAAGCTGAATTTTCAGCAGGACATGATCAAATCATTCTAATATGCTGATTTGCTGCTCAAGAAACATTTGTTATTATCAAAGGTGAAAATGGTTGTGTGTAAACCATGGTACACTGCCATCCGAAATGGTAAGTTTGTGGTAAGTAATAATTATTTTATTTGTCTAGGACACATTAAATTGAAAAATAACAGTAAAGCAGAGTTCCTATACATTTTCCGTTTCAAAATTCCATATATTTTCAGGCTCATATTTGTAATTTCAGCGTTGTTTTCTTGAGGCAATAACAAACAGAGGCCCTAAAAGGGACCTTTGCAAAAATTAAAGATATATATATATATATATATATATATATATATATTAGACTTTCGTGTGTGCTTGAGAAATGTTTGCGGACATAAAATGAAATATTATATATATATTTTTGGACCCTTGAACTTGGCAAATGGGACAATGTGCAAAACCGTATAGCACCATTACCCCATTTCACATCACTTTTTTTTCATGAAACTGGGCTCTTTAATAACATGCTTAAATTAACATGAAAAGAAACCTAAAATGCTTATAGCCTGCAAATATTCACCTGTGACACATCAGTTTGATACTGTAAATGTGGTTTGATGTTGCATGACAACCAAACAGCAAAGTACAGTCTGATATAGACGATTGTTTGCTCCTTTTTTGTTGCTGGTTTCCTTATCAGTATCCTATACTGTTTTGTGAAACCCGTGATGCTTTGTAATTGGTGCATTATCACTTTTATCACTTTACTGTTCCATGCCATTGGAATGGAACTTAGTTCTGTGTAGTATTTATGCATTCCAGTAACCCTATACTAATTTAGTTAATGTAACGTTGACTACTGTTGTTGTTTATTATTATTATTATTATTATTATTATTATTATTATATACTTACACACGTCCACCCCTCGAAAGGCTGAAACCACAGAGCCCCCCAACATAACATCTGATTTTAACCACTGCAAATCAGCATTATTTCTAATTATTAAAGATTCCTGAAAAACAATTAATAATAATTACGGTTTCCATAAAATATGAGTAGCAAAAACTTTTTTTGCTGATAATTAACACTGATAAGATGAACCATTATTAATAACTGCCTGTAATAATTGCTAACAACTGAGCAGAATCAGCGTATTATAATGAGATTTGAAGGGTTACGTGAGGCTGGAGTAATGAGTATTTTAAAATATTTAAAAATAACAGCTTAATATTGTAATATTTCACAGTATTGTTTCTGTTATATTTTTCAGAAATAATTTTATATATTTGCAAATAAATGGAGTGAGCATTAGAGACTTTTCAATAACATTTTAAAGTCTTAATCATTCCAAGCTTTTGACTGGTAGTGAGTAAACATACACACACGTTAGCACACAAACAGTTTGTTTACATTTTGTTAGTTGTAGGTTTGACAATTTCAGTGGTTCTTACCATTCTCTGCATAAACCCTCTGTCTGATAATCTTTGTTCCAGCCTATCTAGGTCTGCAGTAGATGCTAGAGGAAAGACACCACCCTCTTCCTCTTCAGCCATCTGCATTTGGGGTACAACACGCCTGTTCCCCACTAGAGACTGGACCAATGAAGTCAGGTGGTTGATCTTCATGTCCATTTTCTCTAGTGTTTCCAGAATTGTCCTCTCTACAGCTGCAATAAAGAAGATAATTTAATTTGGTATGTAGCTTTGATGAATGAAATAATGCATTTTGCAGCTTATTTAAATTGATAAATAACGTACATGTACATCGATTTGGTATGGAACTCAAGACTGGATTTTCCTGTCTCCCACCAGAAGTACCTGTAAGTATAAATTTACTTTAAGGTTTTAAACGTTAAATGTAGTGTTACCTGCCTTGATGGATGTTATCAAAAGCATGTCACATTATTTAGGGTAAAATGTTTACCATTTTCAGAAAGAAATTAACCTGACCCATGTATGCGTTTCAGTATTTTCTGGTTTGCTAAAGCGACACACAGGAGCTCAAAATGGAGTTGGTAAGTAAAAACTTAAAAGTAAGATGTAGTAAGATGGTTTTCAACATCATGAAAAAAAAATTAGGTAACTTACTCTGTGTTCTTCCTTGGTAGTCGCCTGAGGGTCTCAGGACAGAAAAGGTGTGCTCTACACATTGAACACAAAATGTTATTCAGTTTTCGGTTGTGTGAAGGGCTGTGATTTAGTGTTTTCTCCTCCTTATTCTAATTAATGCTCTTTTACCTTGTGTGTCAGGTGGATGAGCACTCCAGCTGTCTCCATGATGGTCTGCCTGAGAGACACCCACTGGAGCTGAGAAAGATGGAGTGGGTAAGATTTGCTTGTTACCAAAACAAATAAATACACTAAAATTAAAACCAAATTTCAGAAAAGCATAAAACATCTTCACTTCTTATAATAACAATAATAAGAGTATGGTTCATTTATTATTATATTGACATTACCAACAATCTATATTGGTATTCTGCTGACTGCATGAGGACTCTGATGTTTGCTGTAGTCCAAATCTTAGTATGATTTTATTCTTGTGCCCAGTTGCATGAAAGCCCTAAAGATAAGACAATTTTTGTCTTATGTAGCCAGGCCTTCAGGTTGACGACAGGTCTGGATCCCTTTGATTGACCAAGGACCATCCGAGAGGCCGTTTGACTGACAGGTAAAGCAACCAATCACGGTTCACTTTGTGTGCAAATGTAAAGTTGATGCCACTTCAATAACTGACCGACATGTAAAACTCTTGGACATATTTTAAAACGTTTATGCATATACTTAACGTAATTCATATTTTTCAAAATGCAGTGTTTAGTTTATCCTGTTATTAGGGGTGTTCGATATGACAATTTTTGATCGTGGACGATAAAAATCTTTCCACAATCTGCTTTTGAAGAAATATCGTAGTATCATGCTACAGCGCACATTCTATTAATTACAGTTTCGGCGCGTCAGTCTCTATGTAGGCTACTGTACAACACGACATACAGCGGTGGAGTTACTCTGACAGGACACTGCACTTATTCGCGATCGCAAAAATACATTATTTGCATACAAGCCTTGCCAATTAAATGTTTCGTTCACGCGCTGGTCTGATGTGCTCTTTTAAAGAGCGCATACACCAGAAGCATGCGCGCTAAAAAGCCTGTCTAACAGCGCCTGATTACTGAACTAAGTTATCTCTAGCGCTAATACTGTCAAAACACACAAATTAAAGTAAATGGATGCGTGCCTGTATAGATGCGTTCAGGGTCTTAAAGGGACAGTACTAAAACATGCTGCCGACTGTCATTAAAGGGATAGTTCACCCTAAAATTTAATTTCTGTCATTATTTACTCACTTACATGTTGTCCCAAACCTGTATTAATTTCTTTCTTGTGCTGAACACAAAAGAAGATATTTTGAAGAATGTGGTTAACCAACCTGTTGCTGGTCCACATTGACTTTGATAGTAGGAAAAAAGAAATCATATGTAACTCACTGTGGACCAGCAACTGTTTGGTTTTCCCACGTTCTTCAAAATGGCATTTGTTCAGCAGAAGAAAGAAACTCACTCAGGTTTAAAACTAATTGAGTAAATGATGGTGTAAAAATAAAACACTTTGACAGAATTGACAGACAGATGACAGAATTGTTATTTTTAGGCCTGTCGCGATAGTCGATATTTCGACTTATCGCACGATATATAGAAATGAGCGCGATCATTTTTGGTGCCGCGATATATTGCGACTGATAATTTTTTATAATTAAAAATAATGATTATATAAATTTTTTTTATATAAAAATGAATATCACCAACATTTTAGTCGATCGCGCTGCCTCTGTCATCTCGTCTGCTCTCTGTGGCGGAGGCGGGGCTTAGGCAGCGTCTCCCACACACACACACGCACAGAGCGGACAGCGACAGGTGAAGAGAAGGCGTGAACCCACTGCGTTGTAAAGTGTTTCGTGACAACTGCAGCCAGTTAGGAAGAACGAGTCCCAATGGACTTGGTTTCAAAGCCGCAATCTTCAGCTCCGGTGTGGGAACATTTTGGCTTTAAGCCAAATGAGAGAGGAGAGCCAATTAACGTGAATGAGCCAGTATGTCGACTTTGTTTAAAAACAGTGGCAACGAAAAGAGGCAACACAACTAACCTAAAATCTCACCTAAAACATAACCATCCCACCCAGTTTTTCAATCTGGGAACAACAACCGCAGCTGGAGCTGGAGAGGGGTCTTCCAGACAGTTATCTGTTACAGATGCCTTTTCCCGACAGAGTAAATATAAACGTGACAGCGCGAAATGGCGCACACTCAAAGATAGCGTAACTCGCTATATAGCCAAAGAGATGCAGCCATTAAACACGGTCGAAAAAACAGCTTTTAAAAATATGCTGCAAACTTTTGACAAACAGTACGAATTGCCAAAGAAAACGTACATCTCCCAAACTGCCATTCCATCCTTGTACAACAAAGTAAAAGACGACATTCTGAAGGAAATAAAATACATCTCCTTTTACTCTGCCACTACAGATATGTGGTCAAGCTCAAATATGACCCCATATATGAGCTTGACCATACACTACATATCTGCTGACTGGACTCTGCAGTCAAAGTGTTTAGAGACCAGATACATACCCCAGAACCACACTGCGGATGTACTTGCTGAAGCCCTTAAGTCTGCTTTAGCAGACTGGGAATTGGATGAGCACAAAATGGCCTGTATAACTACAGACAATGGTGCTAATATTGTGGCTGCAATACGTAATCTTGGCTGGCCATGGCTCAATTGCTTTGGGCACAACCTCCATTTGGCTGTTTCCCATGGACTGGACAGTGACAAGGATCGCACAGCGCGTGCCATGGGACTTTGTAGGAATCTTGTCAACACCTTCAACCTGAGCTGGCTAAAGAAGAGAGACCTGAGGAAGGCACAGACTGAAACCAATGTCCCCAAACACAATCTAGTACTGGTGAGTTATTATGATAACTTGTTATACAACACAATATATTTAAAGGGTTCATATAAACTTAATCTAAAGGTTTTTTTTATTTATGACTTACTTTGGGGCCTGTTTGTATGTATGTATTAAATAATTGGTTACATTATAATAGCCATGTAAATTATTTGTGATTTAAATAAAGGCAATTTGAAAGTAGTATTTGTTGAATAATGTTAGAATAGACAAACTAATGAAAAAACAAACAAAAACAATGTTATCTTTTCCACAGGATGTCGCCACACGATGGGGCACCAAGCAAAAAAATGATAGAGAGGGTGCTGGAGCAACTCCCAGCCATAAGACGTGTCCTGGTTGAAGATCGAAAACATGGCCACCTCAACCCAACCTGGCAGGATGTTTCTGTGTTGGAATCCATTAATGCAGCAATGAAGCCAGTGGCTGATTTCACGGATGTCCTCTCAGGGGAAAAATATGTCACTGTGTCCTCAGTAAAGCCTGTGTTGGAACTTCTTAAAGGCGAACTTTTATCACCAGACCCCAGTGACACTGCACTGACAGCAAACATAAAGGCAAACATGTGCAGGGTATTGACAGAGAAATACAGCCCATCTGAAATCCAAAACCTTCTGACAAAGGCCACCATCTTGGATCCAAGGTATCGTGGTACCATGGAGGATGCGGAGGTCTTGGATGATGTCAAAGAAAAGCTCTTGCAAGAACTACTAGACATGAACACGGAAGAAGGAAAAGGAGAAAGTGCCAGTAGTGAGAGCTGTGTTGAAGCTGCAGGGGGAAATGAAGGATCTGAATCTGAACCCCCAGCAACCAAGAAGAAGAGGCTGTGTGACCTTCTCCAGAACAGAAGAACCCAACTTACAAGTCACCAGACTCAGGCATCAATTCCAAAAAGAGTGCAGGCTGATGCAGAGCTGACTAAGTTCCTCCAGGAAGAAGCACTTGATGCATCATCTGATCCCTTGATGTGGTGGTGTGATAACCATAGAAGATTTCCCCTGTTAGCCAAGTTAGCACAAAAATACATGTGCATTTGTGCAACAAGCACTAGCTCAGAAAGAATGTTTAGCATAGCTGGTAACATTGCTACCCCAGAGAGATCCTGCCTTAAGCCCCACAAGGTAAACATGTTGGTGTTCCTTTCTCGGAATCTGCCTAACAATTAAAAATGGATCTGGTAGCAGATATGGCCTGTTGAGGCATCTGTGCCTCTGTGTGAGACACTTTTAAAAGTCTAAACTGACTTTGTTAAACATGTTACTTTGTTTTGTTCTAGTTCTTGTTACCTTGCACTTTTTTGTTAACAAAGGTGTATTTATTATTTATTTGTTTTATTTATTTAGCATATATTTTTTTCACATTCCGGTTCCAATGTCTAAATATTCTTAAGAATAAAATGTTCTTTGAAATAGTGTACTTGCATTATTATGCTATTGTATTGTCATACTTTAATTATATAATCAGTGAAATAAAATTGTCTTAAAATGACAATAATATCGTTTATCGCAATTAATTTTGGTGCAATATATCGCACAACAAAAAGTAGTTATCGTGACAGCCCTAGTTATTTTTGGGTGAACTGTTCCTTTAACGTTAATAAAACAACAAAACGCAAAGAGAAAAATCGCTCACTACTCCTGACTGAAAAACTTTAATACAGTTGCTTTAGGAATCAGTCTATATAGTGTTTTATTTTATATTTGTTCATTCATGCTAAATACACCTGTTGTACCTGAAAATAAAGCACTGTTTGTTTTATTTGTATTCTATGTGTATTTGTAATGTGTATCTTTGTTCTTATTTTTTTAATAAGAAAGATAAAATAATGACAAAGATTTTTATCTTCACCCACTTTGGCCTAAATATCTACCATTCTTTTTCTTTTTTTCTTCTTTTTGTTACCTGAAAGGCTTTGTCTTTATAATAAGGAAATTAGTTTGGCTGTAATGCTCAGATAACTTGCAAAATAGTAAAACTGGCATGACAAAGAATCGTGATTAAAATCGTGAATCGTGATAAAATCGTGAATCGTGATATTTCTAAAAAAAAAAAAACGTGATATATTTTTTCCATATCGCCCACCCCTACCTGGTATGCACTTATTGTTCAAATTATAAACATAGCGGCTGTCTTTTTTTTTTTTTTTTTTTCCTAAAGGGGGTTTGGCGTCACAAAAGCTTTGTTTTCCAGGTAGGAAGTTAAAGAACGCAACACTCACGTCTCCCAAGAAAGCCTGTAGAATTCAACCAATCAGATGACTACTTTGAACCGGCTGAAGTGTTTTCCATTTAAAGGGAAAGTTCACGCAAAAATGAAAATTATATAATTAATCATGTTGTTCCAAAGCTGTAAAACCTTCGTTCATCTTCAGAACACAAACTAAGATATTTTTGATGAAATTCGAAAGCTTTCTGACTCTGCATAGACAGAAAGGGTCTTACCAGGTTCAAAGCCCAGAAACGCAGCGTCGGTAAAATGGTCAGTGGTTCAACCGTAATTTTTAAATTAGCGTTTGAGGCCATTCGGTACTGAAAATTTTTTTTACATGTCATTTACAGTTTATTTTAATATCAAAAATGTAAAGGTATTCACGGCAACCTGTCAAAATAAAAGTTTGGTTTACCTTAAAGTCATTGCGTCAGAAATAGCCAACATTACTATTGTTAAGTAGAATGTATGTAATAGGCTGCTACTAAAATTATTAAAACCTTATTTTTAAGGGATAATCATACAATATTTTTTCTAAGTTTTTAATTGTAATATTAAATCCCCTTTATTTTCCAAAAAATTTAATTGGTTTAATTTTTAAAAAGTCCTACATTAAAAAAAACTTGTTGATATCACCTTCGAGTCCATGAGTTCGTCTACCAATGGTATGAGAGGAGCACAGCTTTCACTCTCAACCAAACTAATATTACTAGCCAATGAGAATTGTTTGCTCTTATAAACACGAGATGCGCATAATTGTATCCAGTACGTTAGCAGAGCCGCAGCCCTGATGAATGGAGAAGTTAGATAAATTAAAAGATAAATTAAATGAATGTTTTATGCCTTAAAAATTGCAATTCACAACACAGAATTTCTGAGGGGAAAAAAAATCATAGGGCTATTGTAAGAATAAAGAGAACTTGTTTTTATGCTTTCAAATAATTAGACATGCATTTGTACCTGGTGGGGAGTGCCCACATGAAACATATGCGTATCGTGACTTTGCTGGTGATACACAGCCCTAATAAATACACACACATACAGTATATATTTTGAAAATAATTACGTTTATACATTTAAATATTTATATCCTTATATTTTATATATATAAATATATTTAATATATAAACAAATTACATCGTGGCAAAACATTAAATTCGAAATAATGAATAAAATCTGAAAAATCGCCCAGCCCTATTTTCAAAGAATCCCTTTCATGAAAGATTTCAAAAATGTTGTTAACAATGTCTACTATAAAATTGGTACCACACAATATGAAGTCTCTATGGATTAAACAGATTATGCATGTTATATTATCCGGTTTTAAATTGTGTGAAGGGCTGTGAATGAATTTTTTCTAATTTTCATCTCCTTATGCTAATTAAGGCTCTTGTACCTTGTGTGTTAGGTGGATATACACTCCAGCTGTGATGGTCTGCCTGAGAGATGCCCACTGGAGCTGAGAAAGTTGGAGTGGGTAAGATTTGCTTGTTACTCAGACAAGTAAATGCACATTAAAATTCTAGCTAATTGAATTTCAGAAAATAATAAAAACAAAGAAAAATATATGTATTAAAATCTATTTTTAAAGTAAAATCATGGCATCAATGCCATCCAATAGAAAAAGACGTCCGTAAATGGTAACATTATACACTATCAGTCAAAACTTTTGAACGGTAAGATTTTTAATGTTTTTAAAGAATTCTCTTGTTCATCTAGCCTGGATTTATTTGATCCAAAATACAGTAAAAAAGAGTATGAAATATTTTTACTATTTAAAATAACTGCTTTCTACAGTAGTCAACATTTGAAGTGGTTCATCAAAGTTGTCCTAAGACGAGAACGCATTTTGGTTTTAGGCTTTAGGACAACTTTGGTAAAAGGTTTTGATCCACTTCAAATGTCTGACCCCGCTGTCCCAGTGAGCTTTTTGCTGACCAATGGTCATGTCTTAACTTTGCAATTTCTGTATTGCATTAGTTTTGAATATTTCTCATGGGGATTTAATAATTTTTGACTTTTCAGTCAGAGTTAAACTTCTTTTTTTGGCTCTTTTTATCTGTAAAAGAAAACATGCCTAATAATTCTGCACACCTGAATATAAGGAGTTTTTCACTTCCAGCCTTCATGGACAATTATATATCACTCATAAATGATTAAATACAATTCAGATTACAACACCATTATAGCGATCAGATGTAACTTACTCTGTGTTCTTCCTTGGTAGTCACCTGAGGGTCTCAGGACAGTAAAGGTAGGCTCTACGGATTGAACACAAAATGTTATTCAGTTTTAGATTGTGTGAAGGGCTGTGAATGTCACGGTCACACTAGACATTGAGCATGCAAAGTTTCCTTGCAACGGTCGTGATATGATGTCATGCTCTAGAGCTGTGCAATTAATCGAAATCGAACTGCAGTCACGATTTGAGACGTTGCGATTTACTAATCACAAAGCCTGTGATGTGGACGCGATATTCTCTGTTCCAGAGCAAACACAAATGCATGACTGCCAGCCTTGAGTGAGTGCACCTCTGTTCTCCCCAATCAGCACTGCTTTAGCCAACTGCGCATATCCCGTGTCTCATGCTGTTCACACTTGTCGTACACAGCCTGTTCGAAATGCTCGTTTATACTCTCGCCCGGATCCATAGCTCCGCACCGCAAGTCTCTAAATGCGTAATTTAGTTATCCTAAATTAATGCTCTTTTACCTTGTGTGTCAGGTGGATGAGCACTCCAGCTGTCTCCATGATGGTATGACTGGGAGACACCCACCGGAGCTGAGGAAGATGGAGTGGGTAAGATTCTGTTACATTTTTGTTACAATCTTGTTACATTTGCAAATTAACAAACTAAGGCCTGCAACACACCCAGCAGCCGGAATTGTTTTTTTTTGTTTTTTTTTCCAGTCTAACCCGTGAATCATGCAGATCAGTAATCAAAAATTTCAAGGGGAGGGGCGTGGGGTTAGTGGTCAGGGTAATACTGATTACTGCATGATGCTTGAAATTGCCCAAATGGCCTTAAAGGGTTAGTTCGCCCATTTAAGACATGAAGTTGTATGCAATCCTTACCAGCACTATAGTGCATACACACTGACCCACCCTTTAGTCACCTCCCTGGTCAGAGTTCTGGCCGCTGGAAGTTTTTCAAGAAAGTACTCCCGGTTAGTTTCCGGGGCCGCAAAACTGTGCGTTTTTACGTGAAAAAATTATTTGCGTTTCAAAGCTTGAATAATTTACATCACAAAAAACACGCCTGACAAAATTCATACCTCAGTTTTAATCGGCACTATTTTCTTTCCATTTCTATCAATCCGCGCTGCTATCAACGTCAACAGTGCGCACGTTCAGATCAGCTGTTGATAGCGCGACTCGCTGACAACATGTCTGACTACGAAACTTCTGATGACGAAACCAATTTTAGCACAATGTCAGACGGAACAGATGATGATGAAAGTAATTTTAGCACAACGCCAAAGGGATACCTTTATGAACCGGAGTATACCGATGCCGAAGTTCAGCAGATGGAGATAGAACGGGAAGAGAGAGAGCTTAGTAAATAGAGCTTACCCGTGGTACTGGTACAGCAAAACTCTTTAAAATCATTTTGTTTCTTTTTCCTCCTTGGTTGGGGATGTAATCGTCTTCGCCGAAGTGAGCACTGCACACACGGAAATCCTTGATTCTCGATATTTTAGCTCCCGCAGAGTAGCCGATGGCAACCAGCCAAAGCTGTCTTGTAGCTATATCCGAAACTGGAAAACGATGGAATCTGAACGGTGATCCCGGCACATTCTTGTGGTCACAGCCTGGGAATTTACAAGTAAGCACCATTGTTCATTTTCTACTTTTTATGTCGTTGTCATTCGATTGTGTAAACACTATGGAACAGCTGATCTGAGCGTGCGCACTGTTAACGTTGACAGCAGCGCGGATTGATAGAAATGGAAAGAAAATAGTGCCGATTAAAACTGAGGTATGAATTTTGTCAGGCGTGTTTTTTGTGATGTAAATTAATCAAGCTTTGAAACGCAAATAATTTTTTCACGTAAAAACGCACAGTTTTGCGGCCCCGGAAACTAACCGGGAGTACTTTCTTGAAAAACTTCCAGCGGCCAGAACTCTGACCAGGGAGGTGACTAAAGGCTGGGTCAGTGTGTATGCACTATAGTGCTGGTAAGGATTGCATACAACTTCATGTCTTAAATGGGCGAACTAACCCTTTAAAGCTGCAGTCTGTAAGTTTTGCCTCTTTGACGCCATCGGTTTCAACTCACTGTTAACTACTTACTGAACTCTATCGAACACGCATGTACTAACACAGTGAGGATTCAGCCCGGTTAAGAGATGCTGTGTGGATTTTCAAGAAGACAGAGAGCGGAGGTACAGGATCATTACTGCTGGGTCTGGATGGAGAGTGAACTCTTTCCAGTTTGAGCATTTCTTTAGGAATTGTTCTACAAATGTTCTTTGTGGGTTTTGGGTTTTTATTTTTTATTAATCTGTGTATAAGTCACAATAGAGTGAGTTTAAAGGGAAAGAGATGAACATAAAACAGACAAGATCAGTCATTAGTGTATTTAGTATTTTCTACACTTGACAAAGCTGAAGATGTCAAATCCTCAAATTATGATAGGAGTATTAAATTATTTAATTAATTTCAAAGTCCTTATTCCTTCTTAAAGAGGCTGTTTGATTTATTTACCCATAAATGTATTATCAATCATGTACTAACATAGTTAAGGCTGCTGTTATTCATGCATGAATCTGTACGACTCCAGTCGTAGTTAAGGATAGCTCTTCGTTAGTTCATAATTAGTTAACGCCTTTAATCAATCATTAGTATGTGATGAATTAAGTATTAATTTAGGCATTAGTACACGATTATTCATGTACACTTATTGTAAAGTGTTAACCATTGTTTTTTAAAAATTGTGTCTGCAGTGTGTATAGAGTGCCCAATTATAGTAAAAAATGAGCCACTCCTTTTATTTTTAAATAATAGAATGATCTGTGAGGGGTGTCAACTTTTAAAAATTACTTAAGTGGATTTATGTGCAATTAACTTACTCTGGGCTCTTCCTTGGTGGTCCCCTGAGGGTCTCAGGACAGCGAAGGTGTGCTCTATGGATTGAACACAAATTGTTGTTCAGTTTTAGATTTATTTAAATGCTTCGAATGTTTCAGATTTCCTTTACCCCTAATTATGCTCTTTTACCTTGTGTGTTAGGTTGATCAACACACCAGCTGTCTCTGTGATGGTCTGGCTGAGACATACGCACTGGAGCTGAAAAAGGTGGCGTACATATGTTGCACTATTAATTTGTGTAATTGTGAGATTTATGTTGCTCCATTTAGCTATCCAACTAGCCAAATACTAATAATTACTAAATACTAATAATTTACCTTGAAAGCTGGGGAGACTCTCACACCAGTTCTGCTGGTCTTCCATGTCCTTTTGTTGCCGGTTGACAAATGCTGTTGACAATTGTGGGATCATTAGTGGCATTCCATTTGCTAAAATTTAAAAATCACCTTTAAATATGGGTACACTGGTATTCCTAAAATTTATTCACACAAAAGGAGGACCAAGCACAGCTTCAGTCATGCAGCTGTATGCTTCAACAATTGCATAGTTGTAACTAGTGTTGTCAAAAGACCCGGTACTTCTGTACCAAGTCGGTACTAAAAGAATGAAATCGTCACGGTACCATGTTTTTTTAAGTACCGGTGGTACCGAGTACCCGGTCAACCCGGTTCTTGACGCGTACGGCCGTATGATTTCCGCGATGCAGAAAACGCGGACGGAATCTCGGAATCCAGTTATAAAAACAGAAGTTACAGTTTGGCACGGAATGTCACGGAATTTGTCTAAGTTTGGATGAATTAATCAAAAGTAGGTCATTGCACTTAAGTCAAATCGTGATACGGTCTAGTATCTGTAAATATTAAGCCGCAAAAGTCGATTCAAATATGAATCCCGCATGTTCTGCGAATCTCTGTGTGAATGAATGAATGGCAGAGACGCGCGTATTTTTTTACACACACTGAAGCACGCGTGACACTTGTGGTGATTTCAGCTTCTGCTGTCTCAATGAGGACATAAACACATAAACAACATCTACAGAACTGCTCTGAGAGTCACTTGACCAGCATTTTACCGTTTCATTTGAGTAAAACCAGCTTCATATCATATAGCTACACACACAAATTTAAAGGTATTCACGACAACCCGTCAAAATAAGTTTCTCTTAAAAACATTGTGCCAGAAATATTACTATTATTTAGTAGAATGTATGTGAAACCTGAGGTTGCACAACAGGACCTGATAATAGAAATTCCACTTTTTGTGTTCTGGCTGTTATGCACCTTTAATCTTACTTATTTCATACTGGGTCATTTGGTGTCAGATGTGATTATTTTAATTAAAAAAAAAATTCCTGAAGAAACAAAAGCACAAATGGTGATGAAAGCCAAAATATTGATTCACACACTTGTTTTTTTGTTGTTTTGACACATGCAGCAAAGATTACCGCAAGTCAACAGATTTTACTAATAGAGCTACCAATCTTTATTTAAAAAATAAAATAACATTGCTTTCTAAACCCTTTGTAATTTGGCTGATAAATCTTCATTTTGACCCCCCTCTACAAAATCATGGATTACTCAGTAGATATTAATCCATGATCTTCATTTATGTATTTCTTTCAACAGGAAAAAAATATATAATACATTTTCTCTTACTTTCATCCTCTGGTTGAGTTGACAATGTGTACTTTTATTCATAGCATTCTTTTTTTTTTTTTTTTAATTACTATTTTTTTTTTCATTACCTTTTTTGTTGCGTTTTGGAATTGCTGGAGGTTTTGGTGCGGGTGGAACACTTGCTTTGTTTGCAGCTTTTCTTTTTTTAATGGGTTGTTCTGCCTCGTCATCTGACGAGTAGATGTGATCAGAACTTGTTTTCTTTCTAGGAGAACAAAGACAAAATAACAACTGCACACATTCATTGCCTCTTTGTGAGATATAGCAAATACTAATAGAAATGTGCTCAATAAATTTTATGCTTTATTTCTCCTTAAAGGGTTAATACACCATTTTTCTGAAGTTGAATGAAGGTCTTGCGGGTTTGGAACGACATGAGGGTGAGTAATTAATGACAGAATTTTCATTTTTGGGTGAACTTTCCCTTTAATGCCTGTAACGGTCATACTGAAGCTCCTATTCAATAACTTATACTATGGACTGTCTGAATACTCTTTTCTGATTGGCTGGCAGGTATGTATTAAACCAGTTTAATGCACAGGTATTTTCAAGTGAGTTTATCACCATAAAGCTGTTTCTGATTCTATATTAATGCACTGATTATGTTGACACACACAAACACACACACAGAGAAAGAGATCAGACATCACGCTACATACACACAGAAACATTCAGGAGCACAGAAGCTTGTTGTAAATGCTGTCCTGTGACTTTTATTAATAAAACAGCTTAGGTTCTGTATTAGGGTAACGGATAATGCACGGCTAGCTGTGCATTAAACAATTTTAATGCACAACGTGGAGGCAAAGAACCACTTGCCATGAAGTGCTTTAAAATTGTTTAATGCACAGCTAGCCATGCATTATCCCTTATTTAAATACTGTTGAATAATTTTAAAGATAGATGACACTTGAAGGCAAATAATGCCATTTTCATTTGTTAAACCATTTCTTTTGTCTTTTGTGAGGACTTACTTGGGAATCCTTTTTCCAGCAATTTCAGGTTCCGAGTTTAAGTCAGAAGTGTAGCTGGCCTTCTTCCAGTTGTTGGCTACATTCTGAAAAGATGCTGAAAAGAAATGCAGGTATGGCTTCATTTTTGTTTATTAAAGGAACACTCCACTTTTTTTGGAAATAGGCTCATTCTCCAACTCCCCCAGAGTTAATAAGTTGAGTTTTACCGTTTTTGAATCCATTCAGCCGATCTCCGGGTCTGGCGATAGCACTTTTAGCTTAGCATAGATCATTGAATCCTATTAGACCAGTCGCATCGCGTTCAAAAACGATCAAAGAGTTTCGATAGTTTTCCTATTTAAAACTTGACTCTTCTGTAGTTATATCATGTACTAAGACCGGCGGAAAATGAAAAGTTGCGATTTTCTAGTCCTATTTGGCTAGGAACTATACTCTCATTCCGGCGTAATAATCAAGGAACTTTGCTGCCGTAACATGGCCGCGGCAGGCGCAGTGATATTACGGAGCGCCTGAAAGTAGTCTCCAGCTAGGTAACTAGTTATAATATAGCTGGGGGCTACTTTCAGGCGCTACGTAATATCACTGCGCCTGCTGCGGCCATGTTACGGCAGCAAAGTTCCTTGATTATTATGCCGGAATGAGAGTATAGTTCCTAGCCAAATCGGACTAGAAAATCGCAACTTTTCATTTTCCGCCGGTCTTAGTACACGATATAACTACAGAAGAGTCAAGTTTTAAATAGGAAAACTATCGAAACTCTTTGATCGTTTTTGAACGCGATGCGACTGGTCTAATAGGATTCAATGATCTATGCTAAGCTATGCTAAAAGTGCTATCGCCAGACCCGGAGATCGGCTGAATGGATTCAAAAACGGTAAAACTCAACTTATTAACTCTTTGGGAGTTGGAGAATGAGCCTATTTCCAAAAAAAGTGGAGTGTTCCTTTAAAGCAATGTGAGATCATGTTTTACAGTGCGAATAAATGATGTGCAAGGATTCTGAAAAATGAAATGCAGGTACGCTGGGCAGGATCATGTTTAATTTACAGCATTTACTCTTACCTGTCTCGTGCAAGATTCTTGCTCTATGTCGGGTCCACCCTTTCTCTGGCTGTGGTGCCTCCATTGTTCTAACACTCTTCAGCATCCTGTCAAGGTCTTTATATGGTGGCCACCAGGAATAGCCATCTGCATACCAGGACTTGGCAACTGGTCCAGTTGTCCCTTCTCCCTCAAACTCCACGATTAGGTAATTACTTTTTTCTTCCATTTTTTTTTTTTTTTTATGCTGCAAGCCTGAAACCCGTATTGTTTATTAACTCGGATGAATTTTCAACTATTTATTTGAATTTTCAACAATTTCAACTATAGTAATTGAAATGCATGAACTATGAAACAAAGTGCTGATAAAGAACTATTCTGTATGTAAAAGAGGAACTGAAACGAATTGATTGTGATAGGGGACAAGAAAAATTTTGCTCTCTATTTCCTCAAACTTGCAGAAATCAACTGTTGTTGAGAGGTCGTCCACTAAATGAATGCCGAGTGTAGAAGATGGCAGCGGATAGTCAAAAAAGGATTCCTGGCGTTTGAAGGTACTGTAAGCTACATAAATTTCTTCCCTGAATGAAATTATGTTTTGCAGCTTAGCAACTTTGCTGCCAATGCAAACGTGACTGTTTGCCCGATCCAGTTTCAGAGTGTGAAGGCTCGTTCTCAACTCTTTATATTGTGTCGCCTCATGAAAGGATGCAGGTAGAGGACCAGTCGCATGTGGTTTTTTGAGCAGATGTGGTCTGGTTTTGTGAGTTTTTTTGCAGCTTCTTTGCATTTCTGAGAATCTTTTTATTATTTGACTCAGAGGGCATGTTGGTTTCCTCAGAAGTCTTTTGAGTTTGTTTAGGTGATTCTCGTACTTGAAAGCACTGAAGTTGTCAAGGACACCGTGCTTTTTTGCATCATCTGCAAGATGTACAAGGCTGTGTGCATTGTAGGACAGGAATTGTGGACCAAACAGTTGACCAAAGTGAGTGACAAAGAGAGCCAGTATGTCATTGGCATAATCACAGTAATCTTCAATCAAACTGTTGTTGCACAGGATGAAGATTCCCACAAAAAGCAGCAAGAAATTTTTGTACACCTCTGTGTTAAGGAGATCTTTCATCATGACAGGTCCGGTATACAGTAAAAACTGCCTGAACTCTGTTGCCTTCCACCTATCAATTTCCCTCAGTGCCCTTGGTTTCCGTGCAAACTCCATGGGCACACTTCTCTGAGCATTTATCAGTCTTTCTGACAATGTGTTTATTTGAGATCCTGACAGCCTACAAGTGAGAGGACCCATCTTCAGCCACAAGAGAAGAAGCCGTCTCATGATTCCAAGGCACACGAGGTGCATGTAGTCGAGGGGGAAACCAGAGACCATGTCTAGGGATGTTTCTTCAAGAGGTGATGGACCATGATGATGATCAGCATCTGTCTTGTTTCTGAAACTCTCATTAGTTCTTAAAGGCATGTCAATTCTTGGAAATGTCATTCTATTTTCTAGGTACACACCATCCTGTGTGCATTTTTCACATCCGTGATAGCCTGTGTGACCTTTAACGTTTTTTAGGAATGCACGGGCAGGTGCATCGCAGACCATCGAAGAGAGTTGTAAGGTTAACATCACTCCTTCAAATTCAAATCCTGTAGCTAATTCATTTACTTCAGAAATGAATTCTTGAAGATACTCCGCTAGTGATGTAGGTTTACTTGTGCCACAAAATAAACCTATTGTCACTGGTTCCTCTTGTCTGATGTTTTGCAGTGTTCCTAGGATGGGCCAGAACTGTGTTGCTGAGCTCTTATAGAGGGGCAAACCATCAATGTTGACCTGAAGCTCCAACGTGTGAATGTTGTGCAGAATGTCAACATTCTGATGTAGCACCTCTGCAATTGAATTCAGCACTCCGAAATGGTAATACTGGCCACCAGCCTTGTCTTGTATTTCAGGGTTCAAACGTGCAGTTCCTAGCAATGTCCTGGAGTCTTTTGGCAGATTTAAACTGTGCAGCCGTAGAATGTTGAGCAGTGAATTCAGTGCCACATGTGGGATTTTGTGTTCAGTAGCCCAGGATGCCAAATCATCTTCTAGGGAAGTTGGATCAGATTCTGATTCTGATTCGGTGTCTGATTCACTGTCATCAGGAACACTTGCCATATTGACATCTTCGGTCTCGTCAACATGAGAGAGACAGTCCATAAATGTTTCTTCATCAGTTTGACCTTTATAGGTGTTACTCTGCATGCCACCCAACTCCTTCCCCCAAGATGTTGCCTGTAGTGTCTGCAGTTGTTGATCCACCTTGTCCTTCGCTTTTCTTCTGAGTGTCCAATAGGATGGATCATTCGAAGCCATAGTATTAAGACCTTAACATAAACAAACCCTCTTGTTTTTGTTGTTCATTTACTGGCCTACCAAGTCATGTGCATTAACATAATTAATTTACATACCTTTAGTTGGTTGACGGATAGTAGTAGATAACTTTCTGTAGTCAAATTAAACAAAGAACAGCGTTAAATGCTGAAATTTAAATAACTACATTATTTTTTTAAAAACATTTTATCTAAATTTGTACTGATGCATTTTATGGTTATATAAATAGAGATGTATATCTGATTAAATCAAAGATTGAATATGACAGTCTTCCATAACTGAGGTTTAAATATAGATTTTCATCTCATTTCATCACCCTACGTTCTTGTGCATTTTATTTGTGGCCACTCGAGTGCCACTTTAAAGCATCATCAGTTGCACCTAAGAGATCTGCTCACATAAAATTATACATTTACACACAAAAGTTTGGTACTGGTAAGATTTTAATGTTTTTGATAGAAATTGTATGACTATAAAGGCTGTTTATTTGAAAGTACACTAAAAACAAAATTGTTAAATTTTCACTATATGTAATTTATTTTTTCCCCCCACAATTTTGTTTTGCCATTAAATCAGTGTATTAAAATGAATTCCAAAGAATCATGTGACACTAAAAATATGCTGAAAATTCAGCTTTGCATCCCAAGAATAAATAGCATTTTAAAATATTAAAATAGAAAACACTTTTTTCTTTTCTTTTCTTATGTATTTATGTAATAAAACTTTCAATGGGTTTAGAACCATTGATACTTTTTCAGGATTCTTAAAAACAACAGCATTTACTTAAAATAGAAATCGTTTGTAACAATAACGGCAATGTACTTGATATCAATCTAATCTTCTGGTGAGAGTTGATTGGCTCTTAGTCTCTCGCGAGATTTTAATAGATTTACTCTGTTTCAAGCAAGGCATTCGCTTGGTTCGCAACCCGCCATTAAAACCAAAAGAAGGCGGCATACGCTTGGCTGTTCGGTGCTGATGTCGTAAGAACAAAACAGGATAAAAGCTAATTGACGGGGGAAATTGATCATCAGCGTCATGGTTCAAGCGAAGCCTGAATGGCTTGGTTTGGTAAACTTGAATCGAAATCCTGTAACCTTGAGTTTGTTCAATTGTCGTCACTGAACAGGCCCGTTTTGTGATTCACCAAATAACATGTTAATACCATAGACCAGCTGGAAACGGGGCCTGTCGCCAGGGTGTCGTCGCCACGAAGGTAATCATGTGTAACATCTGTTAACTGCATGTTAAGGAATAGTGGGTCTTGTATTATGGCCATCATAGTGCTTGTGTAACTTGAGCCGCTGTTAAACCGTTGGCTCGGAGCCACTTTTCATGGTTAAGTTACATTTCTCAGAGCTGGTGGGACTTTAAACCAATCCGAAATAGCCCATTATAATGTCCAGTAATGGAGCTAACTTAAAGGAATGAATGAAAACGAGTGAGCGATTTCGGACAGCCGTTGAGTGTACCTTACTTGTTATTGTGGTACAAAATAGGACTGAACGAGTGCACTCGATAGCGTCTACTATGGTGTTGGACATCTCTACAAATGGATGTCCCCTCGAAAAGTATTCAATTTGAGGGTACGGAGTGGCGATTTTAGATTCCGCACAAGTGCTGAGTAGAGCTAACGTTAGAGCAGAGCAACGCTTCAGATTTTCCCGCCCGGCCTGTGATTGGAGCCGCGGTCAGAGCGGTGTTTAGTGAACGAAACTCCGTCAGTCAGCTGTTACGTGAGGAAAGAAAACAGGCGCCCTTAACATTTCGGTATTTGGTTTCGGTGAGGTTGTTTGTATTTGTAGCTTTAATGTTTACTGTGTACATGTATAATAATTATTATCTCGAGTGTAATTTAAACTTAAAGATGTCAAAAGGGTTAATCCATATAACTGTTACTTACCAACTACTTGACGAACTGACGACAAACTTAAAGACGACTAGTAATGAACTTCTAAAACAACAGTAGTAAAAAAGACGTGTAATTAATGAACAGGAACGTAATATATACAATTGGTGCTATTTACACGTTATTAATGTGGGAAAAATCATCCAAAAATGTAGAGTACAGTAGGCTGAGGAAATCATAACGGTCATCTGATACAAATTACAACCGTCATCGCATATATATAGTTTACTGTCACGTGACATTCATTCATTTATTTGATCATTTTATTTATTTATTATCATTTTTCCTGAGCTAGATACAGGGAACCCAATGTAGTCATGTTTAGAGAGGTTATAAATATTACTGCTGTTTAATGTTTTAATATTGCTTAGTACAGGAATTGTTTTTGTTTTTTGTGTGTGAGTGCAGGTTACCTCAAGGACATGTCAAGGGCTGCTACTTTGCTACTTGTTTGAAAATGCAAATGAAACGTGGGTTTTTTTTTTTTTTTTAAACTTTCAATCACCATGTTGAAGATATTTTAAAATATCTTAATTTCCTGGTTCAGTAGTTATTTTTAACAGGCATTTTAAATTTCATTCAACAAACAATCCTAAAAACAATTCTGAAAATATTGATTTAAACATTTATAATTTTCTCTCTGTGTATCACATTACACTTGCTCTGAATATTTCAGTGCCACACAATTTAAGAATCAATTCGCCACAGTGGTAATAGTTTTTAATTAGATTTTATAGTGTTGTTTTTCGCTTCTTTTTTTTTTTTTTTTTTTTCTCTCCATGAAAATGGATATTTGACAGTAAACTGCTTGGGTTCAGTTGGGATGCAAATATAAATGTTTAAATAAACAACATCTGTGTTAAGTGTAAAAAAACAAATTTTTATATGAAAATATTTATGTATTCTGCCAACTTGACTGAGTTGGGTCTTTAAGTCTTTTACATAGAAGGTTAAGCGTTGGCTCAAATTAAACCAGACTTGTACACATATTTAAATTTTTATTTGGTTCTGTACTAGTTAATTATTAAGATTGGAAGAGTCAATAAAACTGCATGTGTTTTTGTATTCTGTTTTAATGTGAGGTGTTTATATGAAGTTTGTTACATTTTAGTTTTATTTATTTATTTTTTTTAGAAAAGCCTTTCTTGGGACATGAGATGCAAATTAGCATCTCTATGTGCAGTGCATTTTTTCCAGTCTTTGACTGGAATCATGTTTATTGTACTGTCCCTATATAAATAAACGAAAATAAATGAAATAAGCCTTTGCTTTTCTTTTATATTCGCTCATTAAAAATTACCATGTGTTATTCAATAGTACCATAAATTTGTAGGTCATGGTAACCACAGGAAAACCATGAATGGCTCTTCACTACACAGTAAGAAAAAAAAAATGTCTGGAATTCATGAAAAATAGTAACCTAAACGCATTAAGTATGGATATAAATGCAAAAACTACCTTAGTGTCATAAAAAATAATTGTTACTAATATTCCTGTAACAGTTAATACAGTCTTGTGCCCAGATTTACCGTTGATGTCTGATGGCAAGTTGGATGTTGAATTTTTGTTTATGTTTTTTACTATGTATCATATCTATTCCTTTCATACAGAAGTGAAGTGTCTTGGACATGATTTTTTTTCCTGAAGTTTCCTTGATTCTGCTGCCTTGGGTGCACCAGCTGTGGAAATCTGACCTGGTGAGGACCGTCTCCTCCATCCTCCACCATTGAACCCGTTACCACACTCGGACAAGGTAATGAATTGTTAAAGATTCTGTTGTTGGTCAGTAGGGGTGTAGCGGTACACAAATATGATGGTTCGGTACATACCTCGGTTTTAATGTCACGGTTCGGTATACTTTTGGTACAGTGGGGGGAAACTAAAAAAATATATATTTTATTTAAATAGTGGTTTACTGAAAAATTTGCTCGCTCTTTAAATACATTCAGTTATAGTTTAGATTTTCTTAATTATAAAAATCTACCTTAGCTTATGCTTAAAACTATAGGGAGCCCTTTTACATTTAAAAGGTTACAATTAGGCCTAACAACTTAACCCAAACTTAAATTGAGTTACTATTTATTTTCAAATTTAAAAAAAAAATTGTTTTTAAAAGTGTATGCAAACATGTTAACTGCACATAATGCAGTTTTTTTTAATTAATTTATGAATTAATTTCTAGGCTATTTGTTAAAATGTATTCAATTACACATTGGCTGTCATAGCATGTTTCATAACAGATTCATTTAAACATATGTTAAATACTTGCGCAAAATATTACACCGAATACTCATATTTTACTAAACCTGTTAATTTCTCTAGTGAACTAACGAGCTGTGGACACTGATGACTTGCTGAGGTAGATGAAATGCTACTTGATTTTATTTCCACAGTGTTTTGTTTTTGTCTTTCTGCTATTGAAACACTGATTGAGTGATTACATGAGGCACGAGATGTTCAGTTATGTTTATTTGCGTTAAAACTAGTAGTACAGAGGAAGGAATGATGACTTTCACTTGTGCTCCGCTCTGCACAAGTCTGCGGTGCGGGAACTGTTGGTTTTGGCCGCTCGAGTCAATGCTTGGGTTGGGTTGGGTTTATACCAGCGTGTTTCTGAACCATCCCAGAAGCGGCTCTCCAATGTGTTTATACAACAGTCTGTCATGCCACTTCAAAGACTGTTAAAACGCCAATTTCCTGAAAAAAATAAAATAAAAAAATACTGTTTAGTTTGGTACACATGCATACCAAACCGAAAGACCCGTACTGAAACGGTTCGGTACGAATGTGTACCATTACACCCTTACTGGTCAGTGAATGGTTTTTGTTTAAGCTGCAACTAATAATTGTAATTTTTCTGATCAATTTGATAACCGCTATGTAACTTTTGTTTTTTGAAAAAGCATGTTATTCCACATGACCATGCTGTTTTTTTCCCCCAAATTGTAATGTTTACATTTTTACACTTTTTTTTTTTTTTTTTTTTTTTTTTTTTTTTTTTTGTACTTTGTGTGCAGAATGGGCGACACTTTAATAAAATACACAAAATGCTTTTTTTTTTTTTAATTATTTGTCCAATTAATCAAATAAATAATTGAAGAATTTACTTGCTGAAAATTACTTGCACCCATAATATGAAGTTATTTACTGGTGAAAACTCATTTCAAGCACATTACACAGCAAAAGCACCTGACAGAGTAATGAATTCACAATTATCTTTGAAGCATTTAGTTTTTACTGCTTTTAACAACAGCTGTACATTTCATGCAGAAGCTCACTCTATGGAAGCCCAAACGTGCAGAACTTAAATATATAGGAAAATAAAAAAATAAATGTCTTGATAAAACAAATATAGTTCATTCGTAATACAATTTAATCCTGAACTTTTTTTTTTTTATATATATATATTAACACTTTAATTTATGTATTATTTTCTGTAATTTTACATTTATTTTTATTAGGGCTGTCAACGCTAATGCGTAACGCATGCGATTTAATCAAAACATTTTAACGCGTTTATTTTTTTTTAACGCAAATTAATCGTTTGATAAGGTTTGACCCCAACTTCTTGCTGTCATCGCAGCGCGGAAGGCATCTATCATTCATTGGTAATCTATCAGCCTGCATCCCAATGTGCACACTATCCATCCTAAATTCTATGTGAGATGAGTAATTTTCAATACTATTTAGGGCAGATGGGGTGGATAGTATGTACATTGGGACGCAGGGATTGTGTGATATGAGGCGCCGGGCTAGACAAAAGTGAAGCGAACACGGAGAGAGTGCGACAGTGCGCAAGAGATATGTGATGAGGGTACAGCGAACCAGTGTTGACAGGGTCGCGGTTTTCCTGCACAATTGGGCTATTTTAAAAATAGTCGCGGGGAAAATTACAGAGCCTTGGGTTGCAATTTTTTGGGGCTATTTTTATAATGTACCGTGGCCGCCTTTGGTGTATACACGTGATCGCAAAAGGAAGTTATTACAAACACTCGATGGTGATTTAAAGGGAGTTCTGAGTAAAAGTGTACTATTAATCTCATAAATTGTCGTATGAAACATGATGCTAATATTAGCTCTAATTTACCAGAACAGGTCCAATTCTTCTTCATAATGCATTTTGTCATAATACTGTATGTATACTGGGATTGAAGCGATGTGGCTTGGTAAACATTTTATTGCCAGTATAAAGGCTGATAATGGCTGAAGAAAAACAAAAAAGGATTATGTATCATACCGAGGTGTGAAAGGTTCTGTTTCCTTAAACTAGTTTGTCATGCATTTCTTTTTCAACAGATTTACAGGTAAATCCTAGTATTTAAATTTGCGATTAATTGTGATTAATCACAGTCCATGACTGTGATTTAACGCGATTTTTAAAAAATTAATCGATTTGACAGCACTCATTTTTATTCTTTCTTAATTTAATTATTCATTCATATATTTTTATTTATCACATTTACGTATTTATGCACTTATTTTTCAATGTTTTTGTTTCATGTGGTTATTTATTTTATATTTATTTATTCTCATTTATTTATTTACAGATTTGTTTTTCTTTCTTTTTACTTTTCCGTGTACAACATGTAAATGAGGGAGTAGTTAGGGTTGGGTATCCATTCAGATGTCCCGATTCAATTCTCAATGTTTTTGATTACATTCAGTGAATATAGTTAATACAAATGCAAATGATATTTCTAAAAATGAACTGTAAACATGAGTTTACAAATGGTGAATTAATAAAAAGAAATAAAGAGCCATACGCCTGCATTTTAAACCTATTATTTTTTGTATAGGGCCCTATTTTTTAAACAATAATAGGGACCTATAAAATGTTTTTCTTATTTTTTCTAGTAATCAAATAAAGGCATAAAACATTAATTTATCCTAATCAAATGAAAATTAAACCCTTTTATTTTTTGCGAATAAAGTGCTGCGTAACAGATATTTACTGTTAAAATGAAAAAGAAAACAAATGTAATTATTCCTATTGAAAGTTTTATTATTCATTTGTAGTAGTAGTAGTGGTGGTATTGTTACATTGAGTGTTAAGACTTCTAAATAGTAAAATATTTCATGTCTCGTCAGTAAAGCCGGTTCTGTGATTTAGTAGTAAATGTCCATCATCTGTTTTCAAATGGAGAGGCATTTACTACACAGAGCCATAGTTTGCCGACAAGCTACACAATATTCTGTTCATAGTGCATAATCAAATGCGATTCATCTGCGATTATTTACAACATGATGCGTGTAGACACTGTGCTGGACTAGGCAGTGGCAGAAATGTGTGTGCGGCTTTATTCCGTGCTTTCGCCTCTGTCAGTTTTAAAACACTTTGCAAAAACACAGCAAGTTTCCTGATGTTTACATTTTATGTGGTGTGATACTGACTGCGTTTACATGCGCACGAATATTGCGATTATTTCCAATAATCAGAGTAAGGACTTAATCGCATTTTGATGTTTACATGTCAAGAGCAAAGCTCTTACTCCCGTTTACATGCAATTTCCATTATTCTTATTATTCGCTAAGAATTGTGGTTAATTTTTTTACTGCCATTATTCACATACCCCACTGGACAGCACAAATGATGGACTCAGGAAAAAGCAGTGTTACTGGTCGCCGTTTTAATTTATTTACGTCTAATGCATAATGATTTTGTATGGCTGTATTCCACGCTTTTTCGGCGTCATAGAAATGTGATGGAATTTGTTTGCCTACGCTGCCGTCGCGTTCTGCTCGCCCTTTCAGGATGAGGGTAAGGAACAGAGACTGCTGGCAGCTTGTTGTGTTTTCCTCAGAATGCGATGCTTTCTTCCCCTCCATCGTTTCTAATCTCCATATATGAATAAGGTGACACGCACCTGTAATAATTTGTCACAAGCGCATGCGCACTTTGGTCAGAGCGGCAACACTGCGATTAAGGTGTTTACATGCCTGTATATTCTGATTAAAATCGGCGTACGCCACCTATGTTAATACGATTATGCTTGCTGCGATTATGAGCTTAATCTCATTATTTAGATCGAAGTATTGCGTTTACATGAGGCAAAGCATAATCGCAATATCGCCAAAATCTCACTATAATCGCATTAAGAGGGTCCATGTAAACGCACTTAATGTTAGATAAACTATGCCAAATCGGATATGAGTGGTGAGACTGAAACGGATTTCCAGAAAAGCAATTTGAATAGGATTTTAAACCGAATGTTGCTTCTATTTGTAAAAATGGAATTTCATGAGGGTTTGTGTTTTTTTTATTTTATTTATTTACTTTTTTTGCCGTTCACATCTGCTAAATCTGATCAGATTTCAAATACATTTTATTTTTTAAAAGATATATTATTTGGACTGGCAGTCTGAACATAGCCAATGTTGAGATGTGATCAAATTTTTTTTATTTATATATATTTTTTTACAATTACATTATTTCAAATGAATTTTTCATATAAATAATACTTGATACCATCTAAATGTACTTTTTTGTTTTGCTTTTTAATCTAAATGCACCTGTCCCACGGTTGAGTCCTTACTGAAAAGAAAAAAAAACTTTTAATGACATTTTGCTCAAAGACAAATAAATCTAGTTTTGAGAGAAATTGAAATTAGCATGGGAGGTCGGTGCCAGTAGTCTTGTTGGACATAGTGTCGTTGTGCTATGGGTATCCCGAATTCGGATCCCAGCTCATAAAACTTTTCCCGATCCCATTCTCTAATTTAAAATTTACAAAAATGGCCAAATCTTGGAATTACTGTGTTAAATGTCTTTTAATTTTATACACTTCTCTTTTCATTTCTGTAAAAACCTATTGTAATGATGTGGGACAGACATTTGTATTTATTTATTTTTTATATAGTGGCCTTAGTTGCAGAAACACCCATTTACATTTTAAGAAAAAAAAATTACACCGCTGTATGTAATAATGAAAATAATGTATACTGAGGTTCCGGGTGTGTGATCTCTCAATTTCTGATCGTGAATGATTAAGATGTCTGATCTGACTTTGAAGAGAGGTGTAACTGTTCAGAGCAGTATTATGCTACAGTGCACATGCTGTTAGTTGTAGTTCTTGTGAATGTTTGTCCTGCTGGGACAGGAGCACATGTTGTCTCTTGATCGTGTTTAGCAATGCAGTGGTAGGGTTATGCTCCTGTTTTTTGGCTACTCTTCTCTATCATGAAAGGTTATCATCTGTGTCATTAATATTAATCCAGCAACACAAGATAGAAAATCACTCCCTGCTTTTTAATTTTCTAGTATAATAACAATCACTGTTTAATTTGTATATTGAATTGTTTTATTTTTAAAATGGTGACAATACTCACACAACAACAATTTTAAATTGAAAAAAGTTAAAAACAATTTTACAAAAAAAAAAAAAGTTATTTTAAAAATGTTTATAATGTATATCGGTGTCACTGATTAAAGTGTTAGTCATTTACTCACCCTCATGTTGTTCCAAATCTGCATGAATTCTTTGTTCTAGTGAACACAAAGGAAGATATTTTAAAGAATGTTTGTAACCAAACAGTTCCATAGTATTTTTCCCTACTATGAAAATCGGTGGTGCCCAAAATTGCTCCATTTTGGGGTACCATTAAGTCGATTATTTCATATGTTTATATGAAGTGATGCTCTTTTTGTGTACATTGTTACATAAAATGCTCTTACCTGGTTTCTTTTCTTCACCCAATACCATAGGACAAACCAGCCTGTGATCTCCGGAGACACCCAAATGCACCCCGGGTCCACGATCATCCCCACACCTGTGTCTCACCACAGTCCATCACCAGTGTCTGTCATGCACAGTCTGCACCCTGCCTACTGCCGATATTATGGATTATATATATATTATTTCTGTTCTGTTAGAGATATGCCACTCACAACATAATCATTACACAATATCAAGCTCAAATAAATTTAGTCTTGCTTAACAGTTTCCCTGATTTGATACTGTTCACAATGTAGCATGGTCTCTCCTAACTTTGTGCATTGTTGTTAAAATATGTCCTTAATATTTGTATTTAATTATGCCTTAAGTTTATTATTAAAAAACAAATTCACTAAATCTTTACCTAGAAGAGATAATAGGTGTGTTTGACTTGAAGCGGTGATGCACAGACCAATCAAAGTATGACATTAAAGTAGCGTGAGAGCATGACAGTTTCTTATGCATTTGCATCGCTCTCGTCATACTTCAATCGGCCTGGCAGTGCCACTTTAAGTCGAACACACCTAAAGTGTAAACTCTCATGGTCAGCTCTGGGTCTTGTGCAGTAATATGATGAGCAGGTGTTCAGTGTCATCACCTTAACTTCATTTTGAAATGCTATATTGACCTAGATTCACCTATGTTTAAAACTGTTTGAATAATTTGTTCTTTCCCAATTAATTTTATTAGTGTCGTTAATGTTGTGAGGCTGTATAACATCCGGTCAGATGAACATTTGTGTAGTCTGTTTTCTCCTGAGGTTTCTACTTTATATAGTTAAATATCTAAAAAGTTTTGTCTTTGTAACCTTTGTCAATAGATATTGAAAGCATTATTATTATTTATGGTGCTTTTAAACAAAATATTAAATGTAATATGTGAGGTAAGCCATGGCTGGGTGTATATTACACAATTTAAATATATTTCATGGAGGTAAAGAACTACATGAACTGAAGCCATAAATCACCTCTTCATTGTAATGATCAGGGGTGCCCAGTTCTGTTCCTGGAGTGAGTCCTAATTCAACGCCGATCAAACACCCCTGTCTAATTAAAGAGTGCTCGTGAAGCTCATAAATGGCTGGTTTCAGTAGTATTAAAGAAGGGTTGGAGCTGAACTTTGCAGGAAGTTGTGTAGTTAAATAGGTAAGTCTTGGGTGTAATTTAATTTTACCTTGAAAAGGTAATTGATTGCTCTTAATGTAATTTAATTAGAGGTAGGATGTATAGTAATTTCATTAAATAGTATAGAACATTTCTGTGTAAAATGATAGCGAATTTAACAAACACGTCTCAAGTTAAACATTAAAATTTATTCTTGTCGGTCCAAAAATAATTTTATGCATTATGATTTGAAACAGTAATTTTTAGAGTTATTAGTACAGTATCTCATTACACTGTTGAAGTACAAAAATAACTTTTATTACTTTCTTTGGAGTAACTTGCTCAACATCAAATATTATGTGTTCATTTAATCGTTAATATAATCACCAAGCTTGTTGAACACAAGTAGTCAAGGGTCTAATATGCTCTCTACAAAATAACTTGTATAGGTATGTAAGATCAAATTTGTCTATTACAGAAGGATCAAACTAACAGATTTAAAAGTGCATGATGTATTGCGTGGTTAAAAGTTTTTTTGTTTTTTTTTTGTATTGTGCTTTTGGTCTCATTTGTTTCTAGTAAAGATTGCAAGTCACATTTTGCCTGATCGTTTACAGCAATATTAATATCCATGTAAAGCGCACAGTGTTATTCTGTGCATAAGTAAAGAAAAAAAGTGTTGGTGCCTCATTGTAAATATTAATATAAGACAAAAATGAAACAAGGAATATGGAGCTTCCCGTCCCGACGCACATATCCGGCATATTTCGGGTGATAAAGATACGTCGTATAGATGTCATTTAGATGTCGGGAAGACATCTCATTTAACAGCTCAAACAGCCGATCTCCAGATGATCAAAATACGACTATAAAAAAAGAATGCGATGTTTTCCAGACGTTACGCTCTTTAGCAGACGTCTCCGCGACGTACGTGTGCTATCTGGGGGAGATCTAGATTTTTTGTTTGTTCATTTGTTTTTAATATTCAACAGGCAAAGTTCTTCTGTATCTAAGTGCAAAAACGTTCGTAATTGTTTGAATAAAACAGACTACTGGGAGATATAGGTACTATATAGGTCAGTGGCCCTTGGCTTGGTATTGTTGGCAGAATTCGGCCCTCAACTAATTGAGGAACCCTATGTGCTCATCCCAAGTAGAATGCCTTGATATCAATTAATTCAGAGGACAAAAGATTATGTGCTCTAGGCAGATATGTTAAATAATATGAGTGATTGTTTGTTGTTTCAGATCATCATTGAAGGCATCAGGGGCTCAGATCCTAGCTCAGATGTGTCCATAGATGATGTGTTCATAATGCATGGTGCATGTGACTGTAAGTGTTGTAGATATAAATCTATTACAGACGTATCTTTAAAAACTGTTTGAAGCTTTTTTTTTTGTGGCATCATCCATGACTGTTTTCACTGTTTTTTTTTTTTTTTGTTTGTTTGGTTTTTTTTAGCTTTGCTAGTCTTAAAAATACTACTTCACTACTTCAGACTCTGCTTCAGAAATGTTATTGTCAACTGGATATCTATTTTATTTTTAAATTTTAGATATAATCTTTTTGTATATTTTAATTATATGATTAAAACAAGCTCCAATTAATTTTATCTCAAAACATTGACAGATTTGTCTGCAGAAGATGTGGACTTGACCACTCTGACTCCCCATCCAACTCCAAACTTAAATGACCCCCATCCAAGTAAGACTTCCAGTAATAATATTAATGTAAAAGTGATGTAAAACACTGTTTGCGACTCAATTTGTTTTCGTCTGTTGTTTTATTAAGTAAGATGAGATATTCACACATTATTCATAGGTAATTGTTCCTGTACGTGTCAAACTGCAGAGGACATGAGTTTGATTCTTATGGAATGCATGAATTTATAAAATGTACAGTATACCTTAAATGCAACTCCAACATAAAGGTGTCTTGTGAATATAAATGTAAAGTGGATGGATTGTGAAAAGTGGGAATTACACGCAAAACGAGAGAGAATTAAATGAAACAGGGATTTGTGAGATATCAGACATCACTTTATAGCTTATTTGGGAGTCACACTCATCGCCTTCACGGTCAAAAGTGACCGGACACCAGAAATTTAATTTTTTTTTTTCTTCAGTAAAATCAGTCTAATATATTTTTGTTCAATAATATTTTTTCTTTTTTACTTTGTATTTTGAGAGAATTTTGTGGTACTAATTAATATTTATGCAATAATTATGATAGATTTTTCCCATTGAAAATAGTACAAAAAATTTCTCAAATTTTTTCAAATTATTTTTCAATTTATGCAGTATTTCAGATGAAAATAGACACTAGGCCTTTAAAATCCAATTTTTTGAATGCAGATTAGCACCTCATGGTGTGAGCAAAGAAAGAAAACATGTAATTCCATGGTGTAACCACTAGTTGCCTGTATAGGACTCTATAGAGAGTCTTGTGAATTCCCTAGTTGTTTTTAGACATAATTTTTTACTTTTATTAGGCTGTCGATATAAATGTATATTTAGGCATTCTCAAAGACTACTTTTTGTCAAGGTTTATATTTGTTTTGCATTCTTATTATTATTATATAGGGTATTATATAGATTTTTGCATTATTATTACTAGTCAACCCTGAACACAAAGCATTTTTTTACACACTAACATTAAAAAAACTATAAAAATGTAACAAAAATGAAGAAGAATGCTTTATCAGAGCCTAATCCTTCAGGGTATGATCTGATTTCAACCTCTTTCAACCTCTTATTTCACTCTAACTCATTTTGGCTATATGGTTATAGCCATACCAAGTCATTTGAGTGTGTATAATTGTGTATGTGTATGTGTGTCTGTGAGTGTGTGTGTGTGTGAGTGGATGTATCTGTTTTACACTCTTGATGTTTTAGAGTATAACCCATTCCTTGTTATCCACTTTTTAACTGCAATGTAGTTGAATTATTGATTTTATTTTACATAGTTGCTGTGTTACAGGCACACCAGTTCATTGGGGTGTGTGTGTGTACAAGTGTGTGTGTGTGTGTGCGCGTGTGTATGAGTGGATGTGTTGATTTTGCACTCTAGATGTTTTAGAGTTTCACCCCTTCATTGCTGTGCAATGTTTTTCTGCATTGTTGGGGATTTGTAGATTGTACACACAAAAATGTTCTGTACTTTTTAATTTTCTCCTGTTTCCCATTCATTTCCTATGGTCGGTCATTTTTGACCGAAGACCATGAGTGTGACTATTTTTTTACGACCACTTAACTTTTTCGAATCACGCTCTCAATTTTTTTGTGTGTTCACATACCAGGTGCCATAAAAGTCAACGAGTTTCGTACCATTCTGGTGAAGCTACGATTTTTTAAAAATTCTAAATGTAAAATTCTCCGGTCAGAAATGACCAAAGGCTGCAAAAGGGTTAAAAACACGGTCACATGCATCATCTTTGTGGACCAGAGTATGGTTAACTGCTTGGCATGATGATTATATCGTTGCTTTGTTTTGTCAGATTGCAGAATGAACTGTGATTTTGAAAGCGACATATGCAGTTGGACTCAGATAGTGACTGATGTTTTTGATTGGACAAGACACAGAGGCTCCACCCCCACATCAATGACTGGTCCCTCCTCTGACCACACAACAGGAAGTAGGTCTTATTTTCTAGATCTTCAGGTCATTCTACAATTTAACATTAAAATATGAATTATTTTACATCAATAAATTAATAATTGTTTTTCACAACTTCTTTTCCAGGTGGCTTTTATATGTACATTGAGGGTGACAGTGCTGTCCATGGCGACACGGCCCGTCTCCTCAGTGCAGAATGTGCTGATCCTCAACCTCAGTGTCTTCAGTTCTGGTACCACATGTATGGCTCCAGCTGGACCATGGGACTGAGCGTCTACCTGCTGCAATATGGCAATGTGGCCAAGGAGGTGTGGAGAATGAGAGAAGACCAAGGAAACATGTGGCATCTTGCACGGGTGGACCTGAGACCAGATGTTCAGTTCCAGGTCAGTGAATCTTCTTGGAATGATTTATATGTTAAATTAAATGTAATAAACTATGACTAGAAATATTTGAGCAGTGACATTTAGGAGACAGAGAAAAATCTGTTATTGATCTATCAGGTGATCTTTGAGGGGCGTAGAGGAAGCTCAGCCCGGTCAGATGTTGCCATTGATGACGTCTCACTGCACAGAGGAGCCTGTAGCGGTATGTACTACTCTACAGCGGCACTTGGTAAAAAAAAGAAAAGAAAATCTGCTTTAAAATGTAGTCGACTTAGCAAAATGACTACTATGTTTTGCTAAATGTTTAATTAACTTAATGTTTAAACAGTTGTAAATATCTTTCAGATTTACCAAATCAGGTGGCTCCATTTTCAGTCCCATTGCCACCAGCTGCAACAATGCCACAACCTGCACCCATCCAAACTGTAGAAATACCAAACACCTCAACTTGTAAGCTCACTACATTCTGTTATGATTGATGATGCCATAAAATGACACTCACAATTAATTCTCTGCACGTTCCTTTGTTTTCAGAAAGACATAAAACGTCTCTTTGTCAATTACCTATTTATGTAATTTAATTGTAAATGAAATTTGCTTCTTTCCTCCAGCTTGTGGCATCAACTGTGATTTTGAAAGAGACATTTGTACTTGGACTCAGTTGGCGACTGATGTTTTTGATTGGACAAGACACAGAGGCTCCACCCCCACATCAATGACTGGTCCCACCTCAGACCACACCACAGGAAGTAGGTCTTGTTTTATAGATCTTGAGATCATTCTACCTATAAGAATAGCTGTGTAGCACAAATTATATGACAATTTCTGTGCTCAAAAGTCTCCTGATCCTAATTTCAAGGTGGGTTTATATGTACATTGAGGGTGACAGTGCTCTCCATGGCCATATGGTCCGTCTCCTCAGTGCAGAATGTGCTGATCCTTAACTGAGGCATTTGTTGCATTCAGTGAGGACATAATTACCGATTATAATGACTCATTCGTTGCACCGCGCCGCATAAACATAACACCATGTCTGCATTTGTGATCGTAGAAACGCCAAACAAGCACTACTCTACACTGCTCAAAACTCGCTTTTGAATAGTCAGTAGCAAATTCTTTAAATATTGAAATGTACTTACACGCTGTGAGTCAGAAGCACCAGACTGTCCTTGCGACGTTGGAATTGCCCCACTTTATAGTTGTAACACAGTTCGTAGGTCGGGAAGAAGGAGGCGGGAACCGGCGAACATTCAACAAAGGTTTAATAAAATAAATAAACATCAAGGTAAAGCGGCAGCCCCTCACGGACGACTGCCGCACATAAAATACAAAATAAAAGTCCAGACCTGGTCCTCTCTCGTCTTCCACTGTCGTCACTCCTCCTTTTATCCTTCCGGAGCTCCTCCGTGGGACTCGAGACCGGTGAGTGGTGCAGGTGTCGCTCATTATCATTAACTCCACCGGCCTCGCTCCGTTCCCACGGCTCTCGGCCCCGCCCCACTCACTATAATAGTGTTCACATTATACTCTCTCCCAGGTTCAGGAAATAGTCCTCTGTAAAACACGCTGCATACACTTGAATATTTGCGTTGTACTGTTCTGGAGCAGTGTTGTAAATATAACTTAACCACTGATTTCTAGTTGTGTACTCATTTGGAAGCCCAAACAAAGTACTTTCGCTTTCACAACGAAACACAGAGCGTCTCCACAACATGGCGGCGGCAACAACAATACTACAGCGAGAATAAAAGTTACACCTTCTTTCATTGCGTATACGTTTGGGTGGTGTTATGCAAATCTTCCCACACCGTGACGTTGACATGTGGGGGCGTGTTTGAATGAGCCGTTTTAGGAAGGCGTGGCAGAGTCTTAACTTTTATAAAGAATATCTCTTTGGGTTTGAGACTTTAATCTTTGCAACTTTACAGATCTTATATATGCACAAACAGCTTGTAACACTCCAAAGAGAAAGGAAAACTTGAAATCGCATCATATGACCCCTTTAATATCAAAATCATTCAAATTATTTTTCATAAATTATACAGGTGTGTTGCACAACTTCTTTTCCAGGTGGGTTTTATATGTACATTGAGGGTGACAGTGCTGTCCATGGTGACACGGCCCGTCTCCACAGTGCAGAATGTGCTGATCCTCAACCTCAGTGTCTTCAGTTCTGGTACCACATGTATGGCTCCAGCTGGACCATGGGACTGAGCGTCTACCTGCTGCAATATGGCAATGTGGCCAAGGAGGTGTGGAGAATGAGAGAAGACCAAGGAAACATGTGGCATCTTGCACGGGTGGACCTGAGACCAGATGTTCAGTTCCAGGTCAGTGAAAGTTTGAAAACTTCTGTATCAAATCTTATTTGAATGCTCCATGGTAAAGTAAACATAGAAATCTTTTTATCAGTTTAATGAGGTGCAGGATTCAACTTTTTCTATATACTGTATTTTAATTATATTTTGCCAAAAAATATATAATGTATAAGAAAAATGTTTAATCAGTGTCATTTAAAAAGAAAACAATTCTCTGTTATTGTTCTATCAGGTGATCTTTGAGGGGCGTAGAGGAAGTTCAGCCCGATCAGATGTTGCCATTGATGACATCTCACTGCACAGAGGAGCCTGTAGCGGTATGTTTCTACTCTTCCCTTAGTAAAAACATTCAGCTTTAAAAACAGGCCAACTTACTCAGCAGAACAACTTCTTCTTTTGGAAAGGGGTTCTTAACTTAATGTGTTAACAGTTGTAAATATCTTCCAGATTTACCAAACCAGGTGGCTCCACCTTCAGTCCCATTGCCAAAACCTGCACCCATCCAACGTAGAGAAATTCCAAACGCTTCAGCTTGTAAGTTCACTATCCACCACTGCAATGTGATCACATTCTGTTAAGACTGATGATGCCATAACACTCCCACAGTTAATTATCTGTGTCTGCCATTGTTTTTAGAAAGATACTGATGAAACTGTTACTAAAATGTACTTCTTTCCTCCAGCTTGTAGCATGAACTGTGATTTTGAAAGAGACATTTGTGCTTGGACTCAGTTGGAGACTGATGTTTTTGATTGGACAAGACACAGAGGCTCCACCCCCACATCAATGACTGGTCCCACCTCTGACCACACAACAGGAAGTAGGTCTTGATTTCTAGGTCCTGAAGTCATTAGATCTTTTTAAGATCAAAATCGTAACAATTATTTGACATAAATTATACAGCTGTGTTGCACAACTTCTTTTCCAGGTGGGTTTTATATGTACATTGAGGGTGACAGTGCTGTCCATGGTGACACGGCCCGTCTCCTCAGTGCAGAATGCGCTGATCCTCAACCTCAGTGTCTTCAGTTCTGGTACCACATGTATGGCTCCAGCTGGACCATGGGACTGAGCGTCTACCTGCTGCAATATGGCAATGTGGCCAAGGAGGTGTGGAGAATGAGAGAAGACCAAGGAAACATGTGGCATCTTGCACGGGTGGACCTGAGACCAGATGTTAAATTCCAGGTCAGTGCATCTTCATGAACTGATTTATGTTAAATTAAATACAATAAACTATGACTAGAAATATTTGAGCAGTGACATTTAGGAGACAGAGAAAAATCTGTTATTGATCTATCAGGTGATCTTTGAGGGGCGTAGAGGAAGCTCAGCCCGGTCAGATGTTGCCATTGATGACGTCTCACTGCACAGAGGAGCCTGTAGTGGTATGTATTACTCTGCAGCGGCACTTAGTAAAAACATTAAGCTTTAAAATCAAGTCAACTTACTCAGCAAAATGTCTACTATGTTTTGCAAAATGTTTAATTAACTTAATGTTTAAACAGTTGTAAATGTCTTTCAGATTTACCAAATCAGGTGGCTCCATTTTCAGTCCCATTGCCACCAGCTGCAACAATGCCACAACCTGCACCCATCCAAACTGTAGAAATACCAAACACCTCAACTTGTAAGCTCACTACATTCTGTTATGATTGATGATGCCATAAAATGACACTCACAATTAATTCTCTGCATCTTCCTTTGTCTTCAGAAAGACATAAAACGTCTCTTTGTCAATTACCTATTTATGTAATTTAATTGTAAATGAAATTTGCTTCTTTCCTCCAGCTTGTGGCATCAACTGTGATTTTGAAAGAGACATTTGTACTTGGACTCAGTTGGCGACTGATGTTTTTGATTGGACAAGACACAGAGGCTCCACCCCCACATCAATGACTGGTCCCACCTCAGACCACACAACAGGAAGTAGGTCTTGTTTTATAGATCTTGAGATCATTCTACCTATAAGAATAGCTGTGTAGCACAAATTATATGACAATTTCTGTGCTCAAAAGTCTCCTGATCCTAATTTCAAGGTGGGTTTATATGTACATTGAGGGTGACAGTGCTCTCCATGGCCATATGGTCCGTCTCCTCAGTGCAGAATGTGCTGATCCTTAACCGAGGCATTTGTTGCATTCAGTGAGGACATAATTACCGATTATAATGACTCATTCGTTGCACCGCGCCGCATAAACATAACACCATGTCTGCATTTGTGATCGTAGAAACGCCAAACAAGCACTACTCTACACTGCTCAAAACTCGCTTTTGAATAGTCAGTAGCAAATTCTTTAAATATTGAAACGTACTTACAGGCTGTGAGTCAGAAGCACCAGACTGTCCTTGCGACGTTGGAATCGCCCCACTTTATAGTGTTCACATTATACTCTCTCCCAGGTTCAGGAAATAGTCCTCCGTAAAACGCGCTGCATACACTCGAATATTTGCGTTGTACTGTTCTGGAGCAGTGTTGTAAATATAACTTAACCACTGATTTCTAGTTGTGTACTCATTTGGAAGCCCAAACAAAGTACTTTCGCTTTCACAACGAAACACAGAGCGTCTCCACAACATGGCGGCGGCAACAACAATACTACAGCGAGAATAAAAGTTACACCTTCTTTCATTGCGTATACGTTTGGGTGGTGTTATGCAAATCTTCCCACACCGTGACGTTGACATGTGGGGGCGTGTTTGAATGAGCCGTTTTAGGAAGGCGTGGCAGAGTCTTAACTTTTATAAAGAATATCTCTTTGGGTTTGAGACTTTAATCTTTTCAACTTTACAGATCTTATATATGCACAAACAGCTTGTAACACTCCAAAGAGAAAGGAAAACTTGAAATTGCATCATATGACCCCTTTAACATCAAAATCATTCAAATTATTTTACGTAAATTATACAGGTGTGTTGCACAACTTCTTTTCCAGGTGGGTTTTATATGTACATTGAGGGTGACAGTGCTGTCCATGGTGACACGGCCCGTCTCCTCAGTGCAGAATGTGCTGATCCTCAACCTCAGTGTCTTCAGTTCTGGTACCACATGTATGGCTCCAGCTGGACCATGGGACTGAGCGTCTACCTGCTGCAATATGGTAATGTGGCCAAGGAGGTGTGGAGAATGAGAGAAGACCAAGGAAACATGTGGCATCTTGCACGGGTGGACCTGAGACCAGATGTTCAGTTCCAGGTCAGTGAAAGTTTGAAAAATTCTGTATCAAATCTACTTTGAATGCTCCATGGTAAAGTAAACATAAAAATCTTTTTATCAGTTTGATGAGGTGCAGGCTTCAACTTGTTCTATATACTGTATTTTAATTATATTTTGCCAAAAAATATATAATGTATAAGAAAAATGTTTAATCAGTGTCATTTAAAAAGAAAACAAATCTCTGTTATTGTTCTATCAGGTGATCTTTGAGGGACGTAGAGGAAGTTCAGCCCGATCAGATGTTGCCATTGATGACATCTCACTGCACAGAGGAGCCTGTAGCGGTATGTTTCTACTCTTCCCTTAGTAAAAACATTCAGCTTTAAAAACAGGCCAACTTACTCAGCAGAACAACTTCTTCTTTTGCAAAGGGGTTCTTAACTTAATGTGTTAACAGTTGTAAATATCTTCCAGATTTACCAAATCAGGTGGCTCCACCTTCAGTCCCATTGCCAAAACCTGCACCCATCCAACGTAGAGAAATTCCAAACGCTTCAGCTTGTAAGTTCACTATCCACCACTGCAATGTGATCACATTCTGTTAAGATTGATGATGCCATAACACTCCCACAGTTAATTATCTGTGTCTGCCTCTGTTTTTAGAAAGATACTGATGAAACTGTTACTAAAATGTACTTCATGCCTCCAGCTTGTAGCATGAACTGTGATTTTGAAAGAGACATTTGTGCTTGGACTCAGTTGGAGACTGATGTTTTTGATTGGACAAGACACAGAGGCTCCACCCCCACATCAATGACTGGTCCCACCTCTGACCACACAACAGGAAGTAGGTCTTGATTTCTAGGTCTTGAAGTCATTAGATCTTTTTAAGATCAAAATCGTAACAATTATTTGACATAAATTATAGAAGTGCGTTGCACAACTTCTTTTCCAGGTGGGTTTTATATGTACATTGAGGGTGACAGTGCTGTCCATGGCGACACGGCCCGTCTCCTCAGTGCAGAATGCGCTGATCCTCAACCTCAGTGTCTTCAGTTCTGGTACCACATGTATGGCTCCAGCTGGACCATGGGACTGAGCGTCTACCTGCTGCAATATGGCAATGTGGCCAAGGAGGTCTGGAGATTGAGAGAAGGCCAAGGAAACATGTGGCATCTTGCACGGGTGGACCTGAGACCAGATGTTCAGTTCCAGGTCAGTGAATCGTCTTGGAATGCTTTATATGTTAAATTAAATGTAATAAACTATAACTAGAAATATTTGAGCAGTGACATTTAGGAGACAGAGAAAAATCTGTTATTGATCTATCAGGTGATCTTTGAGGGGCGTAGAGGAAGCTCAGCCCGGTCAGATGTTGCCATTGATGACGTCTCACTGCACAGAGGAGCCTGTAGCGGTATGTACTACTCTGCTGCAGCCCTTAGTAAAAACAATCTGCTTTAAAATGTAGTCTACTTAGCAAAATGACTACTATGTTTTCCTAAATTTTTAATTCTCTTAATGTTTAAACAGTTGTAAATATCTTTCAGATTTACCAAATCAGGTGGCTCCATCTTCAGTCCCATTGCCACCAGCTGCAACAATGCCACAACCTGAACCCATCCAAACTGTAGAAATACCAAACACCTCAACTTGTAAGCTCACTACATTCTGTTATGATTGATGATGCCATAAAATGACACTCACAATTAATTCTCTGCACGTTCCTTTGTCTTCAGAAAGACATAAAACGTCTCTTTGTCAATTACCTATTTATGTAATTTAATTGTAAATGAAATTTGCTTCTTTCCTCCAGCTTGTGGCATCAACTGTGATTTTGAAAGAGACATTTGTACTTGGACTCAGTTGGCGACTGATGTTTTTGATTGGACAAGACACAGAGGCTCCACCCCCACATCAATGACTGGTCCCACCTCAGACCACACAACAGGAAGTAGGTCTTGTTTTATAGATCTTGAGATCATTCTACCATGTTTAACATAAAAATATAATTATTTTACATGACTAAATGAATAGTTGTGTAGCACAAATTATATGACAATCTCTCTGCTCAAAAGTCTCCTGATCCTAATTTCAAGGTGGGTTTATATGTACATTGAGGGTGACAGTGCTCTCCATGGCCATATGGTCCGTCTCCTCAGTGCAGAATGTGCTGATCCTTAACTGAGGCATTTGTTGCATTCAGTGAGGACATAATTACCGATTATAATGACTCATTCGTTGCACCGCGCCGCATAAACATAGCACCATGTCTGCATTTATGATCGTAGAAACGCCAAACAAGCACTACTCTACACTGCTCAAAACTCGCTTTTGAATAGTCAGTAGCAAATTCTTTAAATATTGAAACGTACTTACGCGCTGTGAGTCAGAAGCACCAGACTGTCCTTGCGACGTTGGAATCGCCCCACTTTATAGTGTTCACATTATACTCTCTCCCAGGTTCAGGAAATAGTCCTCCGTAAAACGCGCTGCACACACTCGAATATTTGCGTTGTACTGTTCTGGAACAGTGTTGTAAATATAACTTAACCACTGATTTCTAGTTGTGTACTCATTTGGAAGCCCAAACAAAGTACTTTCGCTTTCACAACGAAACACAGAGCGTCTCCACAACATGGCGGCGGCAACAACAATACTACAGCGAGAATAAAAGTTACACCTTCTTTCATTGCGTATACGTTTGGGTGGTGTTATGCAAATCTTCCCACACCGTGATGTTGACATGTGGGGGCGTGTTTGAATGAGCCGTTTTAGGAAGGCGTGGCAGAGTCTTAACTTTTATAAAGAATATCTCTTTGGGTTTGAGACTTTAATCTTTTCAACTTTACAGATCTTATATATGCACAAACAGCTTGTAACACTCCAAAGAGAAAGGAAAACTTGAAATTGCATCATATGACCCCTTTAGCATCAAAATCATTCAAATTATTTTTCATAAATTATACAGGTGTGTTGCACAACTTCTTTTCCAGGTGGGTTTTATATGTACATTGAGGGCGACAGTGCTGTCCATGGTGACACGGCCCGTCTCCTCAGTGCAGAATGTGCTGATCCTCAACCTCAGTGTCTTCAGTTCTGGTACCACATGTATGGCTCCAGCTGGACCATGGGACTGAGCGTCTACCTGCTGCAATATGGTAATGTGGCCAAGGAGGTGTGGAGAATGAGAGAAGACCAAGGAAACATGTGGCATCTTGCACGGGTGGACCTGAGACCAGATGTTCAGTTCCAGGTCAGTGAAAGTTTGAAAACTTCTGTATCAAATCTTATTTGAATGCTCCATGGTAAAGTAAACATAAAAATCTTTTCATCAGTTTGATGAGGTGCAGGCTTCAACTTTTTCTATATACTGTATTTTAATTATATTTTGCCAAAAAATATATAATGTATAAGAAAAATGTTTAATCAGTGTCATTTAAAAAGAAAACAAATCTCTGTTATTGTTCTATCAGGTGATCTTTGAGGGGCGTAGAGGAAGTTCAGCCCGATCAGATGTTGCCATTGATGACATCTCACTGCACAGAGGAGCCTGTAGCAGTATGTTTCTACTCTTCCCTTAGTAAAAACATTCAGCTTTAAAAACAGGCCAACTTACTCAGCAGAACGACTTCTTCTTTTGCAAAGGGGTTCTTAACTTAATGTGTTAACAGTTGTAAATATCTTCCAGATTTACCAAACCAGGTGGCTCCACCTTCAGTCCCATTGCCAAAACCTGCACCCATCCAACGTAGAGAAATTCCAAACGCTTCAGCTTGTAAGTTCACTATCCACCACTGCAATGTGATCACATTCTGTTAAGATTGATGATGCCATAACACTCCCACAGTTAATTATCTGTGTCTGCCATTGTTTTTAGAAAGATACTGATGAAACTGTTACTAAAATGTACTTCATTCCTCCAGCTTGTAGCATGAACTGTGATTTTGAAAGAGACATTTGTGCTTGGACTCAGTTGGAGACTGATGTTTTTGATTGGACAAGACACAGAGGCTCCACCCCCACATCAATGACTGGTCCCACCTCTGACCACACAACAGGAAGTAGGTCTTTAATTACAGATCTAAGTCATTCTATCATTTTAAGTTTAAAATCATAACAGTTGTTTTACATGAATAAATTATACAGGTGTGTTGCACAACTTCTTTTCCAGGTGGGTTTTATATGTACATTGAGGGTGACAGTGCTGTCCATGGTGACACGGCCCGTCTCCTCAGTGCAGAATGCGCTGATCCTCAACCTCAGTGTCTTCAGTTCTGGTACCACATGTATGGCTCCAGCTGGACCATGGGACTGAGCGTCTACCTGCTGCAATATGGCAATGTGGCCAAGGAGGTGTGGAGAATGAGAGAAGACCAAGGAAACATGTGGCATCTTGCACAGGTGGACCTGAGACCAGATGTTAAGTTCCAGGTCAGTAAAAGTAAAACTTCTTTGGATTGTACAGGTTACATAATAAGCATACTAAAATATTAAAAAAACAGTCTACAAAAAATGTATGTTACTGGTCTATCAGGTGATCTTTGAAGGGCGTAGAGGAAGCTCAGCCCGGTCAGATGTTGCCGTTGATGACGTCTCACTGCACAGAGGAGCCTGTAGCGGTATGTTTTTACTCTGCTGCAGCCCTTAGTAAAACCAATCAGCTTTAAAATCAGCCCTGTTGAAAAAAACAGCACATGCTGGTTAGGTTTGTTTTGAGGCATGGCAGCTGGTTTAAGCTGGCCCTGAGCTGGTTATAAGCTGGTTAGGACCAGCTTAGAACCAGCACATGACCAGCTTAAACCAGCTCATAACCAGCTCCATCCAGCTACCATGCTTCAAAACATACCTAACCCCAGCATATGCTGATTATTTTCAACAGGAAAGTCAACTAATTCTGCAAAATGACTGCTACATTTTCCAGAGGTTTACTTTATGAGTTAACAGTCTAAAATATCTTTCAGATTTACCAAACCTGGTGGCTCCACCTTCAGTCCCATTGCCAAAACCTGCACCCATCCAACGTAGAGAAATTCCAAACGCTTCAGCTTGTAAGTTCACTATCCACCACTGCAATGTGATCACATTCTGTTAAGATTGATGATGCCATAACACTCCCACAGTTAATTATCTGTGTCTGCCATTGTTTTTAGAAGGATACTGATGAAACTGTTACTAAAATGTACTTCATTCCTCCAGCTTGTAGCATAAACTGTGATTTTGAAAGAGACATTTGTGCTTGGACTCAGTTGGAGACTGATGTTTTTGATTGGACAAGACACAGAGGCTCCACCCCCACATCAATGACTGGTCCCACCTCTGACCACACAACAGGAAGTAGGTCTTGATTTCTAGGTCTTGAAGTCATTAGATCTTTTTAAGATCAAAATCGTAACAATTATTTGACATAAATTATAGAAGTGCGTTGCACAACTTCTTTTCCAGGTGGGTTTTATATGTACATTGAGGGTGACAGTGCTGTCCATGGTGACACGGCCCGTCTCCTCAGTGCAGAATGCGCTGATCCTCAACCTCAGTGTCTTCAGTTCTGGTACCACATGTATGGCTCCAGCTGGACCATGGGACTGAGCGTCTACCTGCTGCAATTTGGCAATGTGGCCAAGGAGGTCTGGAGATTGAGAGAAGGCCAAGGAAACATGTGGCATCTTGCACGGGTGGACCTGAGACCAGATGTCAAGTTCCAGGTCAGTGAATCGTCTTGGAATGCTTTATATGTTAAATTAAATGCAATGCACTATAACTAGAAATATTTGAGCAGTGACATTTAGGAGACAGAAAAATCTGTTATTGATCTATCAGGTGATCTTTGAGGGGCGTAGAGGAAGCTCAGCCCGGTCAGATGTTGCCATTGATGACGTCTCACTGCACAGAGGAGCCTGTAGCGGTATGTTTTTACTCTGCTGCAGCCCTTAGTAAAAACAATCTGCTTTAAAATGTAGTCGACTTAGCAAAATGACTACTATGTTTTCCTAAATTTTTAATTCTCTTAATGTTTAAACAGTTGTAAATGTCTTTCAGATTTACCAAATCCGGTGGCTCCATCTTCAGTCCCATTGCCACCAGCTGCAACAATGCCACAACCTGCACCCATCCAAACTGTAGAAATACCAAACACCTCAACTTGTAAGCTCACTACATTCTGTTATGATTGATGATGCCATAAAATGACACTCACAATTAATTCTCTGCATCTTCCTTTGTTTTCAGAAAGACATAAAACGTCTCTTTGTCAATTACCTATTTATGTAATTTAATTGTAAATGAAATTTGCTTCTTTCCTCCAGCTTGTGGCATCAACTGTGATTTTGAAAGAGACATTTGTACTTGGACTCAGTTGGCGACTGATGTTTTTGATTGGACAAGACACAGAGGCTCCACCCCCACATCAATGACTGGTCCCACCTCAGACCACACAACAGGAAGTAGGTCTTGTTTTATAGATCTTGAGATCATTCTACCATGTTTAACATAAAAATATTATTATTTTACATGAATAAATTAATAGTTGTGTAGCACAAATTATATGACAATTTCTCTGCTCAAAAGTCTCCTGATCCTAATTTCAAGGTGGGTTTATATGTACATTGAGGGTGACAGTGCTCTCCATGGCCATATGGTCCGTCTCCTCAGTGCAGAATGTGCTGATCCTTAACCGAGGCATTTGTTGCATTCAGTGAGGACATAATTACCGATTATAATGACTCATTCGTTGCACCGCGCCGCATAAACATAACACCATGTCTGCATTTGTGATCGTAGAAACGCCAAACAAGCACTACTCTACACTGCTCAAAACTCGCTTTTGAATAGTCAGTAGCAAATTCTTTAAATATTGAAACGTACTTACAGGCTGTGAGTCAGAAGCACCAGACTGTCCTTGCGACGTTGGAATTGCCCCACTTTATAGTGTTCACATTATACTCTCTCCCAGGTTCAGGAAATAGTCCTCCATAAAACGCGCTGCACACACTCGAATATTTGCGTTGTACTGTTCTGGAACAGTGTTGTAAATATAACTTAACCACTGATTTCTAGTTGTGTACTCATTTGGAAGCCCAAACAAAGTACTTTCGCTTTCACAACGAAACACAGAGCGTCTCCACAACATGGCGGCGGCAACAACAATACTACAGCGAGAATAAAAGTTACACCTTCTTTCATTGCGTATACGTTTGGGTGGTGTTATGCAAATCTTCCCACACCGTGACGTTGACATGTGGGGGCGTGTTTGAATGAGCCATTTTAGGAAGGCGTGGCAGAGTCTTAACTTTTATAAAGAATATCTCTTTGGGTTTGAGACTTTAATCTTTGCAACTTTACAGATCTTATATATGCACAAACAGCTTGTAACACTCCAAAGAGAAAGGAAAACTTGAAATTGCATCATATGACCCCTTTAACATCAAAATCATTCAAATTATTTTACGTAAATTATACAGGTGTGTTGCACAACTTCTTTTCCAGGTGGGTTTTATATGTACATTGAGGGTGACAGTGCTGTCCATGGTGACACGGCCCGTCTCCTCAGTGCAGAATGTGCTGATCCTCAACCTCAGTGTCTTCAGTTCTGGTACCACATGTATGGCTCCAGCTGGACCATGGGACTGAGCGTCTACCTGCTGCAATATGGTAATGTGGCCAAGGAGGTGTGGAGAATGAGAGAAGACCAAGGAAACATGTGGCATCTTGCACGGGTGGACCTGAGACCAGATGTTCAGTTCCAGGTCAGTGAAAGTTTGAAAAATTCTGTATCAAATCTACTTTGAATGCTCCATGGTAAAGTAAACATAAAAATCTTTTTATCAGTTTGATGAGGTGCAGGCTTCAACTTTTTCTATATACTGTATTTTAATTATATTTTGCCAAAAAATATATAATGTATAAGAAAAATGTTTAATCAGTGTCATTTAAAAAGAAAACAAATCTCTGTTATTGTTCTATCAGGTGATCTTTGAGGGGCGTAGAGGAAGTTCAGCCCGATCAGATGTTGCCATTGATGACATCTCACTGCACAGAGGAGCCTGTAGCAGTATGTTTCTACTCTTCCCTTAGTAAAAACATTCAGCTTTAAAAACAGGCCAACTTACTCAGCAGAACAACTTCTTCTTTTGCAAAGGGGTTCTTAACTTAATGTGTTAACAGTTGTAAATATCTTCCAGATTTACCAAACCAGGTGGCTCCACCTTCAGTTCCATTGCCAAAACCTGCACCCATCCAACGTAGAGAAATTCCAAACGCTTCAGCTTGTAAGTTCACTATCCACCACTGCAATGTGATCACATTCTGTTAAGATTGATGATGCCATAACACTCCCACAGTTAATTATCTGTGTCTGCCTCTGTTTTTAGAAAGATACTGATGAAACTGTTACTAAAATGTACTTCTTTCCTCCAGCTTGTAGCATGAACTGTGATTTTGAAAGAGACATTTGTGCTTGGACTCAGTTGGAGACTGATGTTTTTGATTGGACAAGACACAGAGGCTCCACCCCCACATCAATGACTGGTCCCACCTCTGACCACACAACAGGAAGTAGGTCTTGATTTCTAGGTCTTGAAGTCATTAGATCTTTTTAAGATCAAAACCGTAACAATTATTTGACATAAATTATAGAAGTGTGTTGCACAACTTCTTTTCCAGGTGGGTTTTATATGTACATTGAGGGTGACAGTGCTGTCCATGGTGACACGGCCCGTCTCCTCAGTGCAGAATGTGCTGATCCTCAACCTCAGTGTCTTCAGTTCTGGTACCACATGTATGGCTCCAGCTGGACCATGGGACTGAGCGTCTACCTGCTGCAATATGGCAATGTGGCCAAGGAGGTGTGGAGAATGAGAGAAGACCAAGGAAACATGTGGCATCTTGCACGGGTGGACCTGAGACCAGATGTTCAGTTCCAGGTCAGTAAAAGCTTGAAAACAACTGTTTCTAATCTTTCATGAATGCTCCATGTTAAGTAAACATTACTAAACTTTTTTTTTCAGTTTAATATGAGGTGTAGGCTTGAACTCTGTCAAAACACATAGATCTTAATTATTTTTTGGCAACAAAGTGTATAAAGAAAAATGTTTGAGTGGCATTTAGTAAAGAAAAACCTATTATTGATCTGTTATTGATCTATCAGGTGATCTTTGAGGGACGTAGAGGAAGCTCAGCCCGGTCAGATGTTGCCATTGATGACGTCTCACTGCACAGAGGAGCCTGTAGGGGTATGTTTCTCCTGTGTCTGGAGGCCCTTAAAATAAACAGCCTAAGGTGTTAAGAGTTGTAAATTTTTAAATTTAATAAACGTATTATCTAAATCCAATACCCAAGCAAGCCAGTGAAACCTCTCTCTGTCTCTGCAGAGATCATGCTCTCGGACACACAGGGAAATTCTGACAGCATAAGCGAAAATAACATGATAAAGCCAAACGAGGAGGTGGCAAAGAAAGAGAGCTGGAAAGCAACAGATAACAAAATCACAGCAAGACGGAGGTAGAGAGCCTTTTTTATCTACTGTATTCTGTATATGTCAATTATTTACCATATTATACAATTAATTCAATATGATTATTAATTGATTAACAGTCATGTATATATGTGAGAGTCATTATTAAATATTTTTGTAGTGCATGTTATAGAGTTATACATTTAGACATTTGCTGTATTGTATGTTTTGATTAATACACCAATAATCTTTGGTATGCAGGCGGTCCCTGCTGTTTAGGGAGCGTTCTCGGGCTTGAGCTGAAACACTACGAGGCAAAATATTAGCTGAAAGTATCTGTCATCTGTCAATATGAACCCATTCAACATCATGGCTCATGAACTACTCAGACCAGTTTTAGCAAGATGATTTGCTGTGTAAGTGTTGTTTATCTAGGAAGTATCTCTTATCATCTCTAACATAGTCATTTCATATTATGATTTACACATAACACCATTGAAAGATATGGTGTTTTCCCCTAATATCACAGTGATTTTTCTTCTCATAGCAGAGTACCCACATTACATTAACTGTGAGAATGTTACACTAATGTTTAAACATCCACAGAACGTCCGAATACTTATAATTATCAACAATTAATCTATTGTTTTAACATTTATAAAACCAACTTCTTTTTGCTGAGTGTTTTATGTGCATGTATGTTATCTGTGACTGCGAGTCTGTTTTTTTTTTGTCTTTCATTTAATAAACATTTCATTCAGTAAACCTTCTGAAGGTCCTGTTATTTTTTAAAATTGTATGTTTGTATGATTCTGCAAATTATTCAGATGTTACAAAATTGTTTTCCAGCATTCCTGTCATACTTTCAGATTTTAAGTGTAATGAGAAGTGACATTTATATGCAGCCAAACCAACTTAGCAAGTTTGTAGCCTCAAGAATGTTCAGCAGCTCTATTTAAACAAGTAATGAAGTGGCAGTAAAGTGAGTTGAGTTGGACACATTTACCTGAACATGATACAGGTTTTAGTTGTCCATTTCTGGCTTCTCTTACTGCTTCTGTACCAAAGAACGAAGAACCTGGCATCAGGTAAGTCAGACGCTCTCCAGGTCATCTGCAAGTGTACATGTGTTCTTGAGAAACTACAGGTGACAATGAACTCACATAAGATAACCACAGGGGCATAAGATAATCACACAGCAAAACCTCCATTTTTGTAAGGCATGACACTAAATTTTGTTTCAAAGAGACATCTTTTTTTTATATACTAGTGGAAAGAAAATATCCAAACTATACATTTAAGTGTTTCCTTTACTATGTTGCATCTATTTAAATATCTGTGCCTGTAGATTTTTATCTGAAGTAGTATTTCATGTGATTTATGATACCAACATTTTACATAGCTGTGAAATTTCACAATTTTTGACACCAATTTCAATACCAATGCGAAAACTACTAGCCTAGCAATAAATTTCAAACACTATTAAATAGAAACCACGTAAAATGAATTAAATTACAACTAAATAAATTACAAGTAATAAACAAGTAACATTAATAATGCAAAATTACATTTTAATACAAAATTACATTTTTCAGGTATTTATAGTATAACAGTATAAAAGAGTACAAAAATGTAATAATCAAATGTAACACAACATAATCTTTATTGTATAAATTAAATATAGATTAATCTTTACTCAGTAGCACATACACCAAATGCTCCTGGTTTATTCCTATCTATATCTATAAATTTCATACATCATTCACCTGGTTTATATAACATTTTATTCCTAAACACAAAAATTGAATGTACTGTGATTAATCCACGCATATTTATTTATTTACCAATTTGTTTGTTTGTTTAACATGGACATCATAATTACATTGGAGGAACCATATGTATTAGCTTAAGTGTTTTAGCACACATGCTAAAATAATATGCAAATATATTTATTTATTTATACGACCGTTCTTTCCGGTTCTCGAATCTGATTGGCTGATAGGTATGCGATATTGGAGTCCAACAGAGTTCCTCGTCCTCTTCACCGTTTGTATCACTCCGCTTGCCGAAGATGCTGTATTTCTCACAGCGCGTGTCATGGTGGACGGCCAAATCCACTATACTTTAAAAATAATTTTGTGTCACGGGAATGCAGTTTTAAGAGTTTTTTAGGCGAGAATGTGCTTGCTTGGACTTCAAATATGTGGTTTGTTTATAAAGATAAGCAGTGGCGGCGCTAGGGCGGGGCTTGACGGCAGGGACGTGCACAGGGGGGTTGCTCAGGTTGCCCGGGCAACTGCCCATATACCCTTCTCGACTCACGTTGCCCTTCCGAGGTGGAAAAAAGTAAATAAAAAAATCGTACAATGGATGCAGAATTTCACGTAAGCCTAGATAAAAAAAAAAAAAAAAAAAAAACGCAAAGCCTCATTCACTTCCATATTCGGGAAAGTGAAAGTCAGTAGGGGAAGGGCAAACTCTGTTTACGTGGCTGCAGCGCTGCACGCGACCGGCACCTGAGCTGAGCCTGCATGAGCGGCACTAGGAGATTGTCGCGGTTGTCGGGTGAGACGACTTAACGTTGTCGGAAAGGTATAACAAACGGACGATCATCATCAAGTTTTATGATATGATTTTTTTTTTTTTTTTTTGGGGGGGGGGGGGGGGGGTTGGTAGGCGAGTGCCCTTTTTTTAGGTCAGAGCAACTGCCCCTCAAAATTCCTGTGCACGTCCCTGCTTGACGGGGCTATAGCCCCATCAGAAACTTGCTTAGCCCCGGCACAGCCCCACCAAGGATTTCCAAATGATTTTCCTGTTTTTTAACTGTGGTGTTACTCTCATTAACATTGAAAAATAAATATTAAAAACCTAAAAAAAAAAAAAAAAAAAAAAAAAAGTGCCTAATATGTGGCCTATAGCCTAATATGGGGGTGGGGTCAAGCAACTCAAGCAACGCGCAAATTTTGCGCAAGACGGTGAACGTCAATTCACTATAGAGAAAGTGAAAGTAAAAAAAAACAAACAAAAAAAAAAACTGACGGCTAATGCTGCATTTACGGCACATATTCTCTCTGAGACAACGAGAGACGAATCTACTTTGGCATATGCTGATAACGGTCTTAAATTATTCCCTTAATATAGTGAAAAACATGAGAAGAAACGTATTTCGTGTTAAACAGGTTGTCTTTGAAAATCTGTGCATGAAATAAAGCTGCTCTGAATTGTCATTGATGACTGCAGTGTAAATTAATAGACCTGTTTTGTTGTTGTTGTTGTTGTTGTTGTTGTTTTTACTTTTTAAAAACATTTTCAATGAGGAGAAAGCTAATAGCCTATTTTGTTATCCTCACAGCGCAACATGCCGTGATGCGCTATGAAATTATCTCGGGGCAATAATTTAATGTAATTTAATAATAAAAGTAATCTAATAATAATATTAGGCCTAATAAGAAGAAGAATGTCACAGGCCTACATTAATTGGAAATGCTAAATCCTCTTAATATTGCCAATTTTTGATGCTTTTGACAATATCTCTGGCTATCTACACATGCATGATACGATGCAAATCAGCACGGGGAGGTCATCACCCGCAATGTGTGCCCCTGTGGAAATAGTTTTATTAACTGTCTGCACTATCTATTGTAAATGGTTAGAATTTACCATACTTTCCTAACAGTTGGAACTGAGTGACTGTCACTTGATGGTCAGAAAAAAATGACTAAATATGTGTAAAAATAAAATAAAAATAAAGATAACTTAAATAAATAAATAAAAGAAAACAATGAAAAAAAGAATCCCAACTTTCTCTCTTTTCTATATTCATTCATAAATTATATTACTTTGTAAGTGTCATATTTTGACAGTTGGCATTAGAAGTTAATACTAACTATCAGTGGCATAAGTTTAATACCACAGGAAAAAAGTTAAATATGCCTTTTTCGAAGCTGCTGTAAATTAAAAAAAAACTGATAGCTAAAGTTAGGCGTTCATTAATTTCACTCAACTTAATTAGTTTTTTTTAGCACCCCCTCTGAACTGTTAAGCCCCCCCCTTAGCACCCCCAACAAAAACAATTCTGGAGCCGCCACTGAAGATAAGGTCTATTTCAAAATTTACTTCGACGTTTTCGGAGACGGCAGATCCATCGGTTCAGCGGCCGTTCAGCGCTCATTACACCCGCAGAGAGTTCCTGACCGCGGCCAGATCTTCTGGAATTTACCGCTGGCTCTGATGTCTCTATAGTGGTTAAACACGAGATATAATTCGTATTGGGTAAATCAAACGGCCAGTCTTTGGTTAAACTATTATTTGTTCCAGAGCAAATAGTTTTGGCAAAATATCATGTTTATACAATGTGGCGCTGTCTTTGTATGGTTGACTGAATTGCCAACTTTTCTGATGGCTGTTATTGTTGTTTATTATAGTAAATATGATTATTCAATAAATAATATTTTATATAAATAATAATAGTATTTAATAATAGTGTTTAGTACCGAGGCATGGTGCTTGTTCTTGATTGTAATTTTTTTAGATTCAACTTTAGATTTAAATCTGTGGCGGAAGGAAGTAGTTCTGCACAAAAGAGGGTTCAAGATCCTTCGTTGTTGTTTCTAATTTATTTACACACTCCTACCGTCGAACTTTTGTATAAATGCAATATCACACTCGTAGACCTGCAATATAGCTATATATCGCACGGTAATGATTACCTACGGCCGAATACAGCCATATCGCACTTCTACTCGTGTGATATTGCATATATATATATATATATATATATATATATATATATATGTGTGTGTGTGTGTGTGTGTGTGTGTGTGTGTGTGTGTGTGTGTGTGTGTGTGTGTGTGTGTGTGTGTGTGTGTGTGTGTGTGCAATGTGTATGTATATGGATCAAAAAAGTTCATCAAAGTTGCCCTAAGACAAGAACAGGTATTGTTTTGGTTTTAGGACAACTTTGATGAAAGGTTTTGATCCACTTCAAATATTAACTACTAATATATATAATTTTTAGATTATTGGATTCCTTAAGATAGCACCAAAATATGTAGCAATGAACACCAATGAAAAATTAGGAAAATAATTTATCATTCCAAGAGCTGAATTCAACACTGCACTCATCTTGAGTGTTTTATCTTTCAGCCCTGTGTCCAGTACCCACAGTGCTCTGCTGTCTTGACAGGGATGACAACTGCAGTCAAGAGTGTTATTGTGATGAGTTCTGCATCATAAATGGAGACTGCTGTTCTGACTACAATCAGACATGCATTCAGAGTAAGACTGAACACTCTCAACACAACACATTGATACAAGAAATAATAGTTGTAAAGAAATTGGTATTGCATTCCAATTTGAGATAAGGGGCTGTAGGTTAACAATTTTAAAAATCTGTTTAAAAACAGCCTGGGGCCAAAGCGCTGCAACGTCATAGAACAGGGTTCCTCAAACTTTGCCCTGGAAGGCCAATGCGCTGCAGAGTTTAGCTCCAACCTTGATCAAACTCGCCTACCTGTGATTTTCTAATGATTCCAAAGACATTAATTAGCATGCTTAGGTGTGTTTGATTATGGTTAGAGCTCAACTCTGCAGGAAAGTGGATCTCATGGGCTGGAATTGAGGATCCCTGTTATAGAAGCGCAACAACAGTATTGCTATTTAACCACTAGAGGACAGTACATGATAAGAAGCAGTGTTGGGTAAGTTTCACTAAAAAAGTAATTAATTAGTAGTTACTAATTACATCTTCAACAGTGTAATTAGATTACTGTACAAATGACTCTCTCCAAAAAGTATTTAATTACTTATTACTTTCTAAATCCTATATCAACCTCGACAAGTTAATGATACAAGGATAGACATGAAACTGATCTTTTAATTCTTTCAAGTAAATAATAGATAACTACATAAATCATTCTGGTCACACTTTAGAGTCCAGTTCTTACTATTAACTAACTATTAACTATGATTTGTGCCTCAGTATACTCATAATTACTGCTTATTAATATTTCGTAAAGTTGTTAAGTTCACGAATTGGGTAGGCATTGGGCAGGATTAAGGATTTAGAATAAGGTCTTGCAGAATAAGACATTAATATGTTTTTTAAAGTAATAATAAACAGCCAATATCCCAGTAACATTCATGCTAACCAACTAGTTAATAGTGAAAACTGGACACTAAAGTCTTACCAATAGTCTTATTAATTCACCAAAGTATTTAAAGTTAGAACATAAAAAGCATCCAATTTCTATGTTAATTGAATTGTGTATAAATGTTCTACAGTCTATACACATACAGTAGGCTATTAAGTTCAATTATATAAGAAGTAACTGTAATTAAATTACAGAAAAAATAAGAGTAATCCCTTACTTTACTTTATCAAGGGAAAAGTCATTAAACTACAGTAACTAATTACTTAATAACTAATTACACCCAACACTGATAAGAAGTGATGTACAAGAATGTACAAAGGTACTGGTGTATAGTTTATTTTGTGGTAGTTTTTTTGTGCCTTGCAAAGAAATATTTTACACAATTTATAATATCCAAACCAAAACCTGCTTGAATTTAGTCTTTTTCAATGATTAAACAAACTGCATCAGACTCAGTGACTAATGGATTTTTCCCCCCCACACCATTCCATATTTCCAGCTTCACCACCAAACTCAATACTTTCACAAACAGCATCAACGGCCTCAACACATTTTCCAACATTCCAACAATTTTCAGTGCCAACCTCAACATCATCACCCCAGTCATCTTCCTCACCAACCATTAAGCCATCATCATCATCCTCATCTTCTACACCATCCACAAAACCCCCTTCATCTTTACCGGTGTACCAGAATCAACATTATCATCCACATCGTTGTCATCATCGATGCCACCATCTTCAGCAATAACCTCAACACAAACTATACCACCAACCACAACAACCTCATCATCAACCCCAGCAGCACAGCCCTCGCTATCAGCAGCCTCTACAACATCTTCCTCATCCTTACCATCATCAGAAAACTTGCAGCCTTCATCACCATCCCAATTGTCTTCATCACCAACATTAATATCATCAACTTTATCATCAACATCTTCACCTGTCCCACGATTGTCATCATCACCACCATCTTCAATACCATCAAAAACACAATATTCATCATCTTCACCATACTCAACACAATCTTCATCAGTACCACTATCATCATCATCATCTTCAACACTATCATATATAACATCTTCATTACTAACATTACCATCATCTTTATCATCATCCACACCACTTTCATCTTTCCCACTATTATCATCATCATCAACCCAATCAGCACAGCCCTTACTATCAGCAATCTCTGCATCATCATCTTCATTCTTACCATCATCAACAAACTCACAGCCTTTAACATCCACACCATCTTTATCACCAACATTACCATCATTATCATTATCAACATCTTCAACACCACCTTCTACACCATCCTCATCATCTTCACCATTCTCAGCACTTTATCTTTATCAGTCCCATTTTTGTCATCATCATCATCATCTTATTCTTCAATACAATCATCTACACCATCTTTATCAGTCCCACTATTTTCATCATCGCCCCCACCAGCACCGCCCTCACTGTCAGCAACCTCTACATCATCTACCTCATCCTTACCATCATCAACAGACTCACAGCTTACATCACCATCCACACCATCTTTAACATTAGCATCTTTATCATTATCAGCATCTTCAGTAATATCAACTCCACCATCTTCATCACCACCATCACCATCATTGTTATCAACATCTTCAGTGCTATCATCTACACCATCTTCATCAGTCACATTATCATCATCAACCTCACCAAGGCAGCCCTCACTATCAACAACCTCTACATCATATACCACATCTTTACTATCATCAGCAAACTCACAGCCTTCATCACCATTCCCACTATCTTCATCACAAACATTAACATCTTCAAAAATATCATCTACATCATCTTCATCGTCTTTGCCATCCTCATCACCATCATCATCAGTCCCACTATTGACAACTTCATCTTCAACACCATCTTCTACACCATTTTCAGCAACATCTTCATCAGTTCCACTATTGTCAACATCATCATCACCATCATCTTCTTCAACATTATCATTTACACCATCTTCATCATCTTCTCTATCTTCATCAACAACATATTCAGTACTATCATCTACACTATCTTCACCATCTTCATCAATCCCACTATCGCCATCAACCTCACCAGCACATCCCTCACTATCAACAACCTCTACATTATCTTCCACATCCTTACCATCATCAGCATATTTGCAGACTTCATCAACATCACCACCATCTTCATCACCATCATTAATATCTTCAATACTATCATTTACACCATCATCATTTTCACTATCCTCAGCACCATCTTTATCAGTCCCACTATTGTCAACATCATTATCATCTTCAACACTATCATCTACATCATCTTCACCAACATTACCATCACCTTTATTGTCAACACCACCATCTCCAATACTTTCAACTACTCCATCTTCATCATCCTCAGCATCATCTTCATCAGTCTCACTATCATCATCATCAACAACCCAACCAAAACATCCTTCAACATCAGCAACCTCTAATCCATTGTCCTCATCATTACGATCATCAACAAACTCACAGCCTTCATCACCATCCCTACCATCTTCTTCAACAACACTGATACCATCAACATCTTTAATACTATCACCTACACAAACCTCATCATATTCAACTTCCTCAGCAGTCCCACTACTGTCATCATCACCTTCTGCAACATTATCATCTAGACCTTCTCCATCATCAGCATTACTATCACCTTTATCATCAACACCACCATCTTCAATACTAGCAACTTCTTCATCATCTTCATCATCATCCTCAGCCTCATCTTCAGACTCACTATCATCATCAACACAATCAAAACAGCCCTCTTTCTCAGTAACCTCTACATCATTGTCCTCATCATTACCATCATCAGGAAACTTGCAGCCTTCTTCACCATTCCCATCACTATCATTATCATCAACCTCACCAGAACAGCCCTCAATATCAACAACCTCTAAATTATCCTCCACATCCTTACCATCATCAGTAAACTTGCAGCCTTCATCACCATACCCACCAACATTAACATCATCAACAACTTCTTCAGTACTACTATTTACACCATCTACACATCTACATCATCTGCACCATCTTCATCATTTTCGTCAATACCACTATCATCATTATCAACCCCACCATCACAGCCCTCATTTTCAGGAACTTCTACATTATTTTCCTCATCCTTACAATCATCAACAAACTCACAGCCTCACTCATCATCCCCACTATCTTTATCACCAGCATTAACATTAGCATCAACAACATATTCAACACTATCATCTACACTGTCATCATCACCATCATCTTCAGCACCACTATCATTGCCATCATCATCAACCCCTCCAGAACAGCCCTCGCTATCAACAAACTCTGCAAAAACATCTTCATTACTGTCATCTTCATCAGTCCTGCTACCATCATTATCATCAACCTCACCAGCACAGGCCTCAATATCAACAACTTCTACATTATATTCCACATCCTTTCCACCATCAGCAAACTCGCAGACTTCATCAAGATCCCCATCATCACCAACATTAGCATCATCAGCATCTTCAATAGTATCATCATCTTTACCATCCTCAGCACCATCTTCATCAGTCCACTATTGTCAGCATCATCCTCATCTTCTTCTTCAACACTGTCACTTACACCATCTTCACCAACATCACCATCACATTTATCATCAACACCACCGTCCTCAGCCTCATCTTCATCAGTCCCACTATCATCATCATCAACCCAACCACAACAGCCCTCATTATCGGCAACATCTACATTATCATCCTCATCATTACCATCATCAGGAAACTCGCAGCCTTCATCACCATTCCCATCACTATCATTATCATCAACCTCACCAGCACAGCACTCAATATCAGCAACCTCTATGTGGCAAGTGAAATGTTGTTACACTAGATTATTGTAAATATTTTTGATTAATGGTACTAATGTACAGGACTTTTATTTTGAAATTGTAATTAGGAGAGATTGCATGAGTGATGCACGGTCATGTGGTTACAAGCACAACATTAATTATTATTTTCATTTTTTTATATAGGTATATTTGTATTTCTTGCATATTGTTTTTGGTTTTCCCTTTTTATAAATTTGTTAATTTAGTCAAAATGTTCAGGAAGTGCTGCCACGCAAGTTATGTCGTGAGTAAGCGCGAGGATAGAGCTGATGTAATTTCCGGTAACTCTCTCTCTTTCGCGGGATGTCATAGCGATGAGAGGTGTGTTTTTATCAGCTCTTCAGAAAAGTGTTTAACTATTATTAATTACTCATTGTTTATGGAATTTCTGTGTGAAATATGTTTGTTTGTTACCCTTTCTTTATTGAAAGATCAGTAATTCAAGTTATGAACGTTGTGAAAGTATGTTTATTCAGAGTATGAATTCGTGTAACGGCCGCCATTACACGTGCGTTATGCTACTGAGTTTCGTTATTTAAAGATGCATTTTTTTTTGATGAAATAGTTTAACAGTTTCATCTGTGTTATGAGTTATAAATTTAAGATCGATTGAAGTTATATCTGTTTACTTTTAATGATCCATGAGAAGTTTGAATGCATTTCCTGTTAAATGAATATACTTTGAAAAACTATTGTAATGATCGACAGGCACGGCTAGACCTGAGATCCTTTTCCTGTCTGATGGTGTCTGTTATGTTTTAATGCAGGTATGTAAATGGATCATTATAGTATTGTATTGTTTTTCTGTATTTCCCTTTTTCTTAATATTATGTCGTCATAGTTCTTGTCAATGTATGTAGCAATTTCCGGTAACTCTCTCTCTTTCGCGGGATGTCATAGCGATGAGAGGCACGGCTAGACCTGAGATCCTTTTCCTGTCTGATGGTGTCTGTTATGTTTTAATGCAGAAACTGAGAAGCCGAAAGTAAATCACATGACAACTGCATCATTGTGTGGAGTCTCTTTTATCAACAACACACAACGCAGAAACAAACCCACTACAGATTGGTGCCGTGACCCGGATGGGAGTGAGGTTTAGGGGGGTGAGTGTAGCAGAGGCCAGCAAGTGAGTGCTGTGCAGGTAAAACCTCACTCCCCGATCTCAAGAGGTGCTCTAGCGACTGATGCTAGAGGTCATGGCCTTTAGCCTCCTTGTTAGAGCGCCCGCCTCCCACGCCGGAGACCGCGGTTCGAAACCCGCTCGGAGCGGGGCGAGTAGGACCGCGACATTGGTGCCGTGACCTGGATGGGAGTGAGGTTTAGGGGGGTGAGTGTAGCAGAGGCCAGCAAGTGAGTGCTGTGCAGGTAAAAAACCTCACTCCCCGATCTCAAGAGGTGCTCTAGCGACTGATGCTAGAGGTCATGGCCTTTAGCCTCCTTGTTAGAGCGCCCGCCTCCCACGCCGGAGACCTCGGTTCGAAACCCGCTCGGAGCGGGGCGAGTAGGACCGCGACATTGGTGCCGTGACCCGGATGGGAGTGAGGTTTAGGGGGGTGAGTGTAGCAGAGGCCAGCAAGTGAGTGCTGTGCAGGTAAAACCTCACTCCCCGATCTCAAGAGGTGCTCTAGCGACTGATGCTAGAGGTCATGGCCTTTAGCCTCCTTGTTAGAGCGCCCGCCTCCCACGCCGGAGACCGTGGTTCGAAACCCGCTCGGAGCGGGGCGAGTAGGACCGCGACATCTATACTATCCTCCACATCCTTACCATCATCAGCAAACTTGCAGCCTTCATCACCATTCCCACCAACATTAACATCATCAACAACATCTTCAATACTATCATTTACACCATCATCTGCACCATCTTCATCAGTCCCACCATTATCTACAGCATCTACACCATCTTCATCATCTTCACCATCTTCACCATCTTCACCAATACAACTATCTTCATCACCAACATTAACATCAGCGTCAACAACATATTCAACACTATCATCTACACCATCATCACCATCATCTTCAGCACCACTATCATTGCCATCATCATCAACCCTTCCAGCACAGCCCTCACTATCAACAACCTCTGCAGCATTTTCCTCATCCTTATCATCATCATCAGCTAATTCACAGGCTTCATCGCCAGAAGTAACATCATCATTGACTTCATCTTTAATACAATCACCAAAACGATCCTCATCATCTTCACCATCCTCATTAATCCCACTGTCATCATCTTTAACACTATCATCTACACCATCTTCATCACAAACATTACCATCATCATCATCAGAAACATCTTCAATACTATCATCCACACCATCCTCATCAGTCCCACTACCATCATCATCAACCTCACAAGCACAGCCCTCAATATCAACAACCAGTTCATTATCTTCATTACCAAATTCACCATCCTCAACATTGTCTTCATCAATAATCTCACCAACATTACCACCAGCAGTAGCACCATCATCCTCTTTTTCTCCACCAATCTCATTGACTTCACTGACTACATCACCATCTTCTTCATCATCCTCACCATTATTACCAACCATCCCATTATTTCAATCATCCTCACTGTCATCATCACCAAACTCTCCATCATTCTCAGCATCATTCTCACCACCATCGTCATCATCATTCTTGCCATCATCCCCAAATTCTCCATCATTTAGACCATCATTAACACCCTTTATGGATAAGAAGAAAGTGACCACAGGCCTGCGTGTGTATGTGCGCTCCAAGGCTAATATGGGAGCCACATTGAAGGCTATGCAGGATGTAAGTCATTCCTAAAATTACTTTCAATAGCTGCTAACAAAAACTGCTCCTCAATGAGAATTTTACTAAAAAACCCAAGGGTTTGTTCAGTATTAAAGCATTAAACTCATATATTGATAGCTGACTAGCGTTAATACATTAACAACACTAGCAACAGCACACTTAGATTAGAGAGTATTGTAAGTAATATTGTTCTTCTCTGGGTTTAGTTTGTTCTTCACATGGAAGCCGTCATGAGGAGACAGCAGGTTGAAGACTGCAGGATACGAGTGTTACATGGCACTGCTATGAAAAAATCAATGTGAAATGAGCACCTCTCTGAACATGACATCCATGACACATAATAGCTGCTCTTTATAAATATATGTTTTGTGAATATTCTGTGTTTTACAGAAACCTCATTTCCTGAACATGTTACTAAATGGAAATGTGTTTTTTCACTAGGTGGCACTACAGCATAAAACATGAGTAAATTGCACATCACTAGAACAGATGTAGGCTTTTTGTACACATACTATATTTTGGCAAACATTTCATGGATAAAATAAGATTAAAAAAAAAAAAATCTCCAAGAAGGATAAAAAACATAATCAGACTTTACAACACATTATCATACGCTAAGCATTATTCTACTCTATTCTCATTACTAAGTAAAAATGTATAGCCCACACAAATATTGGTGTCAGTTACTAGAGGGGTCAGTTACTAGAGGGAAAATATATTGCATTTTAACATATTCCTTAAAATATATAAATATATTGAGTTTTACAGCAGTGTTCAATAGAAGAGTTTTCCTGCACTCTTTTCATATATGGAAGATTAGTATTTTCCTTCAGACAAACAGGAAGTAACACGTTAAATATTAAATTCCATTATCCATAGATGAACCTGAATGACAAGATACATGTAAAAAGCAAAATGTTTAAAACATGAGTAGTACAAGGAAAGTAAGCTGGTGTCTGGGTGTGGATTTCACTACTTAAAAAACAACCAAACTGCAAAATGCACACTCAGCTGCATGGACTAAGATGAAGGTCTCAGATGCTCACTCCTGGCTTCTCTTATTGTTCCTGGTCCAAACTGACAGACACCAGGTTTCAGCCGAGATGCAAACAGGTAAGGGGGAAAAAAATTGCGCAGATCGGGGGGCATGCTCCACACGGAATTTCTTTTAAAGATGTTTATTTACATGCTGTTTTGTAGTTACTTATAAGGTAATAATTAAAAAAAAAAAAAACATTATTTTTCACCCCCCCCCCCCCCAAAAAAAAAAAAAAAATATATATATATATATATATATATATATATATATATATATAATATAATTATCATCTTGTTGCAACATTTTACAAAAATCAAGATTGCATATATTTGGTCAAAATCCCATGTCATAAAAGACGAAGTGCTACGCAGGCTATTTAAGACAATATTGGCTGATTAGACGGCAATGCTGACCTAAAATGCAAAATCTTTGCCCTCTGTTCACTGTTCACTGTTCCCACATCTCAAATATTACCATTTTTAGACAGTTTTAGAAGTAAAGAGTAAAGAAAATACAATGCAAAACTTATTTAGTTCTCATTTACCCTTGTAAGAAAAATACTTTCTCATTGGATCTAAGCAAATCTCATAGGTGACCTATTTTGATCTCAAAAAAGTGAGTTGTCATGCATGTTTTTTTTAGACCAACAAATCAGGTAAGACTATCAGCATGCTTCAGTTCTGTAAAAAAAAAAAAAAACTACAGCAAGGAAAAAAAAATAAGAGCTTAAACTAAGTGCTCCATCATTTTGTGTTATTTTTGTGGCTGTGGTTGAAAAATTAATAGAAAGGAATAGAAACTTTTTTTAGTAGTAGAAGTACAAACTATTAAACCTGGACATACATTTTTGTGAAAGAGAGCAGTGGATTTGTGACAAACTACAGCAAATAAAAGACTTACAAGAGCTTAAAGAAATAGCTCACCCAAAAATGAAAAATCTGTCATCATTTCCTGACCCTCATGTTGTTCTAAACCTGTGTGAGTTTCTTTCTTCTGCTGAACACAAAAGAAGATATTTTGAAAAATGCTGCTAACCAAACAGTTGCTGGTAGCCATCTTCTTTTGTGTTCAACAGAAGACAAAAAATCATATGTTTTGAATAATATGGTTGTGTGTATCAGGAGTATGTTTAGAAGCAATAAATAAAGTTTCAGAAAAAGAATTTTTTTAAGTCACACATATTGTCATATCTACTTATAGCTTATCGAAAATAAAGGGTAAAGTATGTACACCACATTTTTTCATTACTTATTTACCTTCTTCTTTAATTACATCGCTTTTACAATGTAAAAAAAAAAAAACATTAGCTCTGTTTCTGCAGCTGATATTTGCTGATACGACTGAAAAATGACACAAATTTTCTGATGTCTTCAGAAATTCCTTCTAAATACAATCAAACTGTCATCTGCAAATCTATCCAGGTGTGTTCCAATTTGTACAACCATTACCAGATGATAAGCAATGTCAGACAAAGGAAAAACACAAACATTTAACACCGTATGACTATGTGGAGGAATGCAGCTGTAGACTGTCAGATCTGCATTTTACAAAAGGAAAGCCCCAGATAAGCAGTATACAAGTATACAATTTGTTAAATGAGCTTTCATGTCTTGTTTTTTTTTTCAGCACTGTGTTCAGCACCCACAGCACTCTGCTGTTCTGGAGTGAATTTCCAGTGCAACCGCGGCGGGTGTTATTGTGATCAGTACTGCATCACAAATGGGGACTGCTGTGCTGACTACTATCAGACATGCGTTCAGCGTAAGAATAAATACTCTCAGCATAAAATATAATATCTTAATAGATATTATCTTAATAGACATCTAAAATTTCTATGAAACATTATTGATTTAAACAAGAACATGTACAATGTACAACACACTAATAAAATTTAAGGATACTGGTATCTCAGCATTAATCAGCAACTAGATTTTATAATTAGAAGTATGAAGGCACTGGAGTCTCAGTTTAGTCTTCATCTGAAACCGATTAGTTAATGAATTAACGATAAACAAACTACAACCCTGCATCTGTTTATTCTTTTGTGACAAACCCGAATTAAAACATTCCTGAATATAAATAAATATCTATTTCTGTTTTTCATATTTATTTCATATTTTTCATCACCAACCTTAGCACATTCTTCACCATCCTCAACATCACCTTCATCAACCACACTATCTTCTTCATCTTTACCAACCTCACCACATTTATCTTCTTCAACATCAACCTCACAACCGTCTTCATCAACCTCAGAACCACCATCTTCTTCATCCCCACCATCGACCTCTGCATCCTCATCAACACCCCAGCAGAGTACCTTATACCACTATAGCAGCTACTTGAAAATGCTAAAATGCAAATATTATTTATGCATATATTGATTGCATAGATATTGCACATACACTCTAAAAAAATGCTGCTATATAGCACTAAAAGTGGTCATTTGGCTTATAATCATAGGGGAACCACTTTTTGTTCCGTATAGCACCAAATCTTGGTTCTTCAGTGGTTCTTCAGCAGTTCTTCAGCGGTTCTTCAGCGGTTCTTCGCTGGTTCTTTGGCATGACAGAGGGGCTATATAGCACCGCTACCATATACAGAACCTGTTAAGCTCCTGTATGGTTCTTCAGCGGTTTTTCAGTGGTTCTTTGGGGTGATTAAGGTGTTATATAGCACCACTGCCGTACAAAGAACCTGTTAAGCCCCTTTAAAGGTTCATTACAAGCCAAAGAACCACTGCTGTTTAGCTCCATTTTTGTTGAAGAAATACAATGCAATATGGCACCTCTTATGGTTCTACATAGCACCATTTGACAAAGGTGCTGTATAGCACCTTTAAAGATATAGTGCTTTCTAGCACCAAAAGTGGTTCCCCTATGATTACGAGCCAAGAACCACTTTTAGTGATATATAGCACCATTTTTTAGAGTGTATTTTCATTCTTGTAATTTAAGTTCAATAGAATAGAATAGAATAGAATAGAATAGAATAGAATAGAATAGACAAAATAAAGCAGATGGTAACATATAAAGTTATCTTTAGAAGTTCTTGAAATAAATAAATAGCGTAACTTTCAATAATTTTCAGAAAACATCAGAGCAATCACAGTCTTCCACATGCATGTTCGCTCAGGAGCCAATGAGGAGGCAGTGCTGAAGGCTATGCAGGATGTAAGTGTCCTTTACAAATAATTTTACTAGAGCACCTCTGTTTGCGTAAATCTGGGTAATTTGTCTCCAGTGCTGGGTAAAGGTCTTCTGAAAATTAAGCAAATACAGATTATTACTATTTGCGATACATGACTACAAATACAATTTGCAACTCAATGTTAGATCTCAATATTAGATTTCGTAAAAGGTGTATTTTACTGTGGCCCTTTAAATCTCTAAATTCATTGTATTAATACATGTTTGCATTTACCTTTTTCACTATGTCTTCCTCTAATCTAAGTGGGTTAGATTCTGTTAACACACTTACAGTAAGCCTCAACAGTTGTTCCTGTAGCTCAAACAGTACAGCATGTTGAAAAGCAAGAAAATGGTTTCAAAAATCAATCTCCTCCTCAGTACCATAAGGTCAACAATCTGAATTATATTTAAAAACATTTTGGTCTGAAAGAGTTCATTCCTGTCATTTGTTTATTTAATTTATTTTATTGTTTTTATCATATTATATTTATTCAAGTAAGTTACAATTAGGAAACCCAGTATTAGGAAAGTAAATAATAATTTAAAAAAATAATTTAAGGGAATTGTCAAGTTCACTTAACTTTTTTTTTTTTTTAATTGTTATTTGCTTAATCATTTTAAGGCAACGGGTTTCCTAAAAAAAAATGTAAGTTAAGTCAACTTATCACTTTTTACAGTGTAGCAATTGTTTTGGCTGTAACTTTTCACATTGTACATTTTGGTTACTGACTTCAAAGGGAGAGCTTATTTATAGATATGCTAATATTTGGCACACTCATATTAGACAACACTGTGAGTATTATCTCTGTTTGCTTTCCGGCTTTAGTTCTTTTTCTACCTTGGGGGCTTGATGAGGAGACAGCAATGTGAAGACTGCAGACTACGAGTGCTAAACATCAGCCAGAAACATCACTGACCATTACATCAAGTCATATATATCACAACAGCTAAATCTGTGAGAGAATTCATAGTTTTTAAGTAGTTAATCAGTAGTAGTTTGATGAATACTCCACGGTGTGTAAATGGTGTCACTAAATAACCTTAATTTAAATTTTAATTCAGAACTGCAATAAATATAGAACAATTTAATATATTCTTATTTAAATTAGATTCATATTAGCAATAGCTTTTATATTAGAATGTAACCAAACAAGGAATCATAGGTCCATTATATCATGTTGTTTCAAAAGATAGGATAGATAACATAATAATACAATAACCACATGTTTCTCAAATATTCTTATTATAGGAATCTTTATTTCTATAGTGTAAAACAGGCTACTTTTATTGTCATAGGCCATAGATATTTTGGACTTAAATTTAATTATCATTTGTTTAATAAAACTTTGTGAATGCTCTCTTATTTTTCATCATCTAATGCTCAGTGATGTTCAGTGAAACAAAGCAGTTTTCTGTTCTCTACTCATATTTGGGATTAAAAATGCTTCAGACAAACAGGAAGTACTGTTAAATGCTAAATGTTAAATGTTAAATTCGTCACTGTAAACATATGAACCTGAATGACGAGATTAAATGTAAGATGATACACTTTCGAAACATAAGGTAGTAACAGGAAATTAAAAATACATACTTTGCCAGTGGGTGTGTGTTTCACTGATGATCTGTTTAAAAAAAATAACTCAAACCACCATATACACACTCAGCTGGATTCAAATGAAAATGTTAAGAACACATACCTGGCTTTTCTTATTGTTGCTGGTCCAAACTGACAGGAATGACGTTTCAGAAAAATCTTCCAGGATGTTATTTTGTACATTATTTTGTGTCATTTTTGTGACGGTGTGTATTAGGATGATATAGAATGCTACAAAAGTTGATTAATAAAAGTACAAAATGCTACAAAAGTTAATTAATTTCATACATCTATCTTTTGTCAATGAAATATGTAAAATGTAGAAAGAACAAAAAATCTAAAATAAAGGAGAAAGAGTGTTTTTTGTTGTTATTGTTTTTTAGACATTTATGTTAACAAAACTATTGAACCGGGACAGAAAATTTAGCCAAAGCAAAGCAGTGGACTGGAAAATTGTGAACTGATGCTTTCTGTTTGTATATTAAGCATATTTAAACCGAATATTATTTGGTATATTAATTTTTCGTAAATATTTTCTTTATTTAAATAATAAATAAAAATAATTTGCAAAATAATATTAAAAATGCATTCATTTACAATAAAATGTGTAATTTCTAAATCTTATTGCAATAATTTATATAAAAGTTAATTAAGTTAATAAAAAATGTATATTAGTCAATCAAACAATGCAAATATTGGTTTGTCTTCAGAAATGGTTTAAACTCCAGTAAACAATTAAGGTGCAAATCTATCCAGGTGTGTATTCAGTGTCACATGACACATTACCACATTCAAAGAAACATCAGACGACAACAACATAAAAACATTTGACACCCTGCGTTACACGTCTAGACAGAGGAATGTAGCTGTATTGTGACACATCTGTAATTTTACAAAAGAAAAGCCCCAGATACACATCTTTGAGATTTATATGCGTTCATGTATCTTTCAGCCCTGTGTCCAGTACCCACAATACATTTCCAACCTCACCATCATCTTCATCATCAGCACCCAAGACACACACAAACCAGAAAGGCATATTGAATATTGTTGCTTAAACAATATTCACAACATTTGCTATCCACCTTTTTCTTGAAGTAAAAATGGGCGCGGCCATATGTAAATTCTATTGGTCTAGCTTCCGGTCTCATCCTCTTCTAGCTATTTTTAGCTGTACAAAACAGTTCGTTTTGCTGCTTAATATTGAAAATTAGTGTGTCTTATCATATTATTTTAATGTATTGCCTTAATTATGAACACATGAACACACTGATTTGTAGTGCAAACAGTTTTACCGTTTACTGCAAGTTGTTATTCTTCTCGTTATTTACCTATAGCGGCTAATGAACCGGAAGTCTCACCCACAGACTTACTTCCGCGTTGAAGAAAAAGGTGGATAGAAACATTTATGCAAATACAGATTACATACAAGTACAAAATTATATTTACAAATACAATTCTAAGTACAAATACAAATGATATCCAAAGAAACAGGTTAAAATTTTGAAGTAGAAAGACTGAAATAGTGAAACATGCTCCAATAATCTGTTTTATTTAGAACTTAGAAAAATCTGTTTTTACAGTGTGGATATTGTTTTCATTTTAATGCTCAGTTCAGAGGAGAGGAGTGGAGAGGAGAGGAAATTCTGGCTAAATTTAAAACGGTAGCTATATGATGCAGAATTTCCTTGGAATAAATATAATAATTCATAAAATACCAGCATGATCACAGTCTACCACAATGAAGAGGCAATGCTGAAGGCTGTGCAGGATGTAATTCTTAAAAATAATTTTCATTTGAGCACTGAAAAGTATGGTGGTGGTACAGATATTACTATTTGCATTCATTACATGAGTAAAAATATAATCACTCAATCCTTTAGAAAGGTGTATTCTGATATGATTGATGCAGTCTTGATTTATTGTGCACTCCATGTTCAGTGAGTTATATGGCTGCCTTGTATTTGTTTACACTTTTGACAGTGGTAGCAAATAATTCATCTGCTAAGTTACAATAAATCATTAATATTTTGGTAAGGCATTTCAAAGTGATGGGTTTTGAGTGCTGATTAACATTAATAACATGATGTTAAACATAACACATTTTAGATACTGTGAGTAGCCTTTTATCTCAGTTTCTTTTCTGGTTGAAGTTAATTCTCCACCTCGAGGGCTTGATGAGGAGGAGGCAGCAAGAAACATCATTGACCATAACATAAACATGTAAATGGTGTCACTAGATGGCACTAGAGGACCAAACCTCCAATGGAACCTCGCCTGATATGTGGCACTATTTTAAGTAGCTTTACTCATTTTCTCTAGGTAAAATATTTTAGTGTTATATGCAATTGTATTATAAAGTTTCTTTATATCTTTGAGGTTATAACTAATCTCAATCAATTTAAAGTACATCATTATTATATAATATAAACTTCATTTTTATTTTGTTGATATTTAAAACTAAATAAAAGGCCACTGTCACACTATTTAATATGATTATTTTGTTTTGAAGAGCTGATGATAAAAATGAGTATCAGGTCTAAATCTGATAACTAAATAACTGAACAAACAAGAAAACTTAAACCTTATTGTGTTTATAATTACATGCATTACACTTCAGTTGCACAAAGGAGGCACTAAATACATGTTTCTATGCAAAATACAAATTGTAGTGTGATGTTTGTGTGGCTACTGCTCAAAGCCGAATACCACAAAAACTACAGTGAAATATACCTTTGAAACTTTAAGAACAGTATATGGTCACATGCCTCAATAAATGTATATACAATTTATTATTTGTAATATTTGCTGGTGAAAACAATGGTTTGATGTTTCTGTTTTCTTTTGCTGTTTCATGCAACGTTTCATAATTGGTTTTGTTTAAATTTAGTTTTAAGTCTACACTATTCATTTTTATAAAGTATTGTATTATATAAAGTACACAATAACATGAACTCTAAAAAATGTAAATGGTCACTCAATCTTTTCCGTGTTAAATAAAATTATCACTATTTGTCAAATAATCAGTAAATAAGAATTTACGGCTTTTAGTCAAAATTAGTTTTTTATTTTGTTTTTTTTTTCTTCAAGTGAAAACATTTCTTGTTTTGTTAGCTTGACTTGGCCCCTTCTCTGAAGTTGTGGAGGTATGATCAGGTCAAAGAAGTGAGATGGTCAGCTCAGCTCTGCCCCCGGGCTTCAACATGTCTTCAAAGAACAGGGGGCGGATAGATTAAATTAAGACAGGTCAGGCTCTTCCTCGGGTCAGGATGCTCCTCTCTTGACCCAGGATATGCAGCTGCCCTCAGAGAAACAGTTTCTGAGTTCTGGTCAAATATCTGGCCACTGATATCCCAGAGAAATGAAGTCAATGGATGTGTTTGCCTCTATGGATTACATTATTTTATAAAACTGTAAAACACCAGAGATTTTTTTTTTCCACAATTCTATAAAAATAAGCTTAATTATTATTGTTATTATTTTTTATTAATACATTTAAATATTTTAAGATACTATTTATTTGTAAAACTGCTTTAAAACAAAGTCTTTAATGTGAAAATATTGTGGAGAGCACTATAAAAATAAAATTATTGTGACATATTGCTGTTGCAGCCATCTTACAATAAGCCACTCAAAGACGCTCCTTACAGTGATTAAATAGTAATAAATATTATGGTAATATAGTACTTCTCTGCAGAAAAAGAAAAAAAGAAAAAGCCAGTTAAACTATCCCAAAAATTCCAAACCCTCGTCTAAAATCAGAAAACAGACCAAACCATTTTGAGCTAGATTCAACTTTTTCCAGTAGGGTTTTAGTCTAAAAACAATCAATTGTGTAGAATTTTACATAATTAATTTCCTTATTATTTTAATTTGGTAACTTCATGTAGGCATTGCGTGTGTTGTAATTCTATACAGTGACAAGATAAACCCAATAAATAATTCATAACACAGCTGAAGTTTATTTTTGAAACAATCAGGCCTACTTTGAACACGCCAGAGACATATTTTCTTACAGTGCGAAAACCTTTGCTGGCAGAGGGGAAAGCAGAACAAGTCATTGGTTGCAGTTTATGAAACAGTTCAGAATCACTTTGATTTTGCCTAAAAATTTAAGCCAGCAATTAGTCTTTATAACTTTTTTCATTTTAGTAGGTTGCATTTTATATAGAGGCGCATATTGATATGAAGATTATGATACAGTGTGGTGTTCTATATGACTATAATAGATTATAAACCAAGCAAAATAAGCCAGTGCCTTGAGGCCTCAAAAGTTTCCAACCCCTGGAAACAAGCCACTGCAGCTGAATGTGTTCGATATTCCTCCGCAACACTAAGAGTGCCGTCTGAACACCTTCTGGCAGCTTTAATCTTGCATCTCTTTTATAATGTATTACACATGCTGTAATACACTTTATTTCTCATAACAGTGATGTAATTGCTTATTATTTTTACATAACATCAAACCCCCGGGGCTCACAGCGCTCTAGTCCGTGTTTGGTAGGATATGCACCCGTTCCAGGTTGCAGTTTGCCGCTCAGGTCCCTTCGTTCTCCAGCTCCAGTCGCTTCTCCCGGCCACCATCATCCGAAGAGCCCTTGATTTGCTTCTGAAACTCGAGGAAACTCTAAACTTCATTTGGGGAGGGGTGCAAATAGCAAGTTGTTGGTGCGTTACCGAAGATTACACCGCGCGCTCTCTCACTCTCTCGTTCCCTCTCAATCTGGCTTTCATGATCTGGCCGGCAGAATGTCGTCAAAATGAAAAGCGTATGTTCTCATTAAAGGCATCCCCCGCCATCCTTGCTAGATGCAATTGACGTTAATTCACAGAACCGATAAAGTCTAAGGTTCCATGCGTCCTCGCCGCTCTGGGTCGAAGATGTAAGATCACACGGGGTCAGCGGGAGGTTCAAATTAGACGAGCGCTCTCCGCTGCATTTTTCGCCGCTTTCTGCACGGATCAAATCCCGTACACGGCCGTCCCCTGCACCGCATCCCTGCCTTCTGCCTTCTGCTTGATTAAATCTAACCCCTCCACATCAAAAAACCTTCGAGCACACATCGTATAACCTTACTTCCTAATACTGATTTTGTCAAAACAAATGTAATTACAGGGCTGCGTTTGTTAATTTGTAAATTCACCTTGCAATTGCTGGTAACTTTGCGCACAGGGGTCATTGAGAGAAAAACTGCTGGTCTTGCTGTTAAAATGGTTGCCAACACAACATAAGTTGAAAAAAAAAAATAGGGTTATTAATTAATAGGGAGTTCACTTTAAAAATGAATAGTTTTATTGTGCATTTAAATACATTTAGAGCATATGAACGTTTTACACTGTTATATAATGTGTGTTGCCAAATAAACCAAAAGACATTTAAAAATGTTTTTATTCCAATCAAATATGGCGGAAATTTTCAATCTTCCATGAATTTTACAAACTTTTTTTTTTTTTTGTCAACAGAGATTTTTTGCCTTCTGATAGGCTATATAATATATAACATGCTTAGATGTATAATATTGTTGAATATTATTACAATTTAAAACAAGTATTTTCTATTGCATTATATTTTAAAATGTAAATTTTTCCTGTGATGCAATGATGAATTCTCAGCATCATTACTCCAGTCTTCAGTGGAACAGCCTATGCTGAGTTGCTGCTCAGAAAAAATCTAAATAATAATAATAATAATAAAATAAAAATTCTGGTTATTAATGGTTGTACTACATAATATTTTTCAGAAACAGTGATACATTTTTTTTCGTGATTTGTTTATGAATGTAAAGTTTAAAAGAACAAAAGAAAGGCTTTTGTAAAAGCCTTAACTCTCACTTTTGATTAATTTAATGTGTCTTTGCTGAATTTCCTTTATTATTATTTCATTCAATTTCAATTTATTTCTGTTTAAAAAAAAAAATCTTCTCACCTCAACCTTACAGAAGCATAAATATTAGGCTATATAGATAATCCCCTGTGTTCTTAGATTCTTTGGTTAAATGTGATTTGTGCAGAATCTCGTGTAATGCTGCATGAGAAGTCTCTGGTGGTGTTGAATATACTGACATGTCTCTTGTCTCAGATGCTGTTTTCCTCCTCAAAGTCGATTTTGTCAGCGGCTGGGCCTGCGTTGCATTTTTGCTTTGAGGAGTCAGTGGGGGTCATAAACTCTTTGTATGGATCCTTCTTGCCATCATCATACTGAACAAAACCTTTGAACAGAGTCAGAGCCAGGAAGGAGTAGAAGAACATCACAAACAGGATGTAGAAGTAGGCGTTGTCGTAGGATCGCCTGCTTGTTGTGGTGAGAGCCGCGGAGGTCGGGGCTGTTGTGCTTGCGTTATCTCGGGAGTCCTTGTGGTTCATCTCGATTTCCTTCAGAATGGCCTGTCTGCACCTGGCCAGCAGGGCGAGAAGCAGTGTGTGATTCGTTGTAGCGCCACCTAGGGGCATGTTGATACTAATACTGAGTTCAGATTCAAGGTTTCAGTCTCTCAAGAGGAAACAGATGCTGTAACTTCACCAAATTTCATCTGTTTGCAGTTCTCTTCAAGGTCAAAAAGACGATTCCTTGACCTTGAGCTGTGACGAAAACAAAAATTCAGAACGTACGCTTTTTGTCCATGAACATCACTGATATTTTCACAAAGACTTGCTGATACTGATGTAAAGGGCAGATATGGAGCTGCTGGAGCAGTATGGGATAGATTATCCGTGCCGTTCAGAAGTTCTTCTCTGATGGAGGCATTTATTCCAGAATGTCAATGTGTGACTGAAGTTCTTTTTCTTCAGTAAGAAGCTTTAAAAAGACTTCTGATTTCTTTGGTCACTCAACTTAACTGTAACGTTCAAACGTTAAAGCTTCAGTCCTGGACACGCTGAGTCTCCCAATTATCAAATGCGGCTTGTTTTGCTCCTTAAACTTCATGTCAGAGAAGCTTCAAGAGGACTTTGCTGAAGTTCATCCACTGCGGTGGTGAGTTGGGCTTGCTTTGGTGATTATGGTCTGTCTGTTTTGTGAACAACACGTAGCCTGACCAAAGAAAGAGAGAGAGAGAGAGAGAAACGACAGCAAGCGAGACGCTTTTGGAAAGGAATGCAGTTGTTCTCTCACAGCCATGATAAACACTCTTTATCATTTATGCTGTGATAAAGCCCTGCACACCACTGCTGCTCAACATACATGATCCTTTATGCTCTGCTAAAGCTTACAACAGCAGTGTAGATGAAAATGAATGTTTTAACGTCACTTTTTAAATTCACACACATGGCTTATACATACATTGAACCATTCAATAAAAACACTGCTTTGGATGAATATAATAATGCAACAGTAAAAAATAGTTTTCAACAAAGTAGTAACAATCTAACACATTAAGCATTGGTGTAGATCAAACAGGAGAGCAATGAGGTCATGGGTTCGAATCCCAGGAAATCTATGAAATGATTCAAAGTGTTTAAATAAAATACTCCTTGAATGTAAAGTAAATAGCTTGAGATAAAACATCTGCATAAACATTTAAACCATAGCACAAAGCCATACAATGATTTTGTTTATTCTATCATTTTTTTTTGTTTAATTTATTTTTTTATAATTTATTGTTTTATTTGATTATTTATTTTATTTTTGCATTAAAATGTAAACCGTAAAAGCAATTTGTACAATACCTTTTTTTTTAAATTAAGTTCCCAACAATAGCTCAGAGGTCTGGTTGTGCATCAGGACCCAGATTTCACATCAGAAATAAAGTGGAATCCCAATACAGTACCAAAACATCTCTATAAACAACCCTATAAAGCCATACACTGTAAAAAGTTTAAGGCAACCAGCTTCAGGAGATTTTTGAGTTTTCTCAACTTGTGAATTTTTGATTTTTTACAGTGTACTGTATCATATTTGATTTGATATTTCTAAGGCTTTACTTGGTTATGCATATACTGTTTTTTAGAAAAATCATCTTAAAATTGAAGTATAAAATATGATCCATTGAGGAATCTTTATTGGCTCATCTCTAAATCACCATTGTATTGCATTGTATTGTATGTTTTGCCCCTACAATAAAAACCACAGAGCTTTCTAAAAAAGAAAGGCATTTAAATATGATTTTACTGAGGCATATTATTGGGAGATATAGCTGACAACTGATGTTTCTAAGCATTTTATGTAAGTAGTCTGTTATACTCTTACAAAGATCTCACTGATTTACAAGTTATCGGAATTTCATCTTACCTTTTTGGTCAAATAAATATGAGAAACTGCACCAAACTGCATATTTTTGCTCAGTACGGGGCTCTGAATATATTCTCAATAAATCACACTAAATGAGGCATAAAAGCACGGTGTGTCAAATATGATAAAGATGCAAAAACATTCTTATCTGAAGGTTCAATAAACTGTTCCATTTAAAAAAAATACAAATATTTCTCCGATTATTATTTCATAAGATTTACAGCTTTACAGGGTAAAAATTAAACACTGACATTTGTTATTATTACCATGAAAAATCATTCGCAGCCCAAAACACTTTGTGGCTGGCATAAACTATGTTTATCATCACTGCAAGTGAACTTGTATTAAATGCAATCTGTGTTATTTTTTCTTTTACTTTGTGTACTTCGTAGTATTTGAGCATGAGGACATCATGCCGTTTTCCCCACTGTCTGTGACCCATAAGAACAGACCTATATGACCCATTTTTGTGTCACGATCCACCAATTCAGAACGACTTCTGTAGATACTTGATTGATGACTTGTTCGTTACTGACGTAGCTTTGCAAAACATCTTCAAAAAGTTGAACTCTTTGCTCTCCCATTCTGTCCTGCATGTTTGCGTATGAGCCGTGAGGTTCAACTAACCAAATTCCGTGTCATTTGTTACTGCGAGAAACAATCTCATGTCTTTCATGTTTTTCTCCCTGTTGTTTTTTTTTCTTTTTCTTCACTTTCTCTCCTCTTTCAGCCGTCTGTCTCAGAATGACGTGGGGGAGTCGGGGAGTAACTCTTGCCCTGTCAGCTATGCTGTGATTGTCTACTGATTTCAAAGAGTGCAAGGGGTCAGAGGTTAAGTTGTCTCCAGTATATGTTATTGTGTCTGACACCAGGCTCCATGCAGGAAAAGCGAGCAAAAGAGAGGGACACTTCCATAGACATCCAGATTTTGTGGATGTGAAAAACAAATGTAAAGACATAAAGGTGTGCTACATTAAATATAATGTCCAAAAGATGGTTTAAACCAGCAACTCACGACCCCAGGGGATCTTTAAGCAGGCTCCAGGGGGTACTTAGAAAGATCTTAACTGCTTTGACAAAGCCAGTAAAACTAAAATTATGACATTCAAATAAAAATATATGGGCAAAATAGAAATTAAAAGTAAAACTGATCAAATCAATAAATAAATGACCTATTAAATAAAACATTCTATTAACTTTTAAGAAAATAAAAATATTTGTGTGGATGACAGATTTCTAAAGAACACATTTTTTACCTTTTTCACTATATTTTACTATAGCAAATATGAACCTATACTCATCAAAAATATCCACTCAGTTGCACACATTAATGCACAAGAAAAAGACCAGCTGAAGACACCTGGTGCATTTATGAGAGAAAAAGAAAAATGACTTTGTTCTCGTTCTCTGTTGTGTTTGGATGGTTTACAGTGCTCTGCTTTAGTCATTAACCCTGTTAAGAGCTCCCTGGAGAGAAGGACTTTGTCATGAAAGAGTGTTTTTATGAAACTGAATATATTTCTAAATGAATAAAAGTGCTCTGTGAAGCTGAAGGCTGAATAAATCTGATAGTTATTGTGAACGGTCATGCTAATTTTCCCAAAACAGCATTTCATACATGGTTTTGTTATTTTATACAGGTGCAGAATGATTTTGAAAATGTTAAACATGATCCAGGAAAATAATGCAATTTGTTGTTTATTTCCACAAGCAAATGTAGAAAGATTATTAAAAAAAGGCGAAAGAGGAAACAAAAGAAAGCAAAAAAAGATGGCAAATATAAAAAACACAATAAGCTTGAATGCAATTTATTTATTTTTTTCTTATAAATAGTAAATAGTGCTGCATTTTACACATTATCCATCAACAATTATATGCAGTCGGAAACAACAAAAACATGAAAGTATAAAAACAAGGTAAAAAATAAGACAAGAACGTTGTGTTACAGAGACAGAACAAAGAACTTCATCTGCAGATCTTCTCCAAACTGCAGAGTAAAAATAAAGGTGACATCCATTGACATTATGAAACGCTGCATCATCTGGAATCTTTTCTTTGCATGAAAAACAATCAGAGTTTAAGAACAGATGATTTTCGTGAGCGAGTGAGAACAGATGAGTGTTTATGAGGTATTGAGTGTGTATTGCACTTTCCTTGGGTTCGATTTGTGGCGGGGGTCTCTCTGAATGTTCAGATTAGCATACTACCATACTACTAATGTTCAGTATGCACTATGCATATCGTGTGCAATTTTTTCTGCATGCAAAACTAACTAGACGACCTTCTACACAATAGTATATCCCACAATGCAATGCATTCGACTTGACTTTCCTATTCCACTGTAACCAGTAAATTAAATATTTTATTTTTGACACGTCATCAGACGTTTTTACACTAAATTAGATTAAAAATGCAACCGCATTTGCAAGGTAGCAAACTACTTTTCATTGCATTGTTTTACTATATACTGTAGTATACAGTATGCAATAAGCAGTACAATAGTATTCCATTCTGAACATCACGTCTGTCTCATAATAAGCTATTTTGTGTGTGCTCAGATGACATAGTCTATCTGCACTACAGAGGGCTGGTGAAATGCCTTCGGACACTTGAGTGCATTCCGTTTAGGTCACCCTCTTTCTCTCTATGAAGAGGACCTGAGAGTGCTGTGCCAAATGTGAGCATGTTCTTGTGTATTCAGTCATTTATTTATGAATGAGAAATAAGGAAAGTTGGCACACCTGTCTTTTCCGAGCCCTTATTTCCTAAATATATCAACAAAGTCAAACAAGATGTGTCTCAACTAAAGAGTCACCGTCGAGTTGTCACAAACCAGCCACTAAAGTGCGTCCGTCAGTGGACAGCTGATATCAGAGTATGGCACCACACTCTTCCCTGCCATTCCATGCTGTTTATAAGCACAGTCTCAGTCTTGAGTTGTTTATTTGTCCTTTTTTGTCCTTTCCCTTTGTCCTCCTCGAGTCCCATGGCTTGTCGCTCTTCGGGAAGGAGGCGGCAAGTGTCGTCAGAACGTGTGATGCTGTTGCCTGCTCCAAAATGAGATGGAAATATGGAGAGGCTGTTTCCTCCAGGTCTAAATGGTCAAACTACCCCGTTCTCAGTCCTGGTTCTAAACCCAACCCAAGCCCACCCGCAAATTCCCCCTCGTAAAAACAACTCTGTTGCACTTTGGACCCACAGGCGTTAAGAGAGGACCGCCGGCACCGCTGGCCTCTCCTCAGCGCTCCTCGAGCGGGAGTTTGAGGATGGATGGTCATTTTGGTCAAACATTCAAGAGGTGAAGGAGAGCTCAAGTGCAAGAGTTTACGGTCAGACCATCCATAGATCTCTTCATCTCCTTCCTGTCTGTCTTCATTCAGTCAATGCTGGGTGTCAGATAATGAAAGGCACCTGAAAAAGACGAGGAGAGACATTCATTTAAGGGGTCGGGGTTATTATCGTTAGCTAAAAATAAAACCGAAACCATGAAAAACTTAATTACTACAGAAATAAAATAAAACTAAGACAACAATTCTCATTTTCATTTAGTGTAAGTAATAAAACAACTAAAACTAAATATTAAAACATAATAAAAACCATAAAGACACAAAAAAATTATGAAAAATTTAACTAAAATTCAAAGTAAAACAGAAAATATAAAAATACAATTCAAAACAAAACCTATAATAGTATATCAATGATACTAAAATAATGCTTCAAATAATTAATTATGTATGGCTTAAAAAAATCTTGAATATACAAACTGAAACATGTAAACGTTTTTAAGAATAAATGAAATGCACATTAAAATATACATAATTGCATATAAATTAATAAATGTTCATTTCAGACTTAATTTATATGACATGTTTCTACACTATTTTAAATTACTTTGTCACTGTGGACAAATTTAACATGACTAAATATCTCATAGAAATAAAACAAAACAAAATGTTCAGTAGTTGATAACAATAATTGTTTAGGGAAATAATAAAACATTCACAGTTTTGCATGTTGCAGAAATACACACACACACACACACACACACACACACTTGGAAGTCTTGGAAGTCTACTGATGCCTCCTAGTGGGCTCCGGCACAACGGCTGAGAACCACTGATATCAATATATGACTATAGTGACGTAGCCTTTGCCAAAAGGAAAAAGGAAAAAAAAAAAAAGAAATTGAAATATGCAAAAGCGTAAGATCCAACAAAACACAGCACATGATTGAGCGAGCCGGTGCGTGCCAATTCCACTAAAAATACAGACAGAGAGATTGAGAGAGGGGGAGAAATGAAAAGAGAGCTGTCCTATATTCAGTTCTGTATGGATCAGAGTCAACTGATGGATCAACAGCAACTACAGATCTGACCCGTCTGAAACACATGGTTCTAATATCTGCCTGCCACGGGCCATTCTACTCCTACACGAGACCCCCGCTAACTCCTCCATGGACCCCCAGCTCTGTGCTTACGGGGTGCGGACCCCAGCAAATTAATGATATCAAGATGCAGTCCTGGATTGGGCACTCGACATGCAGGCCTGGTGTGTAAGTCTCCCCCCTCCGCTTCTGTCTAACATGTTCTGAGACGGCTGCTCCTCTCGTTTCACTGCGTGTTTGAGTGGATCATGAACGATATCTTTGTTACGCAGAGCTCATTACATGGCTGGCTGACGGATGCCTGGAGCTGATGAGATATAGCTCATCTCACAGGGTCGTGAAAGGTCGCGGGTTAAGCATCGTAAACCACGGCAGTGTTTACCTGTGTGGCGGCCCGGCGGATCACAACTAACTAATGGAAACCTATGATTACGCCTCAGATTAAAAGACCAATACTTTACTGAAAATAATCTCAGTTGACGTTTAGATGATCATGTTTCTCTATAGAATCTTTGCTTTAAAAAAAAAAAAAAAAAGTTTCCTGGCTGAACTGTAGCGGTTAGGATGATTATTCTAAAATGTCAAGCTGTGGTGATGCAGCTCATCAAAATCATATGCCATGCATCAATAAAAGTGTCAAAAAGTGTAAAAATATAATTAAATGAAAAAGGGATGAATGTGACTATTAGTAAAAGTAACATTAAACAACCGTCAATGCACTTTTGAACTGTTGTTTAAAAAGTTTTGTGTGGTTGCACGAACAAAACATATTCATTAGAAAGAATTTCTCTTTAGCAAAGAGATGAATTAAAGCCAACATTAAATGGAAATTCATGTCAAATCTATTTTCTTAATGCACGTTACTGATCTAACTGTGAACGATTCATCCATGCATATATATTTATTTATTTTTTTACCTTGTAATTGTTCATCAAAATGTCAACTCCACCTTACAGTGAAATGACAGACTTCTCTCTGGTGACTTATGCAGGAATTCTCCAATTTTGTGAAATCCCACCCCTTTCTCACAATCTGCATTCAGATTTGCCTTCATCCAATCAAAAACCAATGAATTTAACTACATTGTTTCTTTTCAATTAATCAGCAAAACCATTACGTATTAAATTTTATTTCGGTTAGTTTCAAAGGCAACGTTTCTTATTTTAATTTATTTTTACTTGATGTGCTAAAATAAATAAAACTGAATTAGCAATTAATAAAGACGATATAGACATATAAAAAAAAATAAAAATAAAAAATTAAAATGACAAAAACACAACAAAATTACTGAAACTTTAACTAAAATTAAAGTGAAAGCAGAAAATATACAAACAAAAAACAATTCAAAACAGTATCTATAAAATAACATGGCTACGCATCAAATGCAAAACGGAACTTTTTACGTTTCCACAACAAACTGAACTGTTTTTAACTCTTTTAAACGTTCATAAACGTGTCTCTCTCTCTCACTCACTACAGTAGAAAGAGTGCTGGTATTCACCTTACTCTGCCCGTATTGGCTGTACTGGTAAGACGCCACGTGGTCCACGCTGTACCCGGGTGAACTGTAGCTGGAGGGGCAGTAGGACTGGGAGCTGGGCAGAGTTGGCATGCTGGGCAGGCCTGGCAGAGCCTCCAGTCTCTGAGAGGAGTGGCAGCTGGGAGCCATGCCTGTGCTGGGCTCCAAACCACCCGTCAACGGAGAGAGGGCAAAATCACTCTGTGGCTGGTGCGGCACTCCACCCGGATTCAACAGCCCCATCACCTGAGGGAAAACAAGAGGACACTTTAGTATAACTACGCTAAGTTACTTTAACGAGCAAATGCTGAAAAGACTAGCCTAGACCAATGAATTTCCGTGCGGCTCAAGCTGATTTATGCTGGTTTGCTAATACATGACTAAATTCTGGTAACCAAGTGAGTTCAGAAAACCACATTTAATCATTTGCATGCTTACAAGACAGTTTTATGTGACAAAGCAGCGTTATTACCTTTAACTAAAACTAAAAAATAAAACCCTAAAAAGCATTACGCATTAAAAAGCATTATTGTTTAGTTAAACAACAACTGAAATTTTATATATATATATATATATATATATATATATATATATATATATATATATAAATTTGATTTGATTTGTCTTTTATTTTCAACATTTCTCGTTGTCTGAGTTGAAGTACTAAACTAGCTAAAAGTAAATAAACTAAAACTTAATAAAAACTACGTAGACATTTAAAAAAATATAATAATAATAAAAATGACAACAACAAAAAAACATACAAAAACATTATCTACATTTAAAATCTAATTCAAAACATTAACAAAATCTATAATAATTTTTGATCGATGCACAAATAACACAGAAAAAACAGCTGTTTTATTAAATGTTTCTTCATGCAGGTATGCATCATTTTAAGGTAGGGTAGAGTGGGGGAACCCCCCCCCCCCCCTCCCCTACTGTTTTTCCCAAAATAACCACACGATAAAGTCAAAAAATTTTTTATTGTAACTATGGACTACGTTGACGAGACTGATATAGAATGTGAGAAAACGGATTTCACAGTAAATGATCTAATTTTCGGCAGCGAGAAAAAAAGTGTTTTAAAGCTGCTTGTTTTGTAGAACATCACAGTTATATATGATATGAGAACAGTAGGGCCTGTAGATAGGGAGTTCGCGTTATAATCACAATATAATTATATTTTCAGAATGAGATCATTTTTTTCTCAAACATAGTTTTGGGGTAAAACGCCCCCCCAGGGGGCAATTACTGTTGTTATTCTGTTCTGAACATCAAATTATTTGTTTTTCCTTTGTTTATCAAATGTATTCTAACTAGCTGGTTGAATAAAAATATTTGGACTTTATATTTAAAAATGACCTCAAGTTAGCATCAGGTAGCTAGTTAGCTAGGCAGTTATCATCAGCTAATATTTTTAATTTTTTTTCTCAAGTAGAAGTAATTTTTTAATTCATAATTATTGATCATATATATATATATATATATATATATATATATATATATATATATATATATATATATATATATATATATATATATATATATATATATATATATATATATATATATATATATATATATTTTTTTTTTTTTTTTTTTTTTTTTTTTTTTTAAGCTAAAACTGTCTGCACTCTGATTTTGTTGTAAATGTTTAAAGCAAATTGCTTTGTCAGACTGGGGGGCATTTTACCCCACCCACGGGGGCGTTTTGCCCCATAGGTGGGGTAAAATGCCCCCTTGGCACAAATTTAACTTCTGTTAAAAATCTAATAACATGAAAACTCTGGACATTTTTCATACTTGGTTTATAATTTATGTCATTGTCACTAAAACTATGATAACTTTTCTGAACACATTTAACTTTTGTTTCACTGAAAGAAAATGACACAATCCTTAAGGGGAGCGTTTTCCCCACTCTACCCTATATATACTTTTCCAAGAGATCAGACTTCCAATTTTTGCCTGGCAGGTGATAAAATGGGAGAAAATCCCATAGGCTTACACTGACGAACTTAGCAACCACCTAGCAACACCCTGGCAATCACTCACAGCACAGTCCATAAGTATTCAGAACTTCTCAAATTTACTTAAGAAAGACTAAAAACATTTTTTAAACAACTTTTTAATACACATGGATTAACTTAAGTTCTCAGACCTATCAGAATTCTTCATCTTTACCAAATAAAACAATGAAAATTTGCTTTTGTTTTAAAGTCTGTGATGTGAAATGAATTCAACACACCAAACCAAACATAATGACAACGCTAAAGTTTTTAATTCAGCCCTCCCTTTTATCAAACAGCAGTGTGTAAGACGCATCTGAAATGATTTGCTGACAGCGAGTGAAGATCTCTCCAGCTCTCACACAGCGTCTCTGGCCGCCCGTGTCTAATTCACACCAGTGACAGACAGATGGAAGCGAGACGCGAGTGTGCCATCAGTGTCTGTGAGCTCTCGGACGCCACTTGATGGGCCAAACGCAGATCAGTTCCCTCCCTCTGCTAATCATTAATCAAAACCAGCCCGGCCCAGAAAAAAATCTCCTGCACACCGACCGAACAACCGGCCGGCCCACTGACTCTGTCCAGAGTCCATGAGAGTCAAATTATTCCCCATCCTGCTGGACACATGGTTCCTTTTAAACCGTTACCCGGTGCAACCAAAGAGGGGTGGAGTCAGTCGAGAGGGGCCGTATTTCTTTGCCCGGTTAACATTTTCCTGAAAACAATTCTGAGTGTAGAGTTGTGTGTTTGAGAAGTGAGCATAGCCAGATGAAAAAAATGAGAGCAAGGGGGAAAAAAAGAGTGTTATGGCGTTTTCTATCAAGATTTGATCTTAAAAACCAATAGAACAGAAGAAACATATGGAATAAGTACGTCATATGTAGGTGGGTTTGCTTAGATATTCTTTAGGGACAAATTTGTCCTCAGACATGAGCTAAATCCGACAAAAACCTCCCTGTGGGGACATCTGGAGAGGTACTCAATTGGAAAAACAAACCATAAATAATGTTTTTATTTATATATATAAATAATAATAAAAAAAATAACAGAGATGCAATGGAAATGAAGGTTGCCAGTATTAAATCATTAAATTACTGTTTCAATAGCATAGCCCCAAAACATAACCAATGTGTATTAATATGATTTCAGCATGAGAAAAATAAAGTTTCACTTTTACAATTCAACACCTAAAATTTTTAAATGACTATAAAAATTATTTAAAATGAAATAACACAAACTAAATAAAAAAGTTAATGTAAGTTTTTTGCTTCGTTTTTTTTTAATAAAATTATACACAATTTACATAATTTTGTATGTGAACTATGTATAAAATTATACACATTATACATCATTTTAAGAATTTATACATTTTTTCTTTTCAAATACTAAAAATCGGCCCCATTCACTTCCATTATAAGCGTCTTTATTTTATAAGGTTTATGCTTTTTAAAATCATGAAGTGAACTTTGCATATTTAGAAAAACACAGGTTTTCATGTGAAATGTTAAAAGAATCTGTCATTATTTACTCATCTTCATATCGTTCCAAACACATATGTGCAAAGTTATGTGCTTTTTTACAATTTTGTTGCTATGATAACGCAATGCCAAAAACTGTAAAATGACTATAAAAATGAAAGAAAATTAAACAATACACAAATTTCGGTCACACTTTATATTAGGTGGCCTTAACTACTATGTACTTACATCAAAAAATAAGTACAATGTACTTATTGTGTTCATACTGTATTGCAAAACACTGTTGCTGCTATTAAGGTGGGATACGGGTAAGGTTAGGGACAGGTTTGGTGGTCTGGGTAGGTTTAAGGGTGGGTTAAGGTGTAAGGGATGGGTCAGCAGTGTAATTATAAATGTAATTACAGAAATTAATTACAGATGTAATTACATATAGGTATTTTTAAAAATACAAGTACAATGTAAAAGCATGTATGTACACAATAAGTGCATTGTATCAAATCATTAATTTAAATGTAAGTACATAGTAGTTAAGGCCACCTAATATAAAGTGGGACCCAAATTTCTAATTCAAATGGTTTCAAAATTTAAAAGCAATTAATTGTAAGCATTTAAACATTTCTGATTTGAAAGCCTCCAAAAATAGAGAAAAAAAATGGGCGTCTATGGTATTTCCTCATTTTGCAAGGAAACCATGTGTGTTTGTGCGGTTAACGCTTTTACAAGCGGTGTGAAGGGTCATGGAATTCCTTTCGGGGTTCATCTTCAACAGCTGTTCAGAAGAGAAATGGACTCTCGCAGATTTTCAGGTGCTTTCCCCACCTTGCAGATAACTCAAGGATCACATGAGCTGACAGCGTATATCATGTACAGCAGCGCATGTGTGAGTCACACGCTGATGTGTGATGCTTAACAAATGAAAAGCACATGGAGGTTAAACTCTCTCGTTCACCTCCCCATGGGGGGCCCAGGCCCGGCTACATGTGAGGTGAAAGCTAAAATGTTCCTTCCATGTCCAGACCACAGACAGGAGTTGTTGACAAAAAGCTTCCTCATAAAACATTTTCCCAGCCAGGACGATGCATGTACGCAGCTGTCCGGAGGAAGCAGCCCACATTCGCCAGAGCTCAAAGAGCAAAAAGCCAATGTTCCCAAATGCCATTTTGATGGAATATTTTAGATTAAATACATTATGTGATTACAATTTCTGGTTTTGTTGTTGTTGGTTTCAAACTGATGCATGAGATTTAATCTCAACTATTTATTTCATTTTAACTGCACAGAAAATGAAATGTTACTAGGTGCATTTTTAGCACTTTTTATTTACAGGAGAACAGGCTACAGCTGCAATGAGACTTATTTTATGACTTTCTGAATTTTTTTTAAATAAAAAGTACGCTTGAGACAATGAACAGGAAATTATGGGATAAAAAAGCAGTGAACTGGATCAGAAAACCATATGAGACCGACTTGAACTGATTTACAGGTCAATCATTGTTCTTACAGCAACAACAAAAACACTAAAAAGGGAAATACCATGTATTTCTTTTCTTCTGAACATATACCATGGCAGTAATTCGTTACCAAAATTAATAAATGCTGTAACAAAATGATTGCTTTTTGTTAGCTAATGCATTAACTAATGTTAACTAATGGAACCTTATTGTAATGTGTTACCAAAACTTTACTAATACGCAAAAGTTCATTTTAAAAAGCATAGACCTTATTAAATAAAGAATCCTCTCCTTTGGTCATAAGCTTTATCTAATACCATCACTGTACTATCGTATTTTTGTAATTAATATATAAAAAATAAAATAGGTAATTATAAATAATCACAATTTCATTTGGTAATAAATTACAAACCAATCTGCAGGGACAAGCCTCCTCAGCACACCCTGAATCCCAAGCTTATTTCAGCATACATTAAACCACAGATAAATACATAATTCAAACAATTAGCCAACAAAGTGGCTCATTTGCATAAATTACACAGCGCATTATGGAGGGTAAATTCTCCCATTCCAATCAATTAAGAGTCCAGAGCATCCCATAATTAGAATCCCAGACGCTGAGAGTTCCAGCATCGTCATGACGACGAGAATCCCTGCCCTTCAACATCAACACAACTGCACTAGCCGACCCTGTGCCAGGTTAAAAACACACACACACACACACACACTAATGGCAATAACAGGCCGAGTGTGAGTGTGAGAGCTACCTGACCTCTAAGTCAGTCCTGACGCAGGAATGCTGCCTTAATGACTAGGAATTGGTTCCGATTACAAACCCTGCTGCTGGGGGCGCTGCAATTAGACACACTTCAATTAATACGTCATGTTAAATAACTTTGTGCAGTTCAATTACTGTACACAAGGCGAGAGTCCAAATCCACACAGAGGATTCTTTATTTCATAAAGAATATGCTTTTAAATTTTTCATATTTAGACATTTTGATAACACTTTACAATATGTTTCATTAGCTAATGTTAATTAATGAGTTAACTAACATTAAATAATGCGGAATACATTTGTTACAGTATTTATTATTTTTTGTTACACTTTATTTTAAGGTGTCTTTGTTACAGTGTAATTATACATTTAAGTATTGAGTAATATTAAGTAACTGTACTTACTATATGGTTAGGGTTTGGCTTTGGGCTACTTGCATGTAATTATGCATAATGTATTGCTATTATAATAGTAAGTACATGTAACGTGTAACAGACACCTTAAAATAAAGTGTTAATGATAATGTTAATAAATGTGACCTTATGTAATGTTACCAATATTTTCATATGACGTTAACATTCTGTTTTTTTGTTGTTGTTGTTGTTTTCATTCCTCGCAACCTGTATGCTGTTATATTATCCATGAAACAAAAATGTAGGCATTTTTTTTTAAATTGACACCGATTTTTTCCATGCAATAACATTTCATAGTGAACAGGGGCTTTCAAGCCTCAAAAAGAAAAAAGAAAAAAAAAGTAGCATAAAAGTGGTTTTCTGGAGTCATGCATATATAGACTTAAATGAGGAACAGACCCAAATTTAAGTTGTATAAACTATTATGTTACTTTTTCAGGAGGTGTTTTTCGGAGACTGACAACCATGGAAACAATGAACTGCTGTTTTATCACAAAAGCTGTAGAAAAGATTCCCCAAAATGTTCTCCTGAGTTTCGCACAAGTTTGAAACAACATGAGGGTGAGTAAACAATGACAGAATTTGCATTTTTTGGTGAACTGTCCCTTTAACAAAAACGTTATTGTACCATAACATATCTGATCAATGGGGATGTGTCTAGACTGCAGTGTTTTCCATAAATCGTACTGGTAATCTTACTGGCTTTCATTGCTTTTTTTGTGTGTTATGAGAAAGAACCTCATTCTCAATATCATCTTCTGTCTTACAGCCCCAGGGGCGCTTTCTATCTCAGTCATTCTATTTTTTCCTCTGCTTCCTCTGTCCATCTCTTTCATTCCATTTATCTGTATCACACAGCACTCCGAGGGGTTCGAGTTTGAGGACAGCACCCAGAATGCCGCTCATGTCTAACTACCGGATGCTTTGAGGCAGTTAGGAGCTCATTTTCTGGTTGTTAGCACGTTGTGCGCAGCAGGCGAGCCGACAGATAACAGCTGATGAGTGTGTAATCACAAATAATTGTCTTTCACTTCTCGTTTCCATCATCATCATCCTTTTAGTCGTGTCCTACCCCTCCTCACACCTTCAGTCTCACATTGCCATTCTGCTGGTCGGGGTAAAAACAGAGACTTTCTCCAAGTTTGGGGACAGGATTTTTCTTTTTGAAAGAAATCAGTGCTTTTATTCTGCAAGGATGCATTACATAGGTCAAAAGTGACAGTAAAGACATTTCCATTCAAAAAAATGTGGAAAAAAACTCACAGTTTCCATAAAAATATTAAGCAGCACAGCTGGTTTTATCATTAACAATAATAATGAGATATGTTTCTTGAGTAGCAAATTAACATATTAGAATGATTTCTGAAGGATCATGCGACTCTGAAGACTGGAGTAATGAGCTTTGCATCGTAGGAATTCATTACATTTTTAAAACATATTACAATAGAAAATAGTTATTTTAAATTGTAATAATATTTTACTATTTGACTGTATTTCTGATGAAATAAATGCAGTCTTTGTGACCACAAGAGAATTCTTTTAAAAAGGTTTAAAAAAAAATGCCAATCCCAAACCACACCTGCACTTAACCAAACATTATTAATTTCTACTGTCCAGCAAGATGATCAATCATATCTCTAATTAGAAACAAAACCATGATTTATAATCATAAGAACTATAATTGCTTAGTAAAAAAAAAAGCACAATACAAAACAAAACCGGCGAAGTCTGTGAGATACAAACACACTGTTTAAAAGAAACTTATTATTCTAATTTATCTTTTTTGAGAACCTCATGTATAAAGTCTTGCAATATTTTTATGCACCACAAGCCATTTTACACAACTATTCTCTATTCTTTCTAAGACTCTAAAACTTGAACAAAAAGGCATCTTTTGCAACTGTTCCTTGTATGACCCTGTACGATTGCCTAACTCCTTTTGCTTTGTAAATTGAGTAACACTGTCTCAACCATAACACAGATTGTTTGGTGGAGACCTCTGGCAGCTGGTCAGTAACTGCAGCCATATACTGTGTGCCCAAACTGTATGTAATGTGAAATGATACTGACCTGTGATGAGAGGCCGTTGCTGATGGTGGGGTTCACCGGGTTTGCGTGGCCCGGCGCGCCCACATAGCCGTCAGAGTAACTAGAGAAACCATGACGTCCAGAGGAGAGGCAGTAGGCCGAACTCCCCTCCTGGGCCCCCGGTCCGCTGCCAAGCCCAGTCTGATGCACTGAGGTGGGGGGAAGAGGCTGAGGCCTGTGCACAGTGCTGGGCTGCTCCGATACTGTTGGAAGAGAAAGAGAAAGAGAAAGAGAAAGAGAAAGAGAAAGAGAAAGAGAAAGAGAAAGAGAAAGAGAAAGAGAAAGAGAAAGAGAAAGAGAAAGAGAAAGAGATTTCAGTGTCACATGATCCTTCAGAATATCATTCTAATATGCTGATTTGGTGCTCATAAGCATTTCTTATTACTATCAACGTTGAAAACAGTTGTGCTGCTTAATATTTTAGAGGAAACTGTGATAAAAAAAAAACATTTCAAATTCTTTGATGAATATAAAGTTCAAAAGAACAGCATTTATTTGAAATTGAAACATTCTAAATGTCATTACTGTGACTTTTGATCAATTTAATGCATCCTTGTAGATTTTTTTTTTAATTATACTGATCCCAAACTTTTGAATGGTAGTGTATTATTCTACTTTATAGTTCTCACCTTGTGAGATAGATGAGGGAGGGTAAGGGCTGTCCGCCAGCTGATAGGGCTGAAGACTCGACATCGCAGAGGGTGGGAAACCACCAGGTATCAGGTGATTAAACGCCATGAGCTGATTGGCTCCTGCCTGCTTCCTCCAGCGAGCTCTTCTATTACTGAACCAAACCTGCGGGACAGAAAACGACAAACAATAAACTTACATTTAACACCCATGCGCTCGGAATAACTATTTACTCACATAAACACTGTTTTTATACTCAAAACGGTGCCAAATTTAAAACATGACACATTTCAGCATGGGCTTCCCATAACACCCCCCTTTATTCAGGGAATCAGATATGGAACCATGTTATTCCTGTAAGAATGTGTTTGTGTGTGTGTGATGTATCTGAGTGTACACAGGCGCTCTTTGTGTGTTCAGTAGCCGAAAGCTTGTCTGGTCTGATTGCGATCGAAACATCTGTGCTCATTAAACAGCGGTGACATCATGTCACGAGTTCTAGTTTAATTGGGTTAGAGGGACCTAATAATAGAGTTTATTAAAAGATTCTGTTTTGAGGTTTTTCTGCGACAGAATACTAGGGTAAAAACAAGAGGTCAGACGTGGCACAAAGAAGCCTGTGTTTATGCGGGTGTGTCATGTGACTTCAGGGCAAAGGGTGCAGGGATAAATGCTGGTAAATTTAGTCTCCCAGTGTAAACCACATTAACTGTTTTTTTTTTTTTAAACAGCAATGCGACTTACGAGAAAGTGTGTGTAGTGTGATCATTTCAGGCTAAAAACTGCCAGTAAGACAAAGTTGTCACATGATTAACAAAGCTTTTGCAGGAAGTAACAGAGTTGAATATTAAAGGTGTGTGTGTTGATGTACCTGTACTCGTGCCTCGGTGAGTTTAGCCCTCTGAGCGAGCTCTTCTCTGGTGTATATATCAGGGTAATGGGTGCGTTCGAAAGCTCTCTCCAGCTCCTCCAGCTGCTCAGCTGTGAACGTGGTCCGACTGCGCCGCTGTTTCCTCTTTAACGGCAAACCCGGTTCTGAGTCCACATCTGAACCCTCGTCTGAGTGGCTTGCTGTAAAGAAAACATTAAAACGAGATTATTATTAGATTAAGAATGAATCCAGAACTCAACTGTGAGAGATTTTCATTTGTTTTAGAAGAGCACAAACTTTAAATGAATAGTTCATGACTTGAATTTTGGTCCGTTTCTCTCACAAAGCTATTGTATGGCTTCAGAAGGGTTGGAATATAGGTCACAGCCCCAGTCCTCAATGACATTCATTGTATAAAAAAATTCTTCAAAAAGTCACTTGTTTGTATTTCACAGACTAAAGAAAGTGGCAGATTTAAAAATAAAATAAAAATACTAAAGCAAATTAAATAAATTCATAAACCAAATTAATTAAAAACTTTAAGTAATAAATAAATGATACTAAAGCAAATTATTTCATAAAACAACTTGAATAAAGATTTTAAATAAGTAAATAAATAAATACATACAAGTAAAGCAAATTAAAAACATTCATAAACCAAATTAAATGCATGTATGGATAATACTAAAGCAAATTATGTCATAAGACAACTTGAATAAAGATTTAAATAAATAAATAATACTAAAGCAAATTTAATAAATTCATAAACAATTAAACAAAGACTTTTGAATGAATGAATAGATGACATGTTCTTTTAAACTGCTAGAAATTGCAATGCTGAAATTATTTTGCGATCTGTCTGAATGCACAAGGGACACGTAAACACATTCTACATACTCAATATACAAAATGTAACAAAATATATACATGTAAAAAAAAAAAAAAGGGATCCATTCTGTAAAAGAATATCTGAGAATTAATATTTAATATTTAAAACTTTAATCTGTTATATTCAGCGAGATAAATTGACCACTATATTGCTGCTAGTTTTGTTTCTGTCTGGTTATGATTGAAGGCCAGTAGCATAGATCTAACACTTTCTCTCACCCAGTGCTCTGTGTTTACACACAAACACACACATCAGCCCTCACTCGTATGCAGGTATTATTTGTGAAGTTGGACTGGGTGAGAGGTTCTTTCGTAGCTAATTCAGCAGAAGAGAATGTTGGTGTGAGTGGACTAAAGCTCAGGGAATCTGTACCCAGAGGAGGGGGGCCCTATCAAATGATTAGGCTCCTCAAACTAGCGTGACAGCCAGCTATTGTCCAGTAATACGCCTCGAAAGCCCCCGTCCAGAACTCGCCAACGCCACATCTGCTTCGTCTGACACTAGCCATCTCCTTTCTCTTGTTCGCTCTCTCTTCGATTTTCACCCCCATATGGTTGAAAACACAAAACGTAAAAAGACACCCGAGTTCGCCCAGCGAAACCGCATCCACAGACCCTTAAATTCAAACTGCATTCAAAAACGTCCATTAAATGTACTTTTCATTGAGTTTCAGTACAAATTTACAAAGTATAACAACCATACAAGTAAGGTATACGCAAAAAGTTAGATCTGCAATGTGCCAATCAAATAAATTTTTCCTTTGATAATCTGCATAAGCTCATCTAACATGGTTTTACAGTTGAAATGTACAACCATTTTTACTTTTTTAGTTGGAAAAAATAATGCAGATGCCATACATAAACTAGGTCATGATTCTATTTCACAAACAAAAACTCATTTGGACTTCCCGATTTATATGCAGGTGTATTTCTCCTGCAGAGAAAGAGAGCAAACAAGAGAAAGAGTGAAGAAGAAAGAGAGATTTTGAGGGTTAATTATAAGTGAAGAGTCACGCGAAGCAAACCCTTCGTTCTCCACCCTGGAGCCACACAGGAAATGCTGCTGCCCGGTGCCAGCGTGCATCTCTCCGGGAATCTCACGAGAGTTGGAAAGGAAAGAGAGAAACAGGGAGGGAGGGAAGACTGTCCTTTACCACTTTTCCACTCTCTAACGTTACTGAAAAGTCACTTTTCATGCCATTTTCCCCAAAAGTCTGGACTATTTTCAGTAGACAGCACCTGGAACGAACAGCCAGTTACTGAGGATATGGCATCCATCATTTTCTTCATTAAGAAAGCCCTCAGAGAACTGAGTCGCAAATTAAAATAAGCACATAAAAACATGTATTCTCCCAAAACTAACATCCAGAAATCAAACCATCAAATCAAATCCTGTGAGGAAAAGAGAAGGCACGAGAGTTTCCAAATCGCTTTATGATTTGGGTACAAGTAAAACATCTCACTTTTCATTTTTTTCTTCTCTTAATTCCCTTGAGTTTCTATCATTATTTCTGCAAAAGAGTCAAATAAAAATATAATTTAATAAAATATAAAAAATATAATAAAATAAAAAATAAGTAAATAAAATAAAATAACGTAAATAAGTCTGTTTCTATCATTATCATATTAAATTAAATTAAAAATGGAAAAGTATAATAAAAACCCATAAAAATAGGTAAAAAGAGTTTTTTTTATCATTACCACTGCAAAAGAGTTAAATAATACAAATAAAATGTTAATAAGTAGTACATAAAGCAAATACAATAAAACATATAAATCAGCCTTTCCAGTTTCTATCAATACCAGTGAAAAAAAGTCAAAAAATAAAATAAAATAAGTCAGTGTTTCCCATAACTGCTTGGAGTTTGTAGCATTACTGCTGCAAAAAAGTCAAACGCTACAGACTGTAATCTGTAAATGACACTGTTGCATTTGGCTCTTTCTCTCTCGCGCTCTCTCTCTCTCTCTCTCTCTCTCTCTCTCTCTCTCTCTCTCTCTCTCTCTCTCTCCATCTCTTTTGGGGAGTTATTTGGCAGTCTTTTGTTGGCCTGTTTAGTGAGAATGGTGACTGAGCTCTTTGGAGTCTGATTTCCACGCTCCATCTGTAGGTTCCATGAGCTCGGTCCGGGCAGCATTGAGGCCCCTGTCACCTGCCTGGCAGGGGGCGGGGGGGAGGTGGGCACAATGAGGGCTGGACGCAGGGCAATGGGGGCTCCGCAGGGGAACAGCGGGGGGCCGCCCCCGAACCCTTCCTCCTCCACGGCCAGGGGGTTACAGAGGTGGAGGTGGTGGGGGGTGACAGCGACAGAGCGATACGGAGAGAGTTAGGGGAAAAAACAAGAAGAAGAGGGGGCAGATCGCTCAATGGCACCTGGGGGACTAGTTTAGTGACTAGTGAGGGGTGTGTGGGAATAGCGATTCTAGTTTAAGATGATTGTCAGTCCCGGTCTCGTCCATCATGTCCATTTACAGCATTGATGTACGCTAAACAGACGCTTCTATCTCAAATGTATCATTCCATGATTTTCCCTGCGATTTTTAACTTCACTGATATGGGATTTCAACAAACACCATCAGATCGGACTATAGATAACAACATAAACCAGATTCACTCTGATAATCAGATCGATACAGACAGTAATCACTTCTATATTTCACATAAAAAACAGGATTTTAATATCTTAAAAATATCAAGGGGGGGGAAAGCATGCAATTTCATCTGAATAACCAAAAGCTTGAAATCTCCCATAGGTAGAGCAATAAATGTCAAAAAAATATTTTTAATCTGGAAATGAGCGAAAACAACTTTTTTATGGTTTAAAATGTTACTGAGAAGGTTTGAAGTCTGAATAAAAACTTGCAGAGAAAAAAATAAATAAATTATAGAATTTTCCATAAATAATCAAAAGCCTGATGTCTTGCCTAGGGAAAGCAATAAATGTTCAACAAATAATTTTAGTCTGGAAACATTTTTTAAAGATTGAAAATGTCACAGAGAACTTTTGAATTCAGAATGAAAAGTTAGAAAGAAAGCATATAAAACGCATAGAATTTTCCACAAATAACCAAACACATGTCCAACCGAGAGATCAGGACATTTAAAAAAAATTAATTTCAGCCTGGAATTGTGTGAAAACACTATTTTAATTATGTTTTAACTTCTCATTCAATCAAGGTTTTTTAAGAAAAAAAGGTCTTTTGAGCTGAAAACATCTCATACAGCTAAACGGACGGCTAGACTGACAGACTCCTGAAAGATTCAGAGATTCACTGTCCATCAGAATTCCAGCAGGACAGGAATCTCATACTGTGGCTACTTCCCACAGCATACCTGTCCCAATACACCACCAACCGCTCATCCCATCCATCCTCTCTCCCTCACGCTCATCTACTCCGCACCTCTTTGACTTTTAACAGAGGTTTTGTCTTTCATCATCAAAACTGTGATTAAAACAGACAACTGGAAGTCTAGCTACAATGAGGGATATGTTGCACCCAGAAAAAGAAACACTGATGAAGCAAGACAGGTAACATCTGGACCACTTTATCTGCATAACACTAACAGTAAATTTATTATCCAACTGAATTAAATTTTAAAAACAAGTGTGAAACGACAAGCATAAGCACTAGGGGTATAAATATTTTATCTGACAAAATAAATTATGAAATTTCAAATTTCAATAAAATATACAAAGTGTAACTGGAGAGAAAAAGTTGATTGAGGATCTAGATTTGATGGAATTCCACAACTGCAAATACTGCTAAAATGTTTATTTTTTATATAACTAAACTAGGTTTTATTACCTAAAATAAATTATTTTTATTATTAATTAAAATCACACAAATAATTGCAAAGACTGAAATAGTATCTCTTGTAAAGTGTCCAATAATCTGTTTTATTTACAACTTTGAAGATAATTTACAGTGTAAGCACAGTGCTTTTACATGAAAGTGAAAGAGAAACTCTAATGTGTCTTTAAGTATAAAAACATTGTGAAATGATCACTCAGCAAAAGTCATTAATTAAGTAATTGTTTAAATATGCCATTAGCAGGAGGACATGTTGCATTTCTGAAGCCTCTAGCCACAGGAAGAGTCTCCAGTAGGCCTATTGTTATTTGGTGAGCGTTAATTCATGATACCAGCGCATGGTGCCTCTCGCTCACACATCAGATTTATATTCCTCTCACACACAGGACAAACCCCACAAACCTGCAGCCTGCCAGCTACACACAGCATTTATCAGTGCGCTCGAGAAAAGAGAGAGAGAGAGAGAGAGAGAGAGAGAGAGAGAGAGAGAGAGAGAGAGAGAGATGAGCGCTCTGCTGAATGAACTCCGTAGCATTTGGATGGACGTTAAAGGGGCTGTGGTGAATTCCAGGCATAATCACAGAGAAACAAGAGAAGGCTGAAAAACAGAAGCCAAAATGACGCAAAGCAAATGCAGCTTTGTGAAAAACTCGAAGAGAGTTTGTTGACTTTAAAATGATGGATTTGGAAAGCTATTGCTCAAAGGTTGCTAGAGACTTGATTGAGTTCTCAGTAACGTTTCATTTAAAGGGATACTCCACCCAAATATGAACATTCTGACATCGTTTACTCACCCCCGTGTCACTTCAAACTTTCTCTCTTGTGCGGAACACAAAATAAGACATTTTGAAGAACGCTGGGAACCCAGCAACATTGGAACCCATTGACTTCCACTCTATGGACCAAACCTACACAAATATCTTCTTTTATGTTCCACAGAAGAAATTCACATGGGTTTGAAACAACCTATGGGTGAGTAAATGATGACCGCATGTGTTTTTGGGTGAACTATCACTTTAAGGATAAACTTTGTCGCAGATGCTTCTCCTAACATTTCTAAATGAGTCAGTTATTGACATAGAAGAAGAACATAGAGTTCTTCAAATAAAATGAACCAGATTAGATCTGATGAGAAACATTTGGGTTCATGCAGATTTTTGGGTTTGCCTGGTATCTTGTCAAATCTGAGCACAGTCTGAGACATTCGGAGGTCTCTTCTGCAACATGTGAGATTACTTGAGTGTCTTTCCTCAGGAGAAACATCTGAGAACCTGGAAACTCCATTTGCTGAAGCCATTGAGATTTGAAAGCGATCCTTTGTGATTTTTCTTCTGGAAAGTCAGGTTGGCAACTCTAGCGCAACACACACTTTGACACGCAAACAAAGGCGCAAAAACAAAGAGAGCAGATAAAGTGAAAGTAAACACGGGGATGCTGGAGCGAGAGCACCAGAGTCCACAGACGACCATCTGGGCAGTTTATAGCTCCTGGTAGGGGAGAGTCTTCTCCTCCTCAGGGGCTGTTAAATGGTTGGGTAATTGAGCTCGTGACATGTGTTCCCCAAACAAAACAAAAGAGAGAAGAGACAAATGAAGCATTTATTTGCAGCGTGGAGGAGTGCTGGCCCTTTCAGCCCGCGCCCCAGCCAGCCACTGGTGAGTGAATTAAGGAGTATATAGAATCCCAGCAGATGTAGGGAGAAGAATGGTTAACGGAACGATCACGACTCCATCTGGGGTTGGCATTTTGTTAAGAGGGAGGAGCAGGGAGTCACTCAACTCGCTAAAGAGCCACGACCCCAGCAGCTGCCCCGAGAGAAACCGAGCGAGAGAGAAAGAGTGGTAGATGGAGAAAGAGAGAGACAAAGAGGAGAAAAGATCATTTTTAACCTTGCAGGTGGACTACAATGTGACTGGACATTTTGGACACACTTTTGGACAGCATCATCCTTGAGATACTTTCTGGATGTTAACTATACGTGCCTAAACAACTGCCAAATGTGACCATGGTACTGAAATATAGTACTATGGTACCAGGGGAAGAGCTTGCTTTTTGTGTGTTGCCTGTGTGGGTGCAAATGGGTTAGATGCACACTCCAAAAGTAATAAATCCAATGAAATTGCACATATATATGACTATATTATGAATCAATATATCAATATACACTACCATTCAAAAGTTTGGGGTTAGTAAGTTTTTAATAATGTTAGTCTCTTATTGAGCTATATAAATAAAGGTGACTTGCCTTACGCTCACCAAAGCTTCATTTATTTGATCAAAAATACAGAATAAACACTACAAATCTGAAATATTATTACAATTTAAAATACCTATTTTCTATATTAACATAATTTAAAATGTAATTTATTCCTGTGATGCAAAGCTGAATTTTCAGCATCATTACTCCAGTCTTCAGTGTCACATGAACCTGCAGAAATCATTATAATACGCCGATTTGCTGATCAAGAAACATTTCTGATTATTATCAATGTTGAAAACAGAGCTGCTTAATATTTTTTGAGGATTCTTTGATAAATAGAAAATTGAAAAGAACAGCATGTATTTAAAAAATAAATAAATTTAAAAATGTTATGTGTCTTTGCTGAATAAAAGTATTCATTTTGTTCCAAAAAATTATAATCTTACTGACCCAAAACAGTAGTGTAATAAATAAATATAAAATATATAATTAAAACAAACTTAACGATATTTAAAAAAAATCAAAATTCAGGCCCTTAACAGAGGCCAATGAGTTCACAACTGTGTGTAAAAAGAAATACGTTAAGATCCATTTTTGGAGACCGACACGAGGACCATAAAGAAGGGATGCTGAGGCATTATTGGTTCCCTGCATGCTTTGCTCATTATCATGTCTGAACAGTACAGAGGTGCCTGTTGCAGCATGGAATCGCTCCTAACAACGGGACAAAGCCAAAACGCAGCACACACGCAGCGATGGCACCGCGGGAACACACACCACATGCTCCGAAATATATGAGAGCTCATTACACTGACATCACGTTATATTTATGTTCTTGACTCATGCTTTCCTACCAAACATGCACATATTGAGTAAGCCATGACTGGGACAAGTGGGTCACATGCAAAGCCGACAAAATGACAGAAAAATCCCATGACAATTGCAATTACAATCCACAAGTGTAGACCTCACCTGATAGTTACTTCTGCCCCTAAAGAACTAAACCTCACTACACTGCATAAAATGCCTGTTAGAAATTTAGAAATAAAATGTACAAATAATTGAATAATTAAAATATTAATATTTAAAAAAAATACTTTCATTCAATATGATCTAATATATTACGCAATTTTCCTTCTTATGTAAATTGATCTTGTTTAAAAAAAATATATATATTTTTAACTGAAAAAAAACAAAAAAAAACAAGAAATCTACTGATCAGCAAATGGATTTTTTTACATTTCTGAATTTTGATGAATCCTCATTTCTGAATGATCTCTTCTTTTTTTCTGTGGAAACAGATGCTCATTAGTACATTTAAAGTTCTTGAAACACCTAAAATTTATAACAAAACCATTTAAACCCAGTTCTCCTTTGTCTTCTTCAGTTTCAAAGCGTTTATTGGCCATCATAGAGAGTCTGTTACCTGTCACACTGAACAAACACATTATCTTAACCCGCACTTCCAACAGAGAGGGAGTTTGCACAGCCACTGACCCAGGACTCCCCCTTGACCCTGCCCAGCCACATCTTACCCTCTCTGGGGTACGAATAATGGTCTGACAGCCCCATAGAAAGCCCTGCAGCCCTGACTCAGACCCACACATATATTCAGATTCAATAGGAACCTGGAAACCACACTAACATCTTGCATTTCATAAAACAGCAGCTAATATGATTTACAGCCTAATGCCAAGAGAAACCAATTTTAATTCTATTGACTGACGGAATTCCCATCAAGTTTTGTAAGCCACCAAAATAACATTGAGTCAACTTAACTTAATTCTTGATATGAATACAGTTCTTTGTTGAACCTAAAGCACTTCTAAGAAACATTATAGAACCTTAAATTTTAAAGTTCAAAGGCTATGCTGAAGCATTAACGGTGAATTATGAAACATGAAGTTCACAGACATACACAACTAAGCGTGAAATGGATAAGAGGCACTTAGACAGTGTTTCCTTGCAAATTGTACTCATTAAAATCACGATGTAAACAGGCGAAGACAACAGTTGGAACGCGTTTGAAGTTCCGATTGACGCCAACAGTAAGCCTTCTGTAAATTCTCCAAAACCAAATGAATTCTGTCTGAAACAAATCACAAATTGCACATTTGAGTTGGAAATGCTCGTCTAAGTTACATGTATTAGAGAAAGCGAGCTAACAATGGTCTACTGTAGAAGCTGGAAGTCATGAGGCTGGACCTCCAGCCACCAAAACCTCCAGAACAACTAGATAGAGAGTGAAAGCCATGATTTTAGTCCTGATTCTGCTGTAATTTCTCTCTCTCTCCCTCTCTCACCAGCATCGTTTGGCAGTTAAGAAGTGAAGTTCCTCAAGTTAAGTGATTGACAACGGCGTCTAGCTCTTCTCAATTAACTGCCTCATTGTGAGTCTTTATGGCAAGGCCCCTGAAACCCTCGACCTCTCCTTTCCCCTCCTTTTCATCGCTCCTTTGCCAGAGTTTCACTCACTCAAACACTTGCAAGAAAACAGAGCGCTCTATTCGGTGAGGAGCCCCTATTCTCATTGACCTTCTATTGCTCACTTTTTCTTTTGGACACTTCAAACCGTCTTTGAGAAGAGAGGAGTGGAAGAGGAGTCCATCAGTCGCTAGGGGCTGGTCCGGGTTTGACCCCGCACCCCCCACTTCAAAGATGGTTTGCATTCATTAATTGTTCTTTGAATTAATATTTGAGGATCACAATGCTGGTGCCAGCGTATAAAGCCGACCTAATGAAGCATACAGGCGGCATTCACTTGGAGATAAGCTCGGTGCGACCGCGTGCATGCGTGTTTTCTTCCTTTGCGTGCCACTTTGAAATCGGCTGGAATGAGATCATGTGGAAATGATGCACGGTCTAGGCCGTTTCTGAGAACGTCACGCAAACGCGACAACAACGGGTGTCTTTCGCCAGAGCTGTTTAATCTTCATCAACGCATTAAAACCTCAAATGATGTTCGGATAACTCATGCGATCGATAAACTTGCGCTGTGTTTGACGAGAGACAGAAAGAGAAGGGTGAAGATTGTTAGGTTTCAAGGAACAGCTGAATAAAAGGCAGATGATTGCTCATCTCCATTCCCGCAGGGCCCCGGAATCATGACTGAGGAACATTCCAGCAGAGAGAAGAGCCCTTGTTTATTGATCAGAGAGACAGACCTCATAAAACATACAAAACTAGACCCCCAAGAGCCAGATTGGGCTATAGTTGCCCAATTGTGGTCTAATTTTGGAGGAGTACATCTGGCTTTACTGCTCAGAGTACATTTGCGGTCGCAAAAAAAAAAAAAAAAATTGTCCCCAAAATATCTGTTTATTATTGTGTGACACAGCTGTCTGTATTTGCAGTGCATCTTTTGCTTTCTTTCTCCCCCATTTTCATTTGAGCAAGTATCCAGTCAGCAAAGCAGGCAAAAGCCCTATTTTATTTACACAAACAAAGTCCTCCTTGCTCTCTCGGACAAAGGCAGCTGAATCTTTCATGTGTTGTCACTGCTTGATTCTCTCTGTCCTCCTGGCTATTGGCCTGCTGGGAGACAATGAGCCCAGGAGAAAAGCAGCAGATTGTTGGAATGCAGCTCAATGAAACTAATTATTACATGTTGACTGCGTTCACCATGGCACGTCTGAAAGCACTAAGCTCATTCAATTGGCCTCCACGGGACTCCCTTTCAAAAAAACTTGATCCCTTTGACTGTTTGTATTTCTGAGTTTTCTTTTTCGCCTGCCGTGAATGAGAATCTGTGAGAGAGGGGCCGTGGCTCTTTGATGACTTTAGTTACTTTTAATTAGCTAAATGAGGCTCGAGGATTGTCAGTTTTCCCAAAGTTAATGGTATAGGAAAAAGGAGGGGATGCGCTCAGGCAAACACAGCATTATGGGATAAATTTGATCGATTCACATAGAATGATTCCAGGCATGCCGTTCTTGCAACTTTCTTTGGAAAGTTTTAGCTTTTATTTCATCGGTTGAAGTACAGATGTAGAATAACAGATATAAATATATGTTGTTTTTCATATAAACATTATTTTTCAACCTAAACAGGAGAGAAGTCTGGATCGATCCAATACTTAATATTAATAAGTAAAAAATATTAACATCACTAAACCAATCTACGTACATTAATTTATACCTACAAAACTCATTTTAGGGTAGAAAAAAATGCTCTTTGAAAAACATAATCTCATATAAATTATCACTTTTTGCTTGAGTAAAAATAAGTTGTTGTTTTTTTTTTTTGAATAATTTAAAAAGCACAAATCTAAACGTTTGTTCTGAGCTTCCTCAGCAAACAAGTTTTGAGAAACATCTTTTGAGGTGTTTGCTCAAACCAGTATTAGTAAGCAATAGTCCTCTACACTGGCTTTTCCCAGACAAATAAATCTGAAGGGGCCTTTGCTTTGATCTCAAGCCTTTAAGGGGCCCAACAATAGGTTTTGAAGGAGCAGGGGCCCAGAGCCAACACACCCCTCTTACCCGACAACTATAGACTCAGCAAACACGTACTTAATCAATATTTGGCTAGAGAACACCCTCTTGATTCTGAAAACACCCTTTTGAGATTTTAACTGAGCACCGAATAGGAAAAAACAACAACTCCCACAAGCAGGGAGGAGAGAGTGAAATACAGCCAGCGCAGAATCAGCCCACTGCAAACAAACGGACGAGAGTGAATGGAGAGAGGAGAAGTTTACAGTGTGTCAATGGAGATCAGGACTCATTGAGTTTTATGATGTAGACACATCTACATGTGAATAAAAGCCAGAGGTGATTGATCCTTCTAGGAAAACAAAAACATTAACTGGGCTTTGAAAAGGCTGTTTTCCTTTCTCCTTTCCCCTTGCGCTTCCTTTCTTTCATTCACTGTTTTGTTCTTTCTTTCTTTTTTTCAATGCAGATATAGACATCTAAGTTACTCTGTTGCAAGTCCAGGTTTAAATGTACGCAAATAAAAACCATCTAATGCTTTAACCCTAAAAATGTGATGGAAAACATTTGTGTGACATTGTTAAAAAATAACTCATCAATAAGTTCTAATAAGATGTCTGTTTCAGTCCAGACTCAAAATCATTTCTGCCAAAAAAATAACAAATAATTTCATATTGTGATGAACTTAACACTATGAATTATAACATGTCGTTGAGTTCGGAGCATGTATTAGTGGAATGAATAAATATGGGGATTATCACTATTCATCATTTGGTATATTGCTAAATGTTGATGTCAAAGTGGGCCTAGATTACTGTTTTCATTTATTAGCTTGTTGAATGTTGAAAAAAATATCCTCTACAAATTGTAGTCTTGAATATGAACTATAGACGTTCTTCTCATAAAAAGAAAAATAAGCCATAATGAATTTTGTGTCTCATTATGTGCTCTTAGTAAAACTCCTTTGTTGACCTAATTTGTTTGCACTTATTTAAAAGCTCATTTAAGATGACCATCACACAACAATTAACCAACAATGACAGCAAAATAGCACGAAAAAAGTCAGCAAATAGCAGAACATAAAAGCAATAACACAATCATGCTGAAATGCATGTTAGAAGCTTGCAACAAACCTCATCAAATCAGCAAGATTGCTCAACACCAAACTCACTGTGATTCAAAAAGCCCCATATTCCTGATAAAATGTTATATGAAGTTCATGTAAAAGTGAGCTGAACATCAAAGTAGAACAATGTTGTTCGACAGCATGTATTTAGGAGTTAAAAAGCAAATAATATGTCCTTACATCAATGTCTGAGCTTAAAAAATGAACAATTTGAAATAAATCTAGCTGCAATGTGGAGCTGAACTAACGACAACCAACATTTTGAGTTTACTCGTTTTGTTTTTGTTTTGTTTTTACGCAACAAGCTTTTTGCAATGTTGTGCGTTTCAAAAGTTCATATCAATCAGCCATCTCCAAACAACAACATATCGACAGTCGTTTGTTAAACTAATTACCAACTGATCTGTATTCGTGATGGCGGTGCTGGAAAAGAGAGAAGGAAAAGGGCAGTGAGGAATGAATGCGCGCCCCGGGCGGAGAGGAAGGGGGCGGGTTTTTGTCTTGAGATGAAAGTGGGGACGAATAAAGGGCTCGATTTAATCTACTAGAAAAGGTTTTCATTGCAATGACTGAGTATAATGTGCGCCAATTGTAGCGCGGCCCATGACGCGGGGTGATCCGGCTAGCGCGCTCACAGCTCAGAGTTTCTCTCTCCAATTGACATCTAGAACAAACTCCTCTGCGCAAGTATTTCAGGCCGGTGGGGGTTAGAAAAACGCGCTGCCTGTATCAATTTCCAAGTTAATACATACAATTTCTTCTTCAACTGGGGAAACGGGTACTGCCTCGAGGCTATCCGTTGCGTGGATGTTAAAAATGTTTGTGATATTTTGACACGTTTTGACTTTTGAGTGGCACTAATTAAATTTCGACGACAAATGCACTAACTTTATTCTCTTACCAGGCCTATCTAACGTATAAATTGTTCAGCGATTTTTCGCGGGCTAATCGTCCCTTGCAACACTAATGTTAGCATTGTTAGCCGTATGCTATTAACATTTTAAAGAAGCAAAATTTTAAGCACAAAAATATACTGGTGATATATATATATATATATATATATATATATATATATATATATATATATATATATATATATGTATGTATATTAACAAAGTAATCTAAGAGAAGGCTACTTGCTGTTTAGCGATATTCGCGCTAGAGCGGCAAAATGTTGCTATGGTTACCTCGGCACTCTTGAGCAAGCTCACTAGTAGTAGGCTAGTAGTAGTAATCTGCTCTTATAGTTATTGAAATTGTTTAAACAGCATCTGCAAAAATAACAGACTGATGTAATAGATTGATTTGAAACATCAATCTTTTTGTTTGGACTTTCTTTTATGAAAATGTTAACGAAAATTGATATATTTTTATATTTATAAAAATCCAAAAAGCCTACGTTTTTACTTGAAATGATCAAACAAGTAATTCCATAAATCCAAATATTTAAATGAGACTTTTACGACTTTTACTTTTGACGATCTGAAAATGCATATACACTCCAATCAACAGGTGTTAATTTTTAAATAAACGTAACCATTAAAACATCATAAAATTAAATATTACCTACAAATGCTGTTGAAGTCGTTTTTGGGGGGAAAATTCCAAGACGTGATCTAGCCAAAAATGGACATATTATTCAGGCCTCGAAGTCTATAAAACACTTCTGAGCCGGGACTACGGTCATTCGTGAATAATTCATCTCTCATTGCCCGTCCATAATGTCCTCTCTGCGCCTTTTGTTAGACCGTTTTTTCTTCCTTTCTTTCCAAATTTTGAAAAGCTTGGAGTCTTTTGTCAGGACCAAGCTACTGCTAGGCCGAGCTTTGTCCTGGGGAAACTGAGGCGTGAGTCTCATGGACTCTTTCGCTTTTGTTTCCCAAGTTCATCCTCAAGTGTCCGATTGTGCACCGCAGGAGCGTCTTTTAGTGAACGCTATTCTTGGACAAATGTTTGATTTACTGATTCGGCCAGTTTCACTCCAGGAACGTCTCGTTTTAGGAGGTTAATCTCTGATGCTCCTCAATTCAGTTTCAATGAGTTTAAGGAAAAACACAAAAAATGCCCAAAATGCTAAAAAAAAAAAAAAAAAAAAAAGAAAGAAAAAAAAATACTGAAGGCATGGGCCATTTTTCACATTAATCTATTTAGCATGTGGGGGCAAGAAACTGAAACATTAAAAGAGATATTCACTCGGAAAAAATAAACCGTAAATGTGCTTAATTGACGCTCGAATTTCTAAAGGCTACTTTTTCCAAATATTTTCTTAACAGAACACACATTAGCATTCAATAATAATAATAATAATAATAGGGTAATTATTATTGTTATTATTATTATTATTATTATATGGTGTTGGTGGTGAAGAATGCATTTATGACCCACACATAGCCTATATAGGCCTAAATATTTTCTATCTAGGCTATAACAGGCCTAAATCTTTTGTAGATAGGCTACATGTAAACTCCTTGTGCTCATCTCAATTCCGCGTAAAATTTTTTAAATAAAGATAAAACTCGCCAGAACTTACATCTGTCGCCGAGAATCCCGTCGATGCTGTGTTTGGCTCTTCTTTCGTTTTCCTCGATCTCTCTTTTTTCCACTTCATCATCATCCTCATCTTCATCTCCGTTTCCACCAAATTTACAGCGCAGCATGCGGCTGATGGAACTCACTGCGGACAGACATGAAAAGCTTCATCACATGACATCAGAATTACACTTGCTGAATGTTTAAACAATTGAAAATGTGCAAGTATAAAATTTCAGTCCGTTACCACGAGGCATTTAAAACGATCTTCTATGAAATATATATATAAAAAAAACATATAGGATTGCTTTAAAGTCACAAGCCACCTCTGTTTTCCCCCCCAAGCAACAGGTGTTGGAAGCAATATCTTAAAACCATAAACTAAACTTCACAGATTGACAGATAAAGTACCTGAGGGCACGTTATTTCGATCGCAGATCCCATCTTTCAGAAGTTTATCCCGAATCTCCCAGCTGAACATCCCTGGATTCTCTCTTTTGTATTCTTCGATTTTCTTTTCCACATCGGGAGTTGTGCTCTGCTTTCATTACAATGGTTACATAATAATTTAATTTAATTTAATTTTTACATCTTTATACCATTTTATGAGAACTTTCAAAATATCTAGAAACGATTAGGTTATAACAAGAAAGTATACAGATCAAATCGTCAGTTTCCATTTAGTTATGATTATGTGACTGCGCGAGAAGTTCTGTAGCCTACAATTAATTAACACTGGGTTACTATTACACAATATGATGTTAATTTAATTTTCTGAAGTCATAGCAAGGCAAAAAATAATATGTGTTAAAATCTCTTTAAAGTAAGGGTTTTACAGACTGATGCCATGGAAGGACCTTTATTCTCTCTTTTTTTTCTTTTTTTTAAAGAAACATCTATGCATCAGTACTTTAGAGACAAATGGACTGATCTGCAGACTTAAATGATTTTTTTTTTAAGATAATAAAAACAGACAAAATGATTCTAAACAATGACATTTTTTTATTGTGGAAATTATTTGCTGAATGTAAGGTGCCTGTACACTCAAAAAAAAAAAAACAGTGGGCATAAAATAACTAAGCATTAGGTAGTCGTGAACACCACTTTATGGCAAAACTCCATATTTAATGTGAAACCGGGATGAACTTTCTAATAAATTCAATAATATAATTCAGTTCCAGTAAGGCAAGAGATGGCCACGGTGATGTCCTACCTTGGGTTTGCTGCCACCAATAGCACCGGGCCGAATGGATCCGGTCTCCTGGTACCTGCATAAAATTTTGGACACGCATCCGTGCGACACGCGTAGCTGTCGGGAGATGACGCACGGTCGTATCCCGTGATGGGCCATCTCTACTATCTTGTGGCGGATGTGATTGGGCAGAGGGCGTCCGTTTATGAAGACTCCGCCGAGCTGGTTCACGCGGCCCTGACCTAACGGCGTTGAGACTGCAGTAGGAAGGGAAAAGGTTGTGTCAATGACTGACGATTTATACAACGATTTCCTTGTGCTAAAGTGAAAATATATTTTGTAAAGAAATGTAGCCTATAACCGCGCACTCACTTTTACGTTTACGCTTTTCATTTGCCTAACTGAGTGAGCTATGCCTTTCTTTACAAAGTTTTTTTTAACCCTATTTTGCTTTTGCTTTAATGCTTCGTTAAAAGGTCGAATATAATCATGAAAGCATGACAGCTGTATATTCTTTTCTTATACAGATACAAAAACAACTACAACACAACAGCAATAAAACTAATACTAATAATAATAAATGATAACTATTTATAAATACTACTACAAATAGCCTACTAAAACGTTTTCTATTTTTCAATCGAACTTTTAATCATTTGCAAAGATGTTCCTTGTTGACAGAACACATTTTATATTATAAATTTGTATTTTACATATTTAAAAAGTACATTTTATAGTAATTTTATATAAAAACTTACATTTCATTTAGGCTAAAAGAAAAGTTTGTTTTACAAATTCCTTGCTTAGCATTAAATAAGCTTTGCTACATTAGAACACAAGTTTCATTGTTTAGAAAAAAAATCAAATTAATTAAAAAACGTTCATCATTATTTATTTTATTTTTTTATGTTTTGTTTTGTTTCAGCTTTCCAAGTGGTTGGGAGCTGTAGTTTTTCACATCACAAAATAATTAAACCTAGGTTTTCACTGTTAGTAACTTTACTTTTTACAATAAAATTTTAGTATTTTTAATGCCATTTCCATTCTCCAATTAGAATACTGACATGCATCAGATCAAATCTGTCTTATACAGAATCAACTTTGTGAATTCATCTAAGTTCAGGCTGTTCTGTCGTAACCACAGATGCTAACACCTTACCCTCCAAGGAATAGCCTCCTCTCGGGTAGTTCTGGGGTGGCGTGGGGCGCATCATCCTGGAAATGCCCCCCGCTAATGCGGTCATATCTCCTCTGCAAGAAAGAAACGGGTGCACGGAGCACTTGATGAATAAACTGAAGTTATCCCAAAGGAGAAGCGCTGATCTTCAAGTGTCAGTGGATTGCTAAAGTATCAAGTCTTCAGCTGAAAACGAAAAGTCAACTTCAAAAGTCAAAACGTCGCCGCCAATCCTCGGAAGTTAATCACGGATATCCAGGTTTTCAATTGTGGTTTATCTTAACGCAGTTTGGAAGATAAAGCTCTCAGAGTTTCGTTCCGTTGTTGTTGACACACTTGTTGTTGAGAATTGGAACGGTGATCAGTGGCGAAACATTTTATCAGTTGTTGAGTTGCTGGCTCCTTCTACCCATCGACGACTGTGATTGGTCACAGAGGGAGGGTCTAAAGACTTGAGAAGGCCTCCTGATTGGTCCAAATCCTTAAACTTTCTTGTGTCGTGACCTCGGGAGTTCAAGGGGATGTGTCACCGATAACACCCTCAGACATAAACGGTGATGCTGAGAGCAATCTGGAAGATAATACTGACGTTCTCTTCAAGTAATTGATAACATTTCAGTTTTGTTCAATGCAGTGGATTGGAGACGAGGTTTTTGACTCTGTTCCCGGAAGCTGTCCACAAGTAGACCATTTGGATGTCTTGCTTATCAAATGCACCTTGTTAAACTCATAAATGGTTAATAGAGGCTCTATGGAAGTGTCAGATAAGGTAGACATCCAAAAAAGCCCTGGGACGAGTTGGGAAGCTTCCAGGAACAAGTTGGGAAACACTGCCGAGCTGCTCCATCTTGCTTTCTTCTGCCACAACCGTCTTTTATCTATTGGTATTGAACACGAATCCTCTCCAAACCCCAACTTTCACGTAACCCCCCCCAACAAAAAAAGCTGCACAGCACAGAGGTATTTATTGTATGCATGTGGACAGTAGAGTCTCTGCAGAATGAAAGGAGCAGCTCGCGGGGGTCTCAGCAGGGTATGACGCCGAGAGTGCCGTAAAAGCTGTCTGTGGAGACGAATACAATTGTGAAGAAGCGTTATTTATAACGCAGAGACATTCAATATAGTCATCCATCCCACTCATTCTCTTGCATTACTCCGCATTTCTCTCTCACTCTCTCCATCTCACATTCAGATGCTCCTCCTCTGTTCCCCGCAGTCACTGAAGTGCCTTTTCTTTGCAGGAGCTCATTGAGAAACTCACGTCAGTCAAACGGCCCCCGTTCATTCAGAGAGAACCCTGATCAATCACACAGATAAACTATCCCACTTTCAACTGTTCAAACAGAACGCATTCTGAACATATGAAATGAGTTCAAATTCACTATAAAATACTAAAAAAAAATATTAAAGTTGCTAAAACAGACTGAATTAGTCTGCATTAAAAACGAGAATGTCCTCGTCCGCTTTTGTCTGATCTCCTTCAGGCTAATGTGACAAATACGCTGGCTGTCATCTTAGAGCTATCAACCCAGAGACGTCGACAGTTCAATCAGGGGGTATAGTGGCCCTCTGGTCCTCTGGGATGTGTGCATTATCGCATTGCTGTGCTCAGATGTGCGTGTTTCGCGGTGGCGACGGATAAGCGCATGTTATTGCCGTCCACGGTCCCAGGTGCTCCATAAACGGATTAGCGCAGCGGCGTGGAGAGCGGAGCCCGCGCGCCACAGGCCAGGCTGCCCTCAGAACAAGAGCAGCGCCACAGCCGCCCGTCCTGACTTTAATTGACATCTGACCGCTTCTGCCGGATTGGCCTGAGGGACAAAACATCAAAAGTGATATTATTGCGATTATTGGAAATTTCCCACGTGAGATTCATAACATAGCCTATCTATCTATCTATCTATCTATCTATCTATCTATCTATCTATCTATCTATCTATCTATCTATCTATCTATCTATCTATCGAAAACCCGTAAAATCCATAAAACATTTATAACTATTCTTATACAGCATAGTCACATTAATCTTATGTAACAATTATATTTTTTAGATTTTTGGATTATATTTTATTATGTTTTTTTTTTTTAAATAACAACATGAAAAGTTTGCTGTTTTGTTGTCGTTGATTTACTACTCGTGTGGACAGTATGCGTTCATTTGTAAATTAAAGAATAAATTGAAAAACACTACAAAAATAATTCGCATCGTTGTTTTTCTCAATATTCCAAATAAAAAAAAATAAATAAATAAATAAAAACTTGAACCTCAGCATTATTATTTTTATTATTATTATTATTATTATTATTACAGATGAAAGAACACTTAACTTTTCCCCAATAGCCCATTGGGGAAATGACGTTCATTCAAGCAATATGTACTAATAATATTTCACTAATTTTATAATTAAGTTTAAAGAAGAACTCATCTAAGTCACGCAAATGTAATAAAGGACAAGCTAGGCTTTTCCCTGTTGTGAGTCGTTAACTAACTAGTGCCCTGAAATCTGTCTCAAGAAAAGACAACTGGCGAAAAGGGTATTTAGCATGGGCTATGTCAAATACATGCACAAATATAAAAGTGAAAAAGTAAAGTTGCTATCTGAAGATTATTTCTAAGTGACCGGACCCCTTAAAACTATTTCGTTAGCCTAGAAGCCAGGTCGATTAAGAGTTATAAATCATAATCATGAATTTAATAAAAAAAAATTAAAAAAAACTCATTTGAAAGTTACAGTAAAGCGCATTTTCGGTTTCCTGACAAAACTATTTCGCATGTTTATATTAATAATCCAATCTACTTTGCGTATGAGGTTAAGGTGATTTTAGCGTGTGCTGAAAAAGTATTTGTATAGGGCTGTTTTAAGCCTCCGATTTAACAAAGTCATCCTGGTTACGTTTATGAATTTTTATTAAGTATTCTTGACTGTATTGGTAGGCCACTTTTGGCGCAACTGACCGCTTACTAATTGCTTCTTTGTACTGTGGCCTGGTTGCTAGTGCATTTTGTGTGTGTGTGTGTGTGTGTGTGTGTGTGAGAGAGAGAGAGAGAGAGAGAGAGAGAGAGAGAGGTGATGGATCCATTGGCACAACAAACTTTAATTAATTCTTTGCATTGCATATCTCAGAAACCCCTGCTATGGACAAATGTTTCGGGCGAACATGAGCTCTTTTCCCTCGCTTATACAGTGCAATAAACGCTATAATAATGTTTTCAGATTGAAGAATGTCTATTGCTCACAACAGGCTCGTGGTAACTCGATATGGTCATAAAGTGAGTGGGGATATATGCGGAATGAGGAGAGACTCAGTTTGATTATCTTTAAAGGGATACTGGATATCCGTGTCAAATCAATTTCGGAGTGAAAAATCCAAGTCAGAAATTTTCTACATCGGTGGAAGAAAAGACATCATAAATAAAGAGGCAAACGCCACACTGGAGAAATGTAAGCGCCCCTGGTTTAGTTTAGACTCTAAAACCAAATAACCCCGGGATGTGTTTCATAGAACTCTGGAAAAAATGCCATTATGATTAAACTCAAGAACAATGTTTCAGCTCTGAGGAGAGACTGACTGCGAAACGCACTGATAGACTGAAACAGAAGCGAACTGACTGAAGATACGGTTTGATGTTCATTCTCAGCAGTAGGTCATTTCTGCTCGTAATTTATCATTTTAGAATTTATAACTCTATATAACTTCACATGTAAAAGGTAAAAGGGCCTCTTTGCTCCAAACCGGATAGGGGTCACACTGGTTTTCAAAGTAAACTCGAATACTTGTAAATACAAATTTACACTGATCCATTATAAAAATTCATCCCACTAGAATTAAAGTTTAATTAATGACGTATTAAAATAAAACCAAGGGGTCCAAATTCATTGCACTTTTTTCATTGCCGCTTTTGAAACTTTTTAATTATACTAAATGGATAAAAGAAAAGACGTGTTCAAGGATACATAAAATCCACAGCTACAGTTACAGCAGGCGGGTGAACATGACTCACAGTGTGACACTAATCTAAAACCTCTTTATTACACGAGGACGTTTTGATTCCACTTGTCACTCACAAAACTATCTAAATGCAAAGTTAAAAGTGATTAAATAGTTAACAGGGTAACTAAAAGTCCACCTAAAATATAGGCTACACATTTATATAACTATTTTCGACATTTTAATATAAAATTATATTTACTGAATGTCAGCTACACCTAAAACAATTTGTCAGGGTTCCGAACAAAACTAATGTTTTGCTGTGTAATAAATATATCTTTTGTTTACATATATACATATGAAATAACAAGCAGCTTATGGAAACTGCTCGAACTATGTATTTAACTCATGTAAAACATCCCACCTCACTGTCTAATGCTTAAGTAAATATTTACTGCTCGAGCTGCTGTGGGAAACACATCGCTCTTACAGTAAAGTGACAAACTACTCAATAATACTTCTCTTCACAATGGAGTCTTGCTGTTGTGATGACTTTATTTACTGCCCCGGCTCATTAGAATAACTATAAAGGGTTGGTTGTTAGCAGTTTCCTTCTCATGTTAAACGCGTTTGCTCTGGCAGAGTTCAGCTCAGAGCAACACGAACCAGAATTGTCAAAAATTTTGAGATGACATTTGTTTGTTTGTTTGTTTGATGGATTATGTATTTATTCATGCATTTATTTGTTGTTGTTATTTTAGAGAGGTAAAATGATATCTGAAGTATTGGTCAGTAAACTATAAGACTAAAAATAGTTTTCAAACAAAAACAGAAATATTCATTAATTAAAATAATAATAATAATAATAATAGGATGGTTATTATTTAATTCAAATGCATTATTATGATTTCAATTTTTTTTTTTTAATTAAATTAAAAAAAAAAAACATTTTCATTATTTATTTTTTTTTTTTTTCATTAATTAAAAAAAAAAACTTACATACCGGCTCTTTGTAAGCCTATCAATTTCTGACAGATGAAAATGGCAACTATCTATCTCACCTTTACCCCTTATCAGTTTTTGCTAATGAGTTTAACAGTTTCGACTAATGTCACATTGAGCCACTGTAAACCGTGAAGTGTTTGATGGCACTAATTAAAAGGTGGTAATGAATGTAAGTAACTCAAGGCAATACAGTAGAGCTGGGATTCAAAGGAAATTAAGAATTTTGCATGATACAGGGTAAATAAAGTGACCCAGTAAGAGCCAGAGAGCCTTTGGAAATGAAGCGTTTGTAGTGAGGGCCGCGGGGCACGGTAATGTCTTTACATGATGGCAGGGGGACAGGGAGTTTATTGCCCCCGCGGTGAACCTTGGCCCCGGGGCCAGTGCTCCGGCATTATCGCTCTCAGGTGATCAGGGCAACCAGTAGCGCTCATCTCAACAGGTGGTAAGCCTGAGAGATAGGACAATTCAAGCTCGCAAAGATTTTTAACGTGCAATATACTTCTGTCCACCAGAGGGTCCATGAAACAAATAATAAACAGTGGACAAAATAGCATTTCTCTGCATGAATGTCATAGCAGTCAGTGAAAAAAAGTGGAATTATGCTAAACAATGCTGAATTAATTTGATCAAAAATAAATAAAATAAACTAAAAATAAAAAGTAATATTTTCCGTTATGTAAATATATATTTTTTGTTTTTGTTTTCGTTATATAATGCAATGATATGACATAGCAGGTGTGGCTTGAGTGTCCAAACAATTTTGTGGGCTACTGATTTTTTTTAATTTATTTTTGTCTTAATAACGAAGATTTAACCAACCAATACTTACCTGAGATGAACAGAATGAACACCTGTTCATGTTGTCACCTTCATACACACACATATGTAAGTTTTTCTTAAAGAAGTGCACTGAAACTAGTTGGTTCTTATTTATTTAGTGCACACATGCGTGCAACAGCTATGTTAAGGTAAGCGCTAGTGTTTTGGGATCTGTGAGTGGAGATAATTAGCGACCTGTGTGTGATTTCAGCACCTCTGCTGTCGGACAGCTCCTGCGCGCTCAACACGGGAGATTCACACCTCCTGACTGCCATCCTGCGATCACGTGACCGTGAGATCGCCAATATTTCTCTGCCTTTCCGTTCATTTAAGAATAGTCTTACAAGTTCAACAGATGTGTTCTACTTAGTTAGGACTGAATTGTATTTAAAGTTAAAGGAAACAGAGTATATTTACAAGGAATTATAATATCTAACAGTAATAATTTAATAAATTAATATCTAACGCTGTCAACAAACTACAAAAAAGTTTTTTTTTTTTTCTAGAACTATATTCGTTAACAGTACAAAGTCAACAACGCCACCTTGAGGTCTAAAAATGTAACAGTTAACTTTAATTGTAAAGTGGGACCAAGACCTTGATACGATCTATAAAATACAATAAAATAAAGTAAAATTTCTATAGCAATGTTAAAGTATTTATTGTCACTTTATTGTCATCAATTTAATACATTGTTTCTGATTAAACCTTTGATTTCTTAAATTACTTAAAAATATCTACTAAAACTAAACGGGACCTAGATCTTAATGAGACCTGAATTTAAAAAAAAAAAAAAGAAATATTAGCTTTTTTCCTACTTGTATAAGCTACAGTTTGTGTGTGAGAGTGTGTTCCTAATTACTTACAGGGTAACTGGCCAATAAACGTTCATGCTAAGTTTTTCCTTAATTTCCACAAAGAAAAAAGACTCAACTGTCTAAATACATTTGTCTTTTCTAGACCAAAACAATCCAGTCAACATTCCCCTCAATTGCACAAAGGCACAAATGCATCAGTTTAGTGTCTTAATGTCTGGATCATATTAGATTGAGAATCTCTGTGTCCTGTGCTTTACCCCTGCAACGCTCCTTCACGAGGGCAGAGAAAGGCGTTGTTTGGGACGATCTGTGTTTTATAGAGAGCCTCGGGCTGGGATGATCTCTCACTGCAAACATCTCCCACACACCCCCAACTAAACAATGCTTGTCTTTTCACATCTAGATCTTGAAACATATCACAGTTAATTAGAAACTTAACTGAGGCTACTGTGCCGTACATCTTCATATGTCAGAGGTTAACAGATAATTTTCAGACTGGAACTACAGCTTCAGCATGATACAGAACAAAATGCATGTCCAGTTTGTGTTCTTCTGCCAGTAATCATCAAATTTGACATGCATATTACAAAAACAGAAAAGTTCATCCATGCAATCTTTATTCCACATTCTGTCAGCTGGTTTTCTACAAACACACGCATCCACACACACAGTCCATTAAGAAGCTATTGAGGTCCTCACAAGGTCAAAGAGAGGAGGGCAGTTCCTGTCAATATCACAAGTTGTGGTGTGTTTTTCAAATGGCTAATGGAGTATATTGATTTAAGCTCAAATTTGCAAGGGGATGTACAGCACTTAGACATGGAATCAGTTTTTAGTGATAATGCATGCAAGTCATTTCCGCATCAGCCATTAGTCTTAAGGGATAGTTCAACAAAAAATGAACATTTTGTCATCATTTACTCACTCTCATGTTTTTCCTGAATGACTATTTTTTTCCCACCATTTGAAGAAAGTTGGTAACCAAACAGTGTTGGTTCCCAATGACTTCCATTTTTGAGTATGTTGGTAAGCAAACAGCTTAAGTTCTCATTGACTTCAATTTTGAAGAAAACCAAACACGATCAGTTCCTATTGACTTCTATTTTAAAAAAGCTGGTAACCAAACAGCATTGGTTCCCATTGACCTCCAATTTGAAGTATGTTGGTAGCCAAACATGTTTGGTTCCCGATGATTTCCACTTTGAAGAAAGTTGGTAACCAAATAGTGTCAGTTTCCCATTGACTTCCATTTTGAAGTATGTTGCTAGCCAAACAGGTTTGGTTGCCGATGATTTCCACTCTGAAGAAAGTTGGTACCAAACAATGTTGTTTCCCACTGACTTCCATTTTGAAGTACATATGTTGGTAACCAAAGAGTTTCAGTTTTCATTGATTTTGAAGAAAGTTGGGAACATTTTCAGTCCTCATTGACTTCCATTTTGAAGTATTTTGGTAACCAGTTTCAGTTTTCATTGACTTCAGTTTTGAAAAAAGCTGGTAACCAAACAGCATCGGTTCCCACTGACTTCCAATTTAAAGTATGTTGGTAACTAAACAGTTTTAGTTTGCATTGACTTCCATTTTGAAGAAAGTTGGTAACCAAACAGTTTTGGGTCCCATTGAATTCCATTGTGTGGACGAAAAATATAGTAGAAGACAATGGGAAATGAGACTGTTTTATGTTCAGCAAAAAAAAAATGAAAATGCATACATGACTGACATGACATGAGGGTAAGTAAATGACAGAATTTTATTTTTGAGTGAACTATACCTTTAAGAACAACATGTGCTTAATAATGAAAATTCACAAAATTGTCTCTGTACTGTACTGTACACCTCAAAATGTACAAAAATGCTTAACCAAATAGCCACTTAGCAGAAGCTTTTCTTCAAAGTAGATCACTATATAGACACAATCCCCATGGAGCATCCTGAGGTTAATTGTCTTGCTCAAGGGCACAGTGTTGATGGCCCGTGACCAGCAACCATCCAGCTACAAGCCCTGAATATTGGCTGCACTGCCACAACAACTGTATCATTATGGCGTATCCTGATAACAGTTGTTTTTATTGCATGGTGAACAAAACTGATGACAGCTTATGTATGTTTCTATCATGAAAAACAGGATACAATGCATTAGAATTCAACTGGACTGTAATGTGAAATTCTACACCATCAGCTTCAACATGCAAAGAGCCAAAGCTTCAGGTGAAGGATTTGATGAGAAATGTGTGCTTCAAACTGAAAAATTCTTGATACTCGAGAGAAAAACATTAATTAAAGAGGTTTTTATTTTGTCGGCAGAAAATTAGTTATTCATTCAATTACATTATCTTAATAGATTAAATTCAATATGCATACTTGAAGTTCCATAACACACTAACAACCATACATTACTTCTAAAACTGGTCAGTTCTTAATTTTACATAGTAAGGATACTTTAACTTGATTCAAAGTCTCAAAAGTCACAGTAAAGGGTTATATAATGTTACTGAAGAATTTCAAATAAATGCTGTTCTTTTGAAGTTTTATTCATCAAAGAATGATCATTATAATAAATGTTCCTTAAACAGCAAATCAGCATATTAGAATGATTTCTGAAGGATCATGTGACATTGAAGACTGGAGTAGCATAGGAATAAAACAGAAAACAATTACTTTAAATTGTGATAATATTTCACAATACTGTATTTTGTTGAAATGAATGTAGCCTTGGTGAGCATAAGAAACTTTGCAAAACTTTTGAACAGTAATATATGTATCAAAAATCCTCATTATGTATATATGGGAATCAAACCCATAACCTTGGTGTTGCTACCAGTTGATCAAATAAATGTACTGTACTGTCCTTTTAAATACATAAATAAATGTCTTGTCTGAGCAAAAAGAGAGTCAAAGAGAAGCTGTTTAGTCCAGCACATATCACTGAATTTTCCTATTCCCATGTTTGCGCTAAACTAAACTAAACTAAACTAAACTAAACTAAACTAAACTAAACTAAACTAAACTAAACTAAACTAAACTAAACTAAACTAAACTAAACTAAACTAAACCATAAAACCTTTGGTAATGCCTCTGAATCTTTTACAAAAGCTAACGATCAGCAATTCAGTCTTCAAAAGACATTGTCCCATGTCATCCGAGGGGAGTTTAATCAAACAAAGTGTGCTCCTTATGCGTGGACTTTCAGAGAAGGTCATCTACATACGCCAACACAAGCCATATCTGTTTTGGGATCATGTCGGTTGACCACAGCAGCCACTCTCTCCTGGACGGCCCTCTTTTTGTGTTAATAGCCTGCCCGCCGCGGCCCTGAAAGAGATGCCGGAACAAAGCAGGTATTTGTTTCATGGGAGTGTTGTTTTAGGAAGAGACTTAGAGGTCTCGAGTTAAAGTCACCCCCTTTCGAGGTCACTCAAAATCCTCCTCTCTCCTCGGCTCGGCCCGGCCATGAATACAGCCACTTCAGTGCCCTCGGAACAAAAGGGCAGGAAGAATGCAGGCGACTGGGGGAGCGGCGAACCCACTGGGAGGGATGGACAACATGCTGGCTCAGACTGGGAGGAGGGAGTCTGTTTCAGCCAGTCTGCCGAGCTTAGAGTTAAAGATTACCTTTGAAATCTGCACCCCTCCTCTGTCCCTATAACTCTGCTCCTCTCTCTCGCCCTCGCTCAGACCTGCGGGCAGGCGTGGAGAGCGGTTAGATGAGTCCCGGAGAAGATCCTCTTTGATGACAGAGAAGGATCTTTTTGTTCTCTAATCCTTCTCTGGTCTTAAACATTTTAAGCCCAACTGGACCTCAAAGAGAGGCTGTGCTGAAGCTCGGGGTCTCAATGGAGGCATTCTTCCCCACCCGCGCTCGTCCCGAACGCAGAGGAATCTGCCCTCGTGCGTCTTTGTTCAGTTACAAAGTTCAGAGTTCCTCACAAGTTGGACGTCAGTACGCTTGACTTTCACTGCAGGTTACCTCAGACTATAAGGAACAGGTTATTAAGGCAAGACACCACAGGTGAATAAGCTGACATTTGAACAGATAACGCCTCACTTCCCCTTTTGATTAATCATAGAACATTAAGACAATTGTTCTGTTTTACAAGTTTTCTGAAATGTTTAATATGCAAATGAGCCATTGTCTAATTAAATATGCTCACACAGTGCCCTCCACTAATATTGGCACCCTTGATAAATATGAGCAAAGGCGGCTGTGAAAATAAATCTGCATTGTTTATCCTTTTGATCTTTCACTCAAAAAATTCACAAAATTCTACCCTATCATTGAAGTGAAACAATTGAAAGTGGGGAGAAAATCTCATGATGAAATAAATGTTTTTCTCCAATGAATGTTGGCCACAATTATTGGCACCCCCTAGAAATTCTTATGAGTAAAATATCTCTGAAGTATATTCCCATTCATATTTACATTTTTTAGCACACCGGGGTGACTAGGAGCATGAAATTGTCCAGCCATGACTTCCTGTTCCACAGGATTATAAATATGAGGAACACAAAGGCCAAATTCCCGCAATTATCCATCACAAGGAGTAAAACCTAGGAATATAGTTCTGATGCACAGAACAAGATAGAAAGTAGCTGTAAGAAAAGAGTTAAAGCATTGAAAATTCAGGAATTGAAGGAGGTGATTGGCAAGCTTAAACCTTCATTCTGTTCTAGAGATATCATTCACCTGAGATTTTTTAAAATTAATTATCGATTCGATTGGGCCAGGTATGGTGTCTCTTATTAATAAGTGTCTCTGTTCCTGCCAATCTTACAGTCGCTACGGTCACTCCTCTGCTCAAGAAGCCTTTGCTGGATTCCGGTCCTAAAACATTTTGGCCAATTTCTCTTTCCTTTCATTTCAAAGGTTTTGGAGAAAAATTGTGCTAAATCAACTTTGGCGTTTTCTGTCAAGTAATTGTATTTATGAGGTTTTTCAATCTGGTTTTAAGTCTGCTCACAGCACTCAGTCCACCCCTTTTGAGAGTGTTAAATGATATTTACCTCTCTACTGATTCCGGAGACTCTGTGTTTCTTATTCTTTTAGTTTTATCGTCCGCTTTTGAGACCATAGACCACTCCTCACTATTATCTAGATTGGAGTCTTGGGTAGGTCTAAAAGCTAACGTTCTGAAATGGTTTCAGTCTGACAGAAAGTTTTTAGTGAAACTGGGTAATTTTACCTCTTCCTCTGCTCCTCTGACCTGTGGCCTTCCACAAGGCTCTGTTTTAGCTCCCTCTCTATTTTCTCTATACATCCTACCTCTTGGCTCTATTCTACGTAAACATGGCATGTCTTTTCATTTCTACACAGATGATACTTAAATCTATCTACCAATCAAAAGAAACAATTCCACTGCGATTTCTTCTCTTCTGCAATGTTTAGAGGAGGTTAAATCATGGCTAGCTCAAAATTTCCTCTTCCTAAATGAAGACAAGACCGAGGTAATTGTTTTCGGTCCAAATGAGAACTCTCAGTGTATAAGCCCTGAGTTAGAAATTGTATCCGTTCTTAGATCCTCACGGGAGTGGAACCTAGGAGTTCTTGTTGACCAGTATTTAAAATTTGATAAACATATCTCTTCTGTTATCGGATCCAGTTTCTATCAGCTTCGCTTACTGACCTAAATGAAATATTTTCTCACTCCTAAAACTGCAATTACTACAATTCTTTATATTGCGGAATATCTAAGTCTCAAATTGCGCGTCTTCAGCTTGTTCAAAGTGCTGCGGCCAGACTTCTTTTAAAGTGTCGTAAACATGAACACATCACTCCAGTTCTTAGATCCTTACACTGGTTGCTGGTTTGTCAGAGAATAGACTTTAAGATTCTCCTCTTTGTATATAAATCCCTACATAACCTAGCTCCCTCTCTGAACCTCTTCATCTCTACACTCCGTCTAGAAGCCTACGATCCTGTGACCAGGCTTTGTTGGTAGTCCCTCACGTAAGGCTTAAGTGTAGAGGTGAGCGTGCTTTTGCACTGGCAGGACCTCGACTTTGGAATACCCTGCCTTTGGAGATGAGAATGACCCCTTCTCTGTCTGTTTTTAAGTCCCTGCTATAAACTTATTTGTTTTCCTTAGTGTAGTGATTACTGTGATATGGCCATTTTTAATTTTTAAATGGGTTGTATTACATTTTTTGTCTGGTCTGTTTTCTGTGTATGTGGTATAATCTTGCTCTTCTGTAAAGCACTTTGGTCAGCCTGGTGGCTGTTGTAAATGTGCTATACAAATAAAATGAACTTGAACTTGAACTTGAAAATCCCCATTTCCACCATCAGGGTAATAATTATATATACATCAAACATCCCCTTCATCACCACATGTTCGGGAGGGTTTTAAGGAAAATTCTCCTCACTCATCCAAAAACAAACTCCAGCAAATTCAGTTGTCAGACACGACTGGAACTCCAAATGGCTCTGGCTTCTATGGTCGGATGAAACTGAAAAAAGAGCTTTTTGGCAGCAAACCCACCAGATGGGTTTGGTGCAAACAGGGATAAAAAAAAAAAGTACCCCATGTCCACGATTAAATATACTGCTGGACCTTTAATGTTGTGAGCCTGTTTTTCTGCCGGAGGTCCTGAACATCTTGTTCAGATGCATGGCATCATGGATTCTATCAAATACCATCAGATAAAAAATCTAAACCTGACTGCCTCTGTTAAAAATCTTATAATGGGCCATGTTTGGATCTTCCACCAGGACAACAATCCAAAACAAACATCCATATAAACACAAAAATTAGTCACTGAGCATAAAATGAATCTTTTACCATGGCTGGGGTGAACTGAAGAAGAGAAGCTGTGAATCTGAAGGATCTGGAGAGATTCTGAATGAAGAAAATGGTCTCTGATCTCTTATCAGGTGTTCTCCAAACTCTTCAGGGATTATAGGAGAAAACTCAGAGCTGTTATCTTGGGAAAAGGACGTTGCAATAATTGGGTGCCAATAACTGTGGCCAACATGAACTAGAGAAAGCATTTATTTCACAATGAGATTTTCCTTTTACTTCAATGATAGGTTGGGATTTTGTGAATTTTTTGAATGAAAGATAAAATGGATGAACAATGCAGATTTATTTTCACAGCCGCCTTTGCTCATATTTACCAAGGGTGCCAATATTAGTGAAGGGCACTGTATTTGCATACACTTCCAGAACAGAAATTTAAACACTGGATAAAGCCAGGTTCACAAACTTGTTTTAATATGTTGGCATATTTAAGGTTTTTACAAAGGGGAATTTTGAATCTCTCTTTGTATAACTCAATAAATCAGAAAATACAGACAACAGCCAGGAAAACGAGTGAATTTGTCAGCATGTTTTTAATGTTCTATACATATAGAATAACTACGGTTTTTGTTACATTAATTGGGTAAATTGTATATGAACAAACCCCTATGTAAAAACCTTTAGAAAATAGATAATTGGACTGGTTTGGTACATGCAAAAAAAAAAAAAAAAAAAAAAACCTTTGGAGAACATGGCCTTTGTATTGTAATTGTAATACAGACACATATAGATAAAGTGTAATATAATAAGCACTTAAATGTGTATTTTGGAGGTTTTCTTCAAAATAGCCCAAATAGCCCAAAATCTTAAAATGTATCAGTGCATTGAAAAATATGCCTTAATGATTGACAGGAGTAACCAGACTTGTGCTTGAATGACTCTATACCTCACCATAACTATATGTCTCCACTATGTCAAGGGATTTTTGTGGTGCTTGTTTTGGTTTTTATTTTTAGGACTGGTGGTCAAAATAAATCATATCAAAAAATCCCTTAGACAAATGCTGTAGTAGGAACTTTTGCTTAGGAACTTCCAGAGACCAGAATATTGGACCAGCAATTAAGACCCTAATAACACCTTAGCAACCGCAAACTACATCCTAGCATCATGACAGCATTTTTTACACAAACCACCACTCACATCTCTTCAAAAATGTAAAAATATAGCTATTTGCACGATCACCCGATTAAAACTTGTAGATCAAATTCTCAGTGTTAGGATTAGAATGCGACAAGCTTACACAATCTAACCAGTGTGACCCAATGTTCACATGTATGCTGGACACTTGGCTGTTTCTCATTTACTATCCAATTACAAAATAAAATCAATTCATATTCAAAATTCATATTCATATTTCAAGCAAAAGTCTTTAGAACAAAAGTTTTTTATTTTTATGAGAAGCATAAATTCACCCATCGTGCCCAAACTTATGCACATATCTGAGTAATATAAAACATACATGCACACTCACCTTTGCACATTACTGAAAGGATTTCTAATTATGTAAGAACATGCACATGACTAACCACCATCACACAAAAGAATACACACACACTGAAACAAGCTTCAGCTTCAGGCTGCTGGTGGAGAACAGAAGGTTTGTTCCCCTGTGTCGTCCCGCCAGTAATCGGCACATTTGACACACACATGACATGACAAAAAAGATGAAAGAGTTTTTAAAAAGATTTCATCTGCCCTCTAGCATCACACACACTGCGTCTCACACGATGACCTCAAAGAGAAGAATTATGCGCTAGGCTTATATATGTTGAATCTACGCACCCGATTACAAACATTATTTTTGCTCTATGTAATTGGCGCAGAATTTGTTCATATTTCTTTACTTATATATGTTGCACTCGTACACTGATTTTTAAGTTTGTGGCCACTAACATTTATTACATGTCTTCTAAGTCTGCATTTATTTGATCAAAAATATAGTAAAACGGTAATATTGTGAAATATTATTGCAATTTAAAATACCTGTTTTCCTGTTGTAATAATTTAAAATGCAATTTATTGCTGTCATGCAAAGAATTTTCAGCACCATTACTTCAGTCTTCAGTGTCACATGATCCTTCAGAAATCATTCTGATATACTGATTTACTTCTCAAGATTTCTGATTATTATCAATGATCACATTAACATTTTAATTGTACAATTACTTAAATTTAATGTATATATATTTTTTTTATTATTATATCTGCAGCCTCATATAAATGTCTTGGGGCACCCTAGTGGGCATATTGAGTTGGCAATCATATGGAGCCACAGGCAGACACAATAAATGGCATGTACAAAGCTGAAAGGTCACTTACATGTGTTCAGGCTTGAGTGTGTGTAAACAGACACCACTGAACATACGGAAAGAGCACTGAAGGTTAAGTGGCCGTGAGAGGTGAAGTGGCTCAAAATACACACACACGCAACATACACCTATAGTGTGTCCTCCTATAGAATTTTGTTGCTCTTAAATGAAATAAATCGCAACACACCTATCACCTATTACTACACACTTACCCCCCTCTCCCTCTCCCTCTCTCTCTCTCTCTATAGTCTGAGTTTGTGCTCCTGCTATTGTTGCTATATTGATTAAAGTGACAGTTTTAATTTAAATCACATAGTAAAACTATAAGCTAGTGCATATGAGGCTATAAATATCAATAGCAAAGAAAGCCACATCACATTTGGCTTACACAACATACATTTGTCTTAATATAAATACAATGTAATAATTAATAACGCTTACTAATAAAATACTAATAATTAAAACATATTTGAAACCACTCAAACAACATAGATAAATAAAATGCGGAACTTTTTAGCTTTCATCTCTAAAAAATCTAAAAAAATCTGTCAGCATATTTTTGGTTCCTCATCTTTAACTAAAAAAAATGTTATTTTATGATAGGCTTTCATATCTCTCTTCTTCGCTGGTCATGACGGCTCGAGGTGTTTTACATAGCCTATTACAAATATATTTGTCAACATCACAAAGTTTAAGCAGGCTACACAAAACTTCCTTCAATATTAGCTCGAGTCGGATGTTGACTGATTCAGTAACTGCTCTCTGAGTAAAAGATTTGTCGATATATTCCAACTGATAACTAGATTGACCATAAGTCTTTTTGAATGATTCGTTTTTAAACTGGCTGCTGATTAATCTGACATAAGAATGAATCACTCATTAGAGAATCCGTCTACATGTCGTGCTGTGCGTTTGTTTTTTCGCGTAACTCGCGAGTTCAGCTCAATAAAAGACGCGTTTTCCTTCCATCATTTTGCCATACGTGTTATTTTTATCTTCCTATTAAATTAGACTGTAAACTGACTTTCACAACTGGAGTAAAATATAGCAACATTTTATGGCCTTTCCACAGAAGTGGCGTATTCATCGTGAACTGCATTTATAATGGTATATCCACAGTTGTATTACAATATGCAATAAATGTAAATAAATCAATACAAGCACACCTTTGGTTTGGGGATCATGCGCGCCAGCAGGTGCATTTCCTAACCACATGACCAGAAAGAGAGCGACCCCTACTGGCCTCAATCCATGCATCCTACAGCAGCATAAAGACTTGTCCAAATGATGGTGCTGTGTTCCACCTAGAGGACCTAATAAGGAGACAAGACAATAATTTACTACTGTTACTACTTTACTAAAAATAAAAACACACATATACAAATAAGTTAGGACACGACTCACATTTTTTGTCCAGAACAAGGTACCTGATGTTGCTGCTATTTGTGATCTGGGTTATGTACATTTGGGGACTAAAAGTCTGAGACCACACTGAATAGCCTGTGATTTAAAATCCCATTAAACCTAGAAATAATGTTTTTAGGTTTTAAATGTGTTTAGACATGAACTTATGAATGTAAATGATGTAAATGGAATATGATTATAAAAATGCAATAAAAGCATATTGTGGTATCAGACTTTTGGACCATATGGTGTGCAAAATAAACACCCTAGTTTAGTGCATGTGTTTACTGTGTATATTGTCAATACTCTTAAATCTGTATTAACTTTTTGTTTGTAAGTCATTTTTATTTGTATTTTTTATTTCACATTTCTTATTTAATTCAATGTATGTTTTAAGTAGTTTGTTTCTGACAGCCAGAGCACCATTAATTCTAAACATATTTATTTAATAGCTACTTTATACACTTATAAATTATATGCATATTTAATTGTCATGAACAGTATTGCTGTTTGTTTGTGTTTACTTATTTTAAAAAGTAAAACTTTGACTACTTCTGATTCTGCATGAACTTACAGTAGCTGACATGAAATAATTTTATGACATTTTTTGGTGTAACGTGCCATCTAAACCCAACTAAAACATTTTACTCATCATTATTATGAAGGTTATTATGACTTCAGGGAAATCAAGACATGATATATAACCTACTTGTATAAAATCGTTTTTTATACAGCTAAGACGGTTTGCGCTAACAATTTTCAGTTATGTAATTTGTCAGTTAGCTACTCTACTTTAAAAAGCAGTGCGCCGCCCGGGAATCGAACCCGGGTCGCAAGAATGGGAATCTTGCATGATACCACTACACCAGCGGCGCCTACGTACGCACCAGGAAAAAATCCCACCTTTCCAAAGTTTGCTGGAATGTGATGAAAATATCATTTAAAACCTTTACGGCTTCGTAACGTTATTTAGGAGACTTCTCCCATTTACACGAGGGAATATTTGAACCTGTCATTCCCACAACCGTTAAATGGTAATTGGGAATCTGCAATATCGCTTTTGTGAATGACTCATTCCTTTGAGTCAGATCTTTTCAATCGTGGATTGAACCGATTCACACGAGTCGGGCTCTCCAACGAACAACTCACTGATCCATTATACCGAGAACCGTCACTTTCAGGCACGTCCGGTGAGAAGAAAATGATATAGCATTCAGCCATAATATACAAGTTGATTTTAGTATAACCTTTTTTAGAGCATGCATGATGCCACGCTGGGATGTCAGGTGACGTGGTGACGCAATGAATAACCGAATGAACTGAATGAAATGAACTGCTCGAAAGAATCGATTCGCGGAAATGACTCGAACTTCTCCTCACTAGCTGCCTGCCAGCTGTTCGGGGCGCTGCAGCACTGCTCTCATCGAGCCAACAAAAGAATCAGTGGCACTATCCACTCTTACACATCACCATTTCCCTTTACCGCTAAAATTCACTTCACAAAGACTCAATGGCCCGCAAAATACAAATACGTAAAATAAATTTCAATGCAATTTCACTAATAAATCAATCATATCGATAATGACCGCTGGTAACCCGAGCGTGATGTCACGCCAGCCTCCAACACGCGCCACCCGGCGTCAGCCAATGAGAGCGCGGAGAAGCCGGCCCCTGCCATGACAACGCTTCCATCACTTCCGGGCTGAGAGCGACGGCCGGCGCGAGTCAGCGATCGCAATAGACATCAACCCAGAAAAATAACACTCATCGCTCTGTATTTGCCGCGTCTAGCTCTTCTATAATACATTTTGGCCATTTTAAATGGGATGCTGCGAGTCTGACTGAATCAGCTGCGGCGGCTTGGAAGAATAAGGTGAGTGTTTATTGTCTGTACGGCTCGTGTGGTGCAACGTTGATTTACATATTTAAGACTCACATGCATAGAGTAAAGCAAAGTGCGTGTTATTGCTCGGGTGTGAAGAGGGTTTGCACGCTCGTGACACCTCTCAACCGGAGGAATGTAGGATATGGATGGCATCGCATTCTTCTCTTGATACTGATCATCTCTGAGGCCTCTTCTGTTCCCAGCCTGCAATGACACACACAAACATACATAAATTATTTTGTGCTTTCAAGCCACAATCATACACCTGCACGCACACTAAACACGTCAGCACACACTAATCACTTTCACACACACACAGACACATACGATCTCACATCAACAAGCATATCATTTTACACATTTCACACCCCATCAGTTTAGATTTTCTGTGTGATTTAAAGGCAGACGAGCATAATTTGTCATGAAGAAGATGTTTCGGCTAAACGAGGTCCCAGATGAGTGTGCTGGTGGCATCGGCCTGCGGTTTATTGTGGGTGATTGGGAAGATAGTGGGTTGACATGCTTTCAGATAATCCTGGTGGATTATGTGCTATCAGTTGAAGGCCAGTACTAAGAATAAGTATCTGCAAATGCAGTGTGTTTGACTTGACTTTAACTTGAAGTTGTTTAAATAATGAGAAGGTTTTCTAAGACGACTTTAGTGTGCTAGATTTATACATATGTTAATGGGAGCACTGGATTAAAACATACATTTGACATTTTTCATCCATATCATATTTGTCATAAACACACCAATCATTATTTCTTCAAGAGTATCCTCCGTATATTCTTGTTGGTACATCAAGAATCTTTATTTCACTCAGTGTGAACATGTTTAACTGTGTTCTTCTGTGTTTTGACATTCTAATTAAGTCCAGAATGCACTGGTGCTTAATAATGGCTCACAATCCACGATATTGCCACAATTTAAAGGGATAAACTAGAAAAGGCTAGTATTTAAGAGGATTTTCTTTCCATGCAAGTAAACTCTGTTTGTCAAACTACCCAAAAACACAATTGAATGCTTATGAAAGAGTGAATGATGACAGCATTTTTGGGTGAATCATTCCATTAAAGAAATGGTTCATCCAGAAATATGAATTTTCTGATGTTGTTTTGAACTCGTAAGACTCTGGTTAATTAAGATATTTCTAAAGGATCCAAAAAGGATATATAGGCACCTTAAAGCAAATCTATATGAATTGAGCAGTCTTTGGAAGAGATACAGTTGCCTTGTATGATAAACAGATTTAATTTAGGCTTTTATTTACATCTAAATGATGATCGACACACATCGCATCTGATAAAGGCTGGCTTTTATAGATTTTCTTTACAATGCAAATTTATAACGTTTCTGGTTATAAAGAGAACATAAGAATTGAAAAATGTTGAATATTAATCAAAGACTTGAGGGTTTGTAGGGACAAGAGGGTTTCGTTTTTGGGGAAACTATCCCTTTAACGCTATAAATAGTCAAATGCAAGATGCCCCATCTTTTACAGAGCGATCAGTGCTGTGAGGCATATTTAATGGCATTTATTTCAAAAACAGATGCACCAAACGTGATTACAAAGATTTTATTCTGCTTTGTAGAGTGCACAGTGATGGTTTATACTGTGCCGCCACCGGAAACGTGATTTCCACTCTTAAAATGCACCATAGATTTTGACAGATTTGTGTAGTCTATCAAGTGTTCAGCAGTTCTTGAATGTGAACTGATTTGCTTCTTCCCTGAGGGCTGGATTCCTCGCGATTGTCCCACTACAGGAGTGTATGATTAATGTCTTCTATTCTCACACCCTGAGCACGAGGTGATGGACCAGCCGAACAGGTCCGATCACGCCCTGCCTCATCTAGTGGTGTATAATGGGGATTATGGGTAATGAATGATGGACTTCTGATTAGAAATCCTGGCAGGTGTGTCTGGAAGCCTGTTCCTTCACTTCTGCAACCGCTGTCTGTGTTTTTGTGCGGGGGAGTTTGATCACAAGAGGAAAAGGGAAGAGAACACTTTCCAAAATCGTTTTGTTTTCAGTTTAAGCCTTTGTTGTTAGTGGTTACTCAACCCAAACCCCTTCCTCCTCGGTTCCGCCTCTCTATGGTAAAAATCTGTGACATTTGTCCTTTAGTGTACTCAGTTATTCACACATGTTGGTTCTTGCCCGTGCAAAACTCAACATCACAATGCTAGGGTGTTGAGAGGTCACCAGGGTGTTGCTATTTGGTTGCTAAGGTGTTCAGAGAGGTTATGCACCCTGCTATGCAGTTTCTGGCGTGTTCTGGCTGGTTGATATTTCTCGGTCCTTCAATGTAAGTCAGTGAGATTTCCCCCCTAATCGTGAATATTAATAGCAAGCATGACTAGTTAGCATTAAAGCATTAGTGTTACAGATATTAAAACAGGTGTTCTGACTCAGAATTGTGCCCTTGAGCAACACACACTCTTTCTTTCAGTTCTGTGTTGTGGTAGTGCAGGTGAGTTTGGATCAGGTTGCTCAGGTGAGATGATATTTGATACCTGTGTTTGGCTGAAGATCTTCACTACACTGACCGCTTCTCAGATGACCATCTAATAACTAACTCTTGTGCCTCATTCAGATGCACATTGTTATGAGATATTGATTGAAACCATGAATGTACAGAGGATGATTACACATTTGTTAATCATATTTCAATGGTAGAAGTGGTTTGGCACACCTGGTTATGCCCATCCAGCATTTTTGAATTGTAAATGTGGAGTTAAGCTAAATATTTTGATGCATAAAAAGACATTTTAGAATTTCTACACATGTATAAGGGGTCATTGGTTGGTAAATGTTTACAGTTATTTTTCTTTGGGTTTAGTGTCCACAATTCAAATCATTTTTGGGACCTCTGTATTTGTAAAAAGAGGCCATATTGTACGTTTCACCTCTGAATCTGCCATTTTCCACCCGTTTTTTATATATATATATATATATAGTTGTGCTGTCTACACCAGATGTGTCTGGTGCTGCAAGTCACAACCTGACAAAATGAAATCCCTCCCAGTATAGTAAGCCGTTACAACTAGACAGCTAGAGGCTTTACGTTAATAGACACCCGTTTGCTATTTTTAAAGTTCAGGACGCCTTCTTCAGTCACTTCCTTTCCATCTGGTAAGGATTTTGTTTACAAATATTGTTTTTGTGAATTGATAGACATGTTTTTTCCCCTATATATTTAACTATTGACTGACAAGTCATAGTGAGGATGTTATGTTTACATTTTCTGGCCTAACAACTGAAATCATAATTTTGTAATTTCAGAACACTACTGTTCAAAAGTGTGAGGTCAGTAAAATGTTTTTCAAGAAATTAATAGTTTTGTTTTTAGCAAGGACACATTAAATTGATCAAAAGTGACCATAAAGACACATTTGTAATGTTACTAAACAATCCTTTAAAAAAAAAAAAATCAATAACTAAATACTGTTCTTCAAACTTTGTTCGTCAATGAATTCTAAAAAAAAAAAATAATAATAAAAAAATTTCAAGCACCAAATCAGCCTATTAAAATGATTTCTGAAAGATTGTGTGACACTGACGCCTAGAGTGATGATGCTGAAAATTTAGCTAAGTTGCATCACAGGAGTAAATTGCATTTTAAAATATATTACATAAAAAGTTTTAGAGTTTTAAATTGTAATAATATTTAACAATATTATTTTTGATTAAATAAATGCAACGTTGGTGAACAACTTTTAAAGACGTTTAAAAATATCTTCAACTTTTGAACAGGAGTGTATATTAAAATCATTTTTAAACTAAATTATTTCTGTTAAATATTAAGTTGAACAGTTTAGAATTGACTAACCTCATTCTGCATATTTCACACTGTTGTCAATCAGAATATTTGTTGATAAGTTAATAGGCCTTTACATAATGGTCAGACTTCTCATATGTTAATGTGCTAATGGTTATGACACAACTGATTTCTGAACGACCTAGTTTTTGCAGCTTAGTTTCTATAAATGGTCTGTGTGGACTAGAGAGAGAGTTGTGAATGTGGAGTTATATACATGTATCTCCAGTCTGTGACATTCCTTTGGATGGAAAAGGTTTTAACATCTATGTGCTACTGGTCTCCAGGCGAGTATGTCTGGGATTTCATAGGAGTCAGGCAATGTGCGATCTGTTATTGCTGCTCCATACTTAACCCTCTCACACAGCTTGAGGGCAATGACTTGACCATATGATGTTTCTCACAGCAACATTCTGCTTGCAATCCACTATCCACAAGTAGTTTAAGAAGTCTATTTTGAAGAGTTCATGTTGCAATAGTTGGAATTTTAGTAAGGGTCTTACAGAGACCCAAAAATAACTTACTCATGACTTTTCTTCTGTAGAACATAAAAAGATAATTTAAGAAACATCTCAGTCCGTACAATGGAAGTCAGTGGGCTCCAATGTAGGTTCCCAACATTCTTCAAAGTATCTTTTGTGTACATTTTTGAAATAAGCCTTTGAGTGCATGTTCTGTAAATTCTGTGAAATGTTTGTGTAATCATTTCAGAGTCTCATTTGTTATCATTAAATTGCATCACATACAGTCATGGCCAAAAATATCGGCACCCTTGGTTATGATCAAAGGCTGTGAAAATTAATCTGCATTGTTAATCCTTTTGATCTTTTATTTAAAAAATTCACAAAAATCTAACCTTTCATTGGATAATAAGAATTTAAAATGGGGGAAATATCATTATGAAATAAATGTTTTTCTCAAATACACGTTGGACACAATTATTGGCACCCCTAGAGGGAAATAGGAGGGAAAACAAAGCCCAAATTCCCTTAATCATCCATCACAATGAGAAAAACCAAAGAACATATTTCTGATGTGCAGCAAAAGATAAAGGCACTTCACTAATTTGTGAAGCTCAATTAAGAAAAGAGCTAGAGCAGTGAAAATTCCCATTTCCACCATCAGGGCAATAATTAAGAATTTCCAATCAACATAAAATGTTACGAAACTGCCTGGAAGAGGATGTGTGTCTATATCGTCCTAATGCACGGTGAGAAGGAGAGTTTGAGCGGCTAAAGACTCTCCAAGGACCACAGCTGGAGAATTGCAGAAAATAGTCGAGTCTCTGGGTCAGAAAACGTTGAAAAAAATATATATATTGTCAAACAGCACCTACATCACCACATATTGTTTGGGAGGGTTTCAACTTTCGAGAAATATTCTCCTCGCTCATCCAAAAACAAACTCCAGCATATTCAGTTATCAGACACGACTGGAACTTCAAATGGGAATGGCTTCTATGGTCAGATGTAACTAAAACCTGAGCTTTTTAGCAGCAAATACTTAAGATGGGTTTGGTGAACACAGGGATAAAAAGTACCCCATGTGTACAATGAAATATACTGCTGTATTTTTGATGTTGTGGGCCTATTCTTCTGCTGGAGGTTCTGGACATCTTGTTTAGATACATGGCATCATGGATTCTATCAAATACCAGCAGATAAAAAATCAATAAGTGACTGACTCTGTTAGAAATCTTATAATGAGCCATGTTTGGATCTTCCAACCGTACAATAATCCAAACACAAACCTCAAAAACAACACTAAAATGGGTCACTGAGCACAAAACCAAGCTTCTGCTGGCCATTCCAGTCCTCTGAACTGAAGCCTGTAGATAATGAGTGGAGTGAACTGAAGAGAAGAAGCACCAACATGGAGCTGGGAATCTAAAGGGTCTGGAGTGATTCTGGATGAAGGAATGGTCTCTGATCTCTTGTCAGGTGTTCTCTAACCTCATCAGGCATTATAGGAGAAAATGTAGAGCTGTTAAACTGGCAAATGGAGGTTTCACAGAAAAGTGAATAAAAGGGTGCCGCTAATTGTGGCTAATGTGTATGAGAGAAAAACATTTATTTCATAATGATATTTCCCCCCATTTTAAATGATTATTATCCAATGAAAGGTTAGATTTTTGTGAATTTTTTTAAATAAAAGATCAAAGGGATTAACAATGCAGATTAATTTTCACAGCCTTCTTTGATCATATTTACCAAGGGTGCCGATATTTTCGGCAATGACTGTATTATATATTGGCATTTTATAGGCCACCCTGCTCTCTAGATGTGCATATAGTGACCACAACTCCTGACTGCCTCAGAACCTCTGTTGTGATGGAGTCCACAAGTGAAGCTCCAAGGAGAGAACACATTTCTGCTGGGTAGATGATATTTGAGAACATTTCTATCCTGGGTTGTCTTTTTGACCTTGCTCTGAAGCATCAAACCCAAAAAAAGAAGTCTGCAGCTTGTATTTTTCCCAGCAAGAAAATGGGAAAGAGGCTTTCCTTCATTGTTTTCTGTTGTACAAGAGTGTTGTGTTTATCTCTGGTTGTAAAACATGCATCTTCACGGAGGGTTTTAGGTGTTTTTTGCGCTTGGGAATTATTGACCTGATTTCGAATGTAATTTTTAAGTTCAACATTGCTTATTCTATCATATAGGCCGCTGGTTTATCAGGTCGATCTTTATTTTGGGATTTCCGAAATTGTCCAGATATCTCAGTTTGTATTTCATGTATATTGTCCACCCCCCATGTCTTCCCCTCAGCACACACATGCATTCATAAACACATCCTCCTCTCAAACAGAACACTGTTTTAGTGTGAGCTTCATCCTTCCAGAGTGACAAAGCCTGTCTTGTTTGTCGTCTGAGCTCATGGAGTTCACTGTCTGCCAGCCGCACAATGATCCTGTTGGAGACATGACATTGTGGTTAACACACATGCTTATACGAGTAGCCTAAGTTTGAGTCCAGATAGCATCAGTTCCTGCATTATTTCAACAACAACAACAAATTACTATTAAAAAAAAAAAAACACTACATTACTCATGATTCTGCAAAGGAATCACTAATGAGGCCACCAATGAGGGAACTGGAAAAAGAAAGTCACACCAAAAGAACTCTTTATTGCCTGCTCACTCTCATGATGCACTGTGAATGGTGTAATATGTTTTGAATCTACCTATATATATATATATATATATATATATATATATATATATATATATATATATATATCTATATATATCTATATCTATCTATGGGAAAAATACTTCTGGAAGTGGACTGGTGTTGCACTGATGAAAAAGTGGACTGGTGTTGCACTAGGACTGAGAGAGTCAATTCATAGATGCAATTCATAGACTATTCTCCAACTGAACAAATTTTGAGTCATGAAAAAAGCATGACATTGACAAAACACCCTTGTTATATTTCTCCACAGGGAAAGCTCATCCTTATTGCCAGGAGACTTTGCACCCTGTCAGAGCAGGAAGCTGGAGTGGGAAAAGGAAATGGAACAGGAAGTTGCCCACTTAGCCAGCAGGTTTGACAGTAGGCAGTAGACAGGCCAACAAGTACCATCTATAACTTAAAGCACTTCAAGAACGCAGAAGAACTCAGTAAGACCTTCAGAAGAAGAGGAATACTATCGCATACTTGGAGGAAAGTAAAGAACAAAACAAAGTGAGTGAAGGACAAAAATTACAGCTAAAGCTTGTGTGGTGTTGAAGGCAGTAAATCACTAAATTTTTTATCTTTTTGTCTTCTTCTCATCGTCTGATCTCTCGTTCCTCTCAGGATGAAGTTGAAGGAGGACATGTCTCCTCTCCTGCTGCAGGTCTTTCGATCCGTTGTCTGGGTTTATTCCGTCATCACTTTCCTGCCCTGGTACCTGCTCTCCGGAGCCAGTGGGAACCAGGCCCGTGCAAAACGAGTCAAAGCGCGCTCAGTGAGTACGACAATGGAATTCATTCAATAGATTCATTCAAAAACTGGGCATGATGTTTTTGAAATAAGTCTCTTACCCTCTGCAAGACTGCATTTATTGGATCAAAAATAAAGAAATATTGAATATTTTTACAATTTAAGTAGTGCTGTCAAATGATTAATTGCGATTAATTGCATCAAAAAATAATAATAATAATTGTTTACATAATATAAGTGTGTACTGTGTATATTTATGCATGTATGTCTAAGAAAAATGTGTTATGTTTATAAATTAAAAATAATTATAAAATGATATGAATGTAAATATATACATGTAGCCTAAATATTTTCAAAATATCTAGTGTATGTATGTATGTGTGTATATATACAGTATCTCACAGAAGTGAGTACATCCCTCACATTTTTGTAAATATTTTATTACCTTTTCATGTGACAACACTGAAGAGATGACACTTTACTACAATGTAAAGTAGTGAGTGTACAGCTTTTGTAACAGTGTAAATTTGCTGTCCCCTCAAAATAACTCAACACACAGGCATTAATGTCTTAACCACTGGCCACAAAAGTGAGTACATCCCTAAGTGAAAATGTCCAAATTGGGCCCAATTAGCCATTTTCTCTCCCTGGTGACTCTCATGTCTCATGTGATTCATTAGTGTTACAAGGTCTCAGGTGTGAATGGGGAGCAGGTGTGTTAAATTTGGTGTTATCGCTCTCACTCTCTCATACTGGTCACTGGAAGGCCAACATGGCACCTCATGGCAAAGAACTCTCTGAGGATCTGAAAAAAAGAATTGTTGCTCTACATAAAGATGGCGTAGGCTATAAGAAGATTGCCAAGACCCTGAAACCGAGCTGCAGCAAGGTGGCCAAGACCATACAGCGGTTTAACAGGACAGGTTCCACTCAGAACAGGCCTCGCCATGGTCGACCAGAGAAGTTGAGTGCACGTGCTGAGCATCATATCCAGAGGTTGTGTTTGGGAAATAGACGTATGAGTGCTGCCAGCACTGCTGCAGAGGTTGAAGGGATGGGGGGGGGGTCAGCCTATCAGTGCTCAGATCATACTCTGCACACTGCATCAAATTGGTCTGCATGGATGTCGTCCCAGAAGGAAGCCTCTTCTAAAGATGATGCACAAGAAAGCCCGCAAACAGTTTGCTGAAGACAAGCAGACTAAGGACATGGATTACTAGAACCACGTCCTGTGGTCTGATGAGACCAAGATAAACTTATTTGGTTCAGATGGTGTCAAGCCTGTGTGGCGGCAACCAGGTGAGGAGTACAAAGACAAGTGTGTCTTGCCTACAGTCAAGCATGGTGGTGGGAGTATCATGGTCTGGGGCTGCATGAGTGCTGCCGGCACTGGGGAGCTACAGCTCATTGAGGGAACCATGAATGCCAACATGATCCCCTCCCTTCTGAGACTGGGCCGCAGGGCAGTATTCCAACATGATAACGATCCCAAACACTCCTCTAAGACGACCACTGCCTTGCTAAAGAAGCTGAGGGTAAAGGTGATGTACTGGCCAAGCATGTCTCCAGAACTAAACCCTATTGAGCATCTGTGGGGCATCCTCAAACGGAAGGTGGAGGAGCGCAAGGTCTCTAACATCCACCAGTTCCGTGATGTCATCATGGAAGAGGACTCCAGTGGCAACCTGTGAAGCTCTGGTGAACTCTGTGCCCAAGAGGGTTAAGGCAGTGCTGGAAAATAATGCTGGCCACACAAAATATTGACACTTTGGGCCCAATTTGGACATTTTCACTTAGGGATGTACTCACTTTTGTGGCCAGCGGTTTAGACATTAATGGCTGTGTGTTGAGTTATTTTGAGGGGACAGCAAATTTACACTGTTATACAAGCTGTACACTCACTACTTTACATTGTAGTAAAGTGTCATTTCTTCAGTGTTGTCACATGAAAAGACAAAGTACTAAGTTCGCATATATTATGTAAACAAAAACTTTTATTTCGGATGCGATTAATCCTTTGACAGCACTAAATTTAAAGTAACTGTTTTCTACTGTAATATGTTTTAAAAATGTAATTAATTCCTTTGATGCAAAGCTGCATGTTCATCATCATTAACCCAGTCTACAGTGTCACACGATCCTTCAGAAATCATTCTAATATGCTGATTTGCTGCTCAAGAAACATTTACTATTATTTTCAATGCTGAAAACAGTTGTGCTGCTTAATGGTTTTTGTGGAAATCATGATAATTTTTTTTTCAGGAATCTTTAAAAAATGCAAAATTCAAAAGAACACTTTGCTTAAGGTACTAAATGTTTTGTAGCAGAAGTGTCCTTACTGGAACAATTTAATGCACCATTGATAAATATAGAAGTAATATTTTAATTGGAAAAAAAATCTTACTGAGCCAAAACTTTTGAATAGTAGTGTACTTCAACACATAATACATGCAAAAGATAATAATTCAACTGAGATTATCGCAGTTTATCTAAGATTAACAGAGGGATTTGAGTCGCTTTCATTACTGATCAACGTCACTTAATGAAATTGCTGGTTACAAATATGATGAATCAGGCCACAAATGGGCTTGCATTTTCTTGCAATTTTGTTCCCCTGTGCTTGTCGTACATGTCCAAAAGCTTTCCCTGTGACCTCATTCTGATCTCCTGTCCTGTCAGGTAAGCGGGAATCCGGCAGGGCCATACCGGGCGGTGAGCAACCAGCAGAAGCTGGTGTCCCTGCTGCATGAGGGTGTGGATACTTTGGATAAAGTGTTTGAATACGCTGTAGTACATTTCCCTCAAAGAGACTGCCTCGGCACGAGGGAGGTGCTGAGCGAGGAGGATGAGATACAGCCTAATGGCAAGGTCTTCAAGAAGGTGAGACATACACATCGACTCTCAAGGGCTTTGGAACTTTGTTCACACTGCAGGTGATTCTGTTAATTGAATCCAGTCTGCAAATCTAATCAGCATATTCAAATTGCAGTATATCCACATTAGTTGCAATATTATGATGTAACCATCAGCACAATGTCAAGAGACTTCCTTCTTAAATGACAAAATAGCAAGCTGTTAGTGTGGAAACAGAGGATGGGAAATTTAACAATTTGCATTTGCTCATGAATGTCATGGCATCTTTGAGGCGCATAAGTCAAATACATTTTTGAATTTCAAAAATATTAAAAAAAAAAAAAAAACATGTCCTAAATGCATTTTATTTTTATTTTTAAATGTTTTGCTCACTTATTCCTGTGATGCAAAGCTGAATTTTCAGCATCATTTCACCAGCCTTAAAGGAACACTCCACTTTTTTTGGAAATAGGCTCATTCTCCAACTCCCCCAGAGTTAATAAGTTGAGTTTTACCGTTTTTGAATCCATTCAGCCGATCTCCGGGTCTGGCGAGAGCACTTTTAGCATAGCTTAGCATAGATCATTGAATCCAATTAGACCAGTAGCATCGCGTTCAAAAACGTTATATCGTGTACTAAGATCGGCGGAAAATGAAAAGATGCGATTTTCTAGGCTGATATGATTAGGAACTACTCTCATTCCGGCGTAATAATCAAGGAACTTTGCTGCCGTAACATGGCCACAGCAGGCGTAGTGATATTACGCAGCGCCTGAAAGTAGTGCCGGTAGCTGGGGTAGCCGTAATATCACTACACCTGCTGCGGCCATGTTACGGCAGCAAAGTTCCTTGATTATTACGCCGGAATGAGAGTAGTTCCTAATCATATCAGCCTAGAAAATCGCAACTTTTCATTTTCCGCCGATCTTAGTACACGATATAACTACAGAAGAGTCAAGTTTTAAATAGGACAAATATCGAAACTCTTTGATCGTTTTTGAACGCGATGCTACTGGTCTAATTGGATTCAATGATCTATGCTAAGCTATGCTAAAAGTGCTATCGCCAGATCCGGAGATCGGCTGAATGGATTCAAAAACAGTAAAACTCAACTTATTAACTCTGGGGGAGTTGGAGAATGAGCCTATTTCCAAAAAAAGTGGAGTGTTCCTTTAAGTGTCACATGATCCTTCAGAAACCATTCTCACTTTTGACCAATTTAATGCATTCTTAATGAATAAAAGTTTTTTTTTTTAATTACCCCAAACCTCTGAAAAGTAATGTGTGCCTAAAAACAAATGTAGGCTTTTGTGTGTACAAAGACCCTTTTAAACCCTCAGAAATGGTTTAAAACATTTTTCTAAACACATACTTACACAATAATCAAGTATATTTAGAGTCTTTCTACGGTTTAGGGACTGGATCCCAAGAAAACTCGCTCACAACTTCTCTTGAACTCCAGAGGAAGAAGTTCAGTGGCCGTCTCTCTCTGTAAACTGTTTTTTATCTCTGGCCTGTTGTTGTCCAGAACTGTTTACACGAAACTGAAAAGAAGTCACATGCTGCTGTGAAAGCCACTGGGAATTTTAATACAATGCAGCTCTGACTCCTCTGTCTTTCTCTCTCTAGGTGATTTTGGGCGATTATAACTGGTTGTCGTATGAAGACACTTTCCATCTGTCTCAGAGGTTTGGTAGCGGGCTGGCTGCACTGGGTCAGAAGCCTCTTTGTAACATCGCCGTTTTCTGCGAGACTCGTGCAGAATGGATCATAGCGGCGCAGGCTTGCTTCATGTACAACTTCCCCTGTGAGTAATTAAATCACACACACACAGAGTATTGTCTGCTACGTTATGCTGACTAGGAGAGAATATCAGGCCAAAAATAGCAGCACTGCTGTAGTACTAGATGAAAGACAACATCACACTGAAATCAGAACTGTTTTTCACCGTTCAAGCACACACACATGCATGCTGCAAGTCTTTGGTTTCATCACAATTCACATGTTAGCTATACTATACATACTATGGGCTGGATTTACTATCAGCTTGCGCCAGCGCAAACCCTCATTTGGCATTAAAAAACTACTGTCAGCATTTATTAACGATGCGCAGTGAAGAATTAGCACTGAAAAGGCATGGACAGTTATTTTTGCGATACAACTTACTGAATATGCATTTGTAAGTTTCCATTTCGATTGTTAAATTTATGGGAGGAGAGTATTTAAATGAGTCAGTAAATCACTGCAGAATTTTCCCCTCCCATCAGCGCTTTTATGGAATTGCACTCTAATGCTAGTTTGCCCTGTTTAGTAAATCTGGCCCTATAAGTATGCAAGATTTGAATTGGTGCAAAGGTATCTGGATAGTTTTGTTTGTCTTTTTTTTTGTCCATCTCTGCATGCTTTTTTAGAGTAGTTTTTAGAGGGTCAACAGTAATGTTACTGTTACTGAAAATAAATAAATGAAATTAAATGATTATTACTGTTATTATCAAATACTTGGCCTTTTATTTTACAGTATAATTTTATCGAAATTGTAATATATTAATTATTATTATAATTAATATTATTTTATTATATTATGTATATTAATTTGTACATTTAGATAATAATAAAATAAAAATATTATTTATAATAAACTATTATTATTGTATAGTCATATTAAATAAATACTCATACATACACTGTGTGCGGAATTATTAGGCAAGTTGATATTCTGGTCATATTTTTTTTAATAACATGCTGAAGTGTTGTGAAATACATGAAGACTGATTTTTGTATAGGCTTTATGGACAGATAAGTTGAGAGTGACTCTTGAAGGACCAGCATCACATCCTCTTGTACCACTGTTTGAAGAATTTATCTTCCAGAATCTGGCAGTAAGTTTTAGGAGCTCATTTTAGTCAATCTCTGCAAGACAGACTTTTTAGGATAGGAGATGGAATAAAAATGAGCTCCTAAAACTTACTGCCAGATTCTGGAAGATAAATTCTTCAAACAGTGGTACAAGAGGATGTGATGCTGGTCCTTCAAGAGTCACTCTCAACTTATCTGTCCATAAAGCCTATACAAAAATCAGTCTTCATGTATTTCACAACACTTCAGCATGTTATTCTTATTAAGTGAGGGTTATTTTTTTTAGCAATTTTTACCAAGCAAGGTCTCTGAGAACCTGATACATTGCACTTCTGGAGAGTCCAGGAAGGTTGCAGTTCTGGAAAATGGTGGCTTTGGAGACTAAAGGATTCCTGATGGTTTCACACCTAATTCTTCACCTTAATTCTTGTGCAGTTAACGTGTCTTTTCTTCTCCACCTGTTTTTTCTGACCTTGCTGACCCAATGAGCATTTCGCTGCCCAATGGTCATGCCTCAACTTTACTAATTCTATTATTGCATCCTTCTTCTCATGGGCATTTAATTTTTTTTTTTTTTTTTTTTTTTTTTTTACTTTTAGTCTGAGTTCAATCTCTTTTTTTTTTTGGCTCATTTTATCTGTAAAAGAAAACCTGCCAAATAAATCAGCACACCTGAAATAAGGAGTTTTTGACTTTCAGCCTTCATGGACAAATACAAAATCAATAGTAGTTATTAAGATTGATTGTGGTTTGGAATTGGTAAAATTTTTCTTGGCAAAAAATGACCATAATATCAACTTGCCTAATAATTCTGCACACAGTGTATTCAGACTTTATTATTATTATTATTATTATTATTATTATTATTATTAAGAACTCTACTTTTTATTTAACAGTACAATTTTAATGAAATAGCAATATATTCATTGATGTTTTAATTGAAATAATAATCATAATTTATTATTATCATGTATAATGTTATTATAGGAATAATTCATATTAAATACTCAACTTTTTATTTTACAGAACAGTTTGTTTAGGTTTTAGTATAAAATAAAAAATAAAATAATAATGTACTATTATTATATATTGAATAAATATTCTCTTACATATACAGTTGTTATTATTAAGTCCTATTAATAAATGTATAATGCTATTATTAAAATATAAATTTTATTTTACAATGTTATTTAATTGAAATGGTCATTTTTTTTTATTTAAATAATTACAAATATTGCTGTTAAATAATATTTAGCTTTTATTTTATAGTATTATAAATCTGTAATGATCTAATTTTTAACATGTAAATAATAGGATAAAAATATGCATATTATTTTTATAATTCTGTTAATTATTATATAAGTACTTTCTTACTTCATATTGGAACTTAACCTTCATTAGTAAAGTATAAGTTTTGGCAGAAGTATGAAATGATTTGTGTGTGGTCTCTGGCTCTTTCTCGCTCTCACTCTTTTATATTTAAAGGCACAGTTCTAACTCAAAATGGAAATGCTTTTCTTTCTCTTGGTCTCAGTGGTGACTCTGTACTCTACACTGGGAGGAGCAGCTATAGCTCATGGTCTAAATGAGACTGAGGTCACGCACATCATCACCAGCAAAGACCTGCTGCAGAGCCGCCTCAAGGTGAAAACACGGCACAGGCCATATATCAGACACACAACACACCAGTCAACTCATCGGCTATCAAGAGCTGCTGTCACTCATGCTCTCAATCACACTCTCTCTCAGGCCATTCTGATGGATGTTCCCAGACTGAAGCACATTATAGTGGTTGATAAGAAGCGCACCAGCTGGCCTGATCTCCCCAGAGGCATCATGGTCCACAACATGGCTGTTGTGCAGGAACTAGGGTCCAAGCCTGAAAATAGTGAGTCTCAAGTAGCAACTACTTTGTTTGAAAGGTTTATATACTATTATATTTGCATGATGCATATGGTTTCACATACTACTTTTAGTATATAGTATATACTAAACGGTCCAACCATAGCCTTGGGTTCCCAACAGTAGGCTCTTGCTTGCTGACAAACATCTTGTGTTGTGTACTAACACAAAAAGGACAGAAAGAGCTGTAAACATAGATTGTTGAAGGAAGAAAGACAGCAGGATCTTCCTGTCAGATGAAAAGAAGACTTGTGAGGGCATGTTGAGAGCCCACTCACTCAGCCTTTGTGTCAGATAAGAGCAAGTGTTTAGAAAAGCCCTATGGAGATAAGACAGGGCGATGTTATCATTATTAGAGCAGGTTTTCTCTGATCAAAAAGACTGAGATAAAAGGTTTAGACATTTCACTGGAGCATTAGACCTTTGTTTCTTTATGTGTTGCCTGTCTAACACTCACACACATGAACCGGAACAGGATCCTAGGTGCATCTGATTTCAAATGAAACGGTCATGTTTATGTCTTATTCTCCTGGAAGCCTTCACCCTTTACAGTGAGAGCACTGGAGGGTTGAAGGGTGTAGGAATCAAAAATAACAGTAATTCTCACTTTAACATCATCTTTCCAGCTTTCCAAGCCGCATACGATGTGGTTATCACAGATGATGCACATGAGCATCAATTACACCTAACTTCAAATTTTGCCTTACAAAAAAAAAATATATATATATATATATATATATATATATATATATATATATATAAGAATGATTTCTGAAGGATCATGTGATGTGACAAAAATTTTGCTTGCATTTATATAAAAGACTTTAAATGTTCAAATAGAAAACAGTTATTTTAAATTGTAATATTTCACGATATTTTGATCAAATAAATGCAGCCTCGGTGAACATTTATATAAATAAATGTGTATTTGACTCAAATATTAATTTACTAAAAGTATGTTAATTATTTATTTATATTTATTCATTTTAATCAATGTTTTAAACAAAGTTTAACTTTTTAAGCTTTTAAAATTTGACACAGATGAAAGATTTCAGATCAGAGCACATTTACTGGTGCCAGTGGTTTCATTTACATTAGCTTGGGCAGATTTATGACTTTTGTTTTAGACTGAAGAGGGTTCGTGCAGTACAAAAAATCTTGGCCGCAGGTTTCCATTAAAAAAAGTTTGTTTTTCCTCCTTCAGAGTAGTTATTTTAGAGCACTTCAGTCTGGAATGCCAAAACAACATGGCCGCCTGCCTCTAATGAAGCGATGTGAATGTGTGTTTCTCGGTGTGCAGTAATGGTGTCCCGCAGGCAGCCTGTCCCGTCTGATATCGCAGTGATCATGTACACCAGCGGTTCTACAGGCATTCCTAAAGGAGTCATGATCTCCCATAGCAACATCATCGCTGGCATCACCGGCATGGCTGAACGCATTCCTAACCTGAAGTGAGTTTCTCTGACACACGCTCCTGTCTCACTAGCTGTTTCCATCACCCTGTTTTTTTGCGCATTTTGAAGCATAGCATCAGAATCGAGTGATGGAAACACCAAATTTCAGGAAAAAAAAGCGAAAAAGGTTTAAGCAAATAATGGGAGATGGAAACGCATTTTGCGAATAAATTCCTCCATGCGCATCAAAAAAGTCATCTGACTTTGCGATATGGGATGGCATTACCTGACTAACTAATCTTGATGCACAGCATCTGAAATGTTATGATCATTCTTAAATGTCTGAGCAAAGTCTGTCTTCAAAGTATTTCTGTATCACAAACTGCAGGCATCCACCTCCGAAAGCAATGACAGCATTTATTGAGTTTTGTCTGCTCGCCCCGAGGCACAAGTAATTTATTAAAGGCTATATGAAAATTATTTTATTCAGTAGCTTCACCTGCTTTTCTTAGTGATATTTAGTGCCAGTTTATCATGAAGTGACAACTTTGCTCTCTTTGACTCGTTGGATTCTCACATGTTTTATGCGATATTCCAATTTTGCGTATAAGTTAAATTCGCAACCTTGGAAACCTGGCTACTGACTGCATTCATCTGTCTCTCTAACACTCTATCCGTTTCTGTTTTTTTATTTTCCAGCAAGTTTCTGTCTGTCCATGGATTTTTAGTTGTTAAATAGCTAATCTCCATTAATCCCCATTGCTTTATTGGCAGTACTTCATTTTATGTCTGAATAATAAACTAGCATGTCCTACTAATAAAGGTTTTAAAGCAGAAAGCTGGTCACGGCAATATGATTAATTGATAATCAAAAAATAAGTTACATAGGAAGCAAACCTGTTTGTTTTTTGAAAAAAAGGACAAAATTATGTAGTTTTCAACGTTGATAATAAGTTTATTGAGCACCAAATCAGTATATCAGAATGATAGAAATCATGTGACACTGAACATTGGCGTACTGATGCTGAAAATTCAGCTTTGCATCACAGGAATAAATTACATTTTACAATATATTAATACAAAAAAAATTTGTTTTTACTGTTTAGATAAATGCAGCATTGGTAACATAAACAAAATCAGCATTGCCAATGTTCATTTAAATCTTTAAAATCTCATGAAATGTTGAACCACATCTATTCATACTGGAATTTATTACTGAAAACTTCATTTAAGTTTTCTTAATGACTTATAAAAGTAAGTTATAATAAAATGACTTGTTTATTGTTCCAAAAGGTGACACTTGACTTTCCAGTTAGAAACACACTTTTTTTTTTTTTTTTTTTTTTAAGCTATGCTTGTTATCCTCGACATTTAATGTTTTCTTTGTCTGTGTGACTGAACACCGGCCTGCCAAATCATCCGAAAAGTTTGTTTAGATGTTGGTAAAGGATTTTCTGTTAACGCTCTTTCTGTTTATTGTGGCAGTGAGAATGACACCTACATTGGCTACTTGCCACTTGCTCATGTCCTGGAGCTCAGCGCTGAGCTGGTGTGTGTGTCACATGGCTGCCGGATTGGATATTCGTCACCTCAGACTCTTGCTGACCAGGTACAAATGCACACATGAGTCATGCTGTTGTGCCATCATTGCCATGTCAAGCTCTTTTACAATCTCAGAATACTTCAGATTGCCAAAGTATTTGCATCATAACACATCCCTGCATCTTGAGGAAACATGCTTGCTTTTTTTTTTTAATATTTTGTCCTTTCCCCACAGTCATCAAAAATCAAAAAGGGCAGTAAAGGAGACACCAGTGTGCTCAGACCAACACTGATGGCAGCCGTACCTGTAAGAAACCTCAAGTTCACACAAACACACAGCTCTTGAGTTTGATATGCAGTCATGGCCAAAAATATCAGCACCCGTGGTAAATATGATCAAAGAAGGCTGTGAAAATTAATCTGCATTGTTAATCCTTTCAATCTTTTATTTAAAAAATTCACAAAAATCTAACCTTTCTTTGTATAATAAGAATTTAAAATGAGGGGAAATATCATTATGAAATGTTCCTCTCTCATACACATTAGCCACAATTAACGGCACCCTTTTATTCAATACTTTTTGAAACCTCCATTTGCCAGTTTAACAGCTCGACATTTTCTCCTATAATGCCTGATGAGTTTAGAGAACACCTGACAAGAGATCAGAGACCATTCCTTCATCCAGAATCACTCCAGACCCTTTAGATTCCCAGCTCCATGTTGGTGCTTCTTCTCTTCAGTTCACCCCACTCATTTTCTACAGGGTTCAGTTCAGAGGACTGGAATGGCCAGCAGAAGCTTGGTTTTGTGCTCAGTGACCCATTTTGTGGTGTTTTTGAGGTTTGTGTTTGGATTATTGTACGGTTGGAAGATCCAAACATGGCCCATTATAAGATTTCTAACAGAGTCAGTCACTTATTGATTTTTTTATCTGCTGGTATTTGATAGAATCCATGATGCCATGTGTCTAAACAAGATGTCCAGGACCTCCAGCAGAAATATAGGCCCACAACATCAAAAATACAGCAGTATATTTCATTGTACACATGGGATACTTTTTATCCCTGTGTTCACCAAACCCATCTTGAGTTTTTGCTGCTAAAAATCTCATTTTTTAGTTTCATCTGACCATAGAAGCCAGTCCCATTTGAAGTTCCAGTCCTGTCTGATAACTGAATATGCTGGAGTTTGTTTTTGGATGAGCTAGGAGAATTTTTCTTGAGGGTTTCCCAAAAAACGTGGTGATGTACAGTAGGTGCCGTTTGACTTTTTTTTTTTTTTTTTTTAAGATTTTCTGACCCCGAGACTCAACTATTTTCTGCAATTCTCCAGCTGTGGTCCTTGGAGAGTCTTTAGCCACTCAAACTCTCCTTCTCACCGTGCATTAGGACGATATAGACACACGTCCTCTTCCAGGCAGTTTCGTAACATTTTATGTTGATTGGAAATTCTTAATTATTGCCCTGATGGTGGAAATGGGAATTTTCACTGCTCTAGTTCTTTTCTTAAAGGCACTTCACTAATTTGTGAAGCTCAGTTATCTTTTGCTGCACATCAGAAATATATTCTTTGGTTTTTCTCATTGTGATGGACGATCAAGGGGATTTGAGCTTTGTTTTCCCTCCTATTTATATTTCTGTGAAACAGGAAGCCATGGCTGTTTAATTTCATGTTCATAATCACCCTGGAGAGATATTTTACTCATAAGAATTTCTAGGGGTGCCAAGAATTGTCCAACGTGTATTTGAGAAAAAAAATTTATTTCATAATGATATTTCCCCCCATGTTAAATTCTTATTATCCAATGAAAGGTTAGATTTTTGTGTTTTTTTTTTTGTGTTTTTTTTGTTTTTTAAATAAAAGATCAAAAGGATTAACAATGCAGATTAATTTTACCAAGGGTGCCAATATTTTTGGCCATGACTGTAGATGTGAAGTATTTCTCTCTCATTATGTCTGTGTGTAGGAGATTATGGACCGTATCTATAAGAATGTGATGACTAAAGTTGAAGAGATGAGCAGTGTGCAGAAAACTCTCTTTGTTCTGGCATACAACTACAAGATGGAGCAGATCTCCAAAGGATACAGCACGCCGCTCTGTGACAGGTATAATGAATGCTGCTCATAATATTAGCAAAATGATTTCATCTAAAACTCGCTGAGTTTGTTTAGAAGCAGTTCTATTTTCTGTTATAATTCGAATGTCTAATTGCATCTTGCTCTGCAGGCTTGTGTTCAGGAAGGTTCGCTCATTGCTGGGTGGTAACATGCGTGTGCTGTTGTCTGGTGGAGCTCCTTTATCTGCAGTTACTCAGCGTTTTATGAACATCTGCTTCTGCTGTCCTGTGGGACAGGGCTACGGCCTCACCGAGACCTGCGGAGCCGGGACCATCAGCGAGTGTAAGCATGAGAGTCACTGAACCAGGCCCAGGCAGTTAGGAGTGAATCTTGGATCAACGGATTTATTATAAAATAAAACTAAAATATATCCTTGGATTTTTAGTCGTTAAATAGCTAATCTCCATTAATCTCCATTGCTTTATTAGCAGTGCTGAATAATAAATTAGCATTTATCCATGACCCTGACTTTATGGTAATGTACACCAGTGTTTAAAGGTGTTTTTGTTTTGTTTTGTTTAGTTTTTGGAACAAAATGAAAAAATATTAAGCAGCCCAATCATTTTCAACAAGAATGATTTCTGAAGGATCATATGACACTGAAGACTGGAGTAATGGCTGTTGAAAATGAAGGTTTGCAGTGATTGAAATAAGGCTGAAAAAAATTAGGAATTAATTAAAAACTAACTAAAATAATTAAGTAGTAGTCTTACTAAAACTGAAATAAAAAAAACTAAATAGAAATATTTAAAATCTAATTAAGACAAAACAACAAGTTACTAAAATGAAAATATAAAAATAAAAGACAATACAAGATATTAATAAAAACTATAATAGTAAACAAATATAATAACACTGGACTCATGACAGGAATAATGGGACTAAAAGAATCAAAGTCTTAACCAGTAATGTGCAGGAAAGTCAATTGTGTGAGTTCTAGAATCAAAAGGTGAGTCAGCACTTCAAATTAAGGGTGTGTATTGTAGTATTAAAATAATTAGATCAAATTAAAAGCTGGTTACAGTGTTGTCACAGATGTGGAAAACCTGATATTAGGAGACATCATAGACATTATTACATAAATGTCTTTATCATGTTTTGCTCTGAAATATTTAATTGGCTAGAAATTGCTTTTTGAGTGCAGTCTTTTTAAAATAATTTTTAAAATCCTTATCCGGAAATCACAAACGACTAGGAAAAGTAATGAGAATTTATGGGTCAGCAGGTATGGGAATCTTGGGATTAATATATTTTAAATCAGTGGCGAAAGGTCTTGAATAAAACCTGGGTGATTTATATTGGGTTGATCCGACTATTCATATTAACTACTGCAGTAATACGGGAAGTCGTGGCCTAATGGTTAGAGAGTCGGACTCGTAATCCAAAGGTTGCGAGTTCGGGTGTTGGGCCAGCAGGAATTGTAGGGTGGGGGGAGTGAATGTACAGCGGTGAGACTGAGGTGCCCTTGAGCAAGGCACCAAACCCCAAACCCCGCCGCAGCATAAATGGCTGCCCACTGCTCCGGGTGTGTGTTCACGGTATGTGTGTGTTCACTGCTGTTTGTGTGCACGTTGGATGGGTTAAATGCAGAGCACAAATTCCGAGTATGGGTCACCATACTTAGCTGTATGTCACTTTCACTTTTACTTTCACTAATAATAGTAAAGGGAGGGGAAAATATAGTTAGAATTTAAAGAAAATTATAGAAAACAAAACCTTCAAATCCAGTGGCTTTTGAATATATGAATGTGTTAGACTGCATAAGTGTGCTAATGCTGTGTATGTTTGTCTAGTGTCTGATTACAGCACTGGACGTGTTGGAGCTCCTCTGGTGTGTTCAGAGATCATGCTGAAGGACTGGGAGGAAGGCGAGTTCGGCTTTTTAAATGTCATCACTTACGAATATGTTCATTGGCTGCTATTGGTTTTTCTTTATCATAATTAAAGTATGATGACAATTTAAATATTATTAAAAAATGCCCATTTTAATATTTTTCTCTTTTTTTTTTTTGGCCATAGGTGGTTATTTCAGCACCGATAAACCAAACCCACGAGGAGAGATTCTGATTGGTGGTCCCAATGTCACCATAGGTTACTATAAAAACGAGCAGAAGAACCGAGAGGACTTCTTTGTGGATGCGAACGGCCAGCGCTGGTTCTGCACTGGAGACATTGGGGAATTTCACCATGATGGCTGCCTCAAGATTATCGGTGTGGAGAGGCGTGCATACACACAAACTTTAACAAAATATCTGCGCTAATTAAAGGGATAGTTCACCCAAAAATGAAAGTCCTGTCATTATTTACTCCCCCTCCACTTGTTCCAAACCTGTACGAGTTTCTTTCTTATGTTGAACACAAAAGAAGATATTTTGAAGAATGTCTGTAACTAAAAAATTGATGGTAGCCATTAACTTCCATAGTACTTTTTTTCAATTCTATGGAAGTCAATGGCTACCGTCAGTTATTACATACAGGTTTGGAGCTATTTGATGGTGAGTAAATGATGGCAGAATTTTCATTTTTGGGTGAACTGTCCCTTTAAGTGTTATCATAGTCATTTCTATGTAGGTTCCTCTAACTGGTCGTGACGTGTGTGTACTGTAGATCGTAAGAAGGACCTGGTGAAGTTGCAAGCTGGTGAATATGTGTCTTTGGGCAAAGTGGAGGCTGTGCTCAAAAACTGCTCGCTCATTGACAACATCTGCGCTTATGCCAACAGGTGAGCGCACATAAGAAACATGCATTCATAAATGTGTATAGTGTTTTAGCTGAGATGTATAAATCTTTCCTTCTCTTTACACAGTGATGAGTCTTATGTGATTGGGTTTGTGGTGCCCAATCAGAAGCAGTTAACCGCCCTTGCTGAGCAGAAGAGCATTAGAGGATCATGGGAAGAGCTCTGCAACCATGCAGAGCTGGAGAAAGAGGTTCTACGTATCATCACGGATGCGGCTGTAACAGGTCTGTCAACAGAGGGCAAACACTTGTCTCCGTTTTTTTTTTGTTTTTTTTATTCATCAAAAATCCTGAAAAATGTATCAAGGTTTCCACAAAGAATATTATGTAAAACGACTGTTTTCACAAAAATATTGGGCAGCACAACTGTTTTCTATTTCCTGAGCAGTAAATCAGCATATTAGAATGATCTCTGAAGGATCATGTGACACTGAAGACTGCCGAAAATTCAGCTTTGCATCACAGGAATAAATTACACTTTAAATATATATCACAACAGAAAACAGTTATTTTAACTATTAATAATATTTCACCAAACTACTGTATTTTTAATCAAATAAATGCAGGAGAGACTTCCTCTCAATACTGTTCTCTTTCTCAGGTATTGTTGGAAAGTCTAATTCATTTTTATGAATTGGCGTGTTGCTTGTTTAGGCAGTTCATTTCACCAACCCAATTCCAATAAAAATTAATTGACTTAAAATGTCACTCAAAATCTTTGGCAAAAGACCATGCACAGCATTTTACCTAATTGTTTTAAGCTTCTTGCTGTGTGTGTATACATATACATATACATATACACATACATATATATTATAGCAAGCTACAGTTTCCAACACCATGTTAAATAAAATCTGTTCTGTTTCACAGGTAAACTGGAGCGATTTGAGATCCCAAAGAAAATCCGTCTGAGCGCCGAACCCTGGACGCCCGAGACGGGTCTGGTTACCGACGCCTTCAAACTCAAGCGCAAGGAACTAAAAACGCACTATCAGGACGATATCGAGAGGATGTACGGCGGCAAGTGAATGAAGCCAGGCAGTGTGATGTGATAGGGAGGGAGGGAGGGAGGGAGGGAGGGGGGGTTTAGGACACACCATATACCACAATGCCTATATACGAAAAAACAACCCACAGTCCTCTGCCTTCCTGCTCCCTGTGATGCTCTGCGATCAAAACAGGAACACACTTGAATTTGCGTTCAGTGATGGTTTGACGAGAGGGAACGGAGCGACAGCAAACGCCACCTGCTGCAGCAGGTACTAAATAATGCACTTTTCTCAGATGATGACTTCTGAAAGACACACGACACAACATACAAACTGTGAGCCTTTTTGACCCCACCCAGTCCTTTTGCTTCTCTCTCATTGGCTCTTTTTGGTAGACATCCCCCCCTCACCCCGCCCTCACATTGTTCTGCAGGCAGATGTGCTTGATGATTCCACCCTACTGCGAAGCGGTCACACTGAATTCTCATCAAGAGTCTATGCAGGGAAACGTTTTGTAATTTGGCTGTATTTTTTGTTGTTTTTTTTTTTTGTTTTTTTTTTCAAAGACTTGTTTTGGTCTGAAACAGCTGAAAGATTTGGATATGTATGGAATGCTTCTTTAACTGTGTCTGTTACAATGTTACTTTTTCTGGAACTTTGGTGTGTTTACTTGACATTTTGTTACTTTGAACTTTGGCTTCTGTTGTTTACCTGTATCCAAAGGCTGTTGCTGTTGCCCTGTGTGAAATGGACGATGTGTTTCAGGTGCTAGTGCACACTGAGGACTGTGTACCTAGAAAGAAACCAGAAAGACCAACCTTACAATCCAGACCAGGAGAGACCAGTATTAAAGCAGATATCTGTTCTAATGTAACAAAAGCAGTTGTAATTACAGAGAGCAGTCTTTAGCCAGAGACATGCTCTAATACTACAAAAAGCTTGTACTGATGCAGCAGAGATGTTTTTTTAGTCAGGGCAACTTTAACAATAATCCAATTTCAGAGACATGCTCCAAATTTTGTGCGTTTCTATGTCAGTAAGTTGGCGTCTGGTATGCATCTGAAAGATTCTCCCACGTTCCATTACTCACATCTACAGGGTTTGCCTAAGAATCACATGGGATGTATGACTCCATATTTACAGCGTATATTTCTTTGAACTCTTGTTTTTTTGTCTGAATTTGTAAAGCCTTTAAACTTATTCCTTTCTAAATATGTCATGTGATCATATGATGTCAGCCGTTGTGTTGCATGGATGTTTTGCAAGGGAACCAAGTGTTGGCGTGGAGTAGTTCGGGTACATTTGTTTCTTAAAAGGCCATTTTTTTTATTATATTGTGATATTGTCATTGTAGGAAACGATTAGTGACTTCAACAAAGAGGAAAAGTATGAATTTGAATGTGCAATAGACATCAAATGATATGCACAGTCTAGCCCCAAAGAGCATGAATGTCTCCAGCCTCTTCGATGTAATGGAAGAGACACATTTATTCTGCTTCTGACTGTGCAGATCACTTAAATCATTCGACAACTAATGCATTATGACTCACATTTGACTTTGCATGATTCAGGAGATGTAAACCAAACAAATAAGCATTAAATAAGAACATATTGTATTGCGGACATTGATAAATGTGGCATTTGCAAAAACGGGGCAAATGTTTCTTAATCTGTACATTTATTCATTATTTATGTGAAAAATGTTGATTTTCAGCACTTAACATTTTCAGGACGAAAAGTTAAGAGCATTTGTTTTTTTTTATGTTTTCTTGATTTCTTTACACAGTTTTGATTCATCTTTGGTTGTAGAAACACTCCAGCTTTGCCGTCAGAACATCATGCTCTTTACGGAAAGTACTTTGTTTTTGTTTTATTATCATTTTTGTTTGTCCTAAAAGGAACTGAAGGCAAATGGTGTTCCTAAACTAGACGTGTCTGCCTTTCCTGTGCTCGATGGAGGATGTTGATTGCCTTTTTTACACAGTGGAAATTAAAAGTGGTTTATAGGAATTTATACTTTTGATAATTTATTTCTGTCTTCAAGTTCAGGGAGTGACTCATTCCCCTCTGAGAGCTGCTGTACTGCTCACCTTGATTGTGCTTCATTTACATTCTGCGATGTTATTTGTTCCAGCCACAAGCATCTAGCCAATCAGCTGTTAGTCTAAAGAGAGCTGCACCTTATTTCCCATTTTCTGAGCCGAACTGTAATCTGATTGGTGTATTCACCTGCCAGTCACGTCCTTGGCAACAGCTTACCCAAATTAATCAGCCTGTTAGACGCTTACACCATCTACGCCATCTGTGTTTAACCGCATCCTACTTTACGTTCTTAAAGTCCTTGATGTTTAATGGCTACACACAGGCCTATTGAGCATTCTAAACACAAAAAGAGGATGTTTGGTGGATTAATTCTCTCTCCTCCTGTTACCTGCTCTGTAAATATGACTTATGTCAGAAATTCAGAAAAGTTAGTTGCATTTAGCAGATGTACAAATGTAATATCTCCTTTAAATATGTTTAATCAGGTTTGGGTCTTTCCTCCTCTGTGTGAGTGGTTACTGTCTTACAAGAAGCAGGTAAAAGCAAACAACTTTATTTATTTGTAATTTGGCCTTGAAACTATGATATAAGGAATAAAGTTTTGTGAATTAGAAGGGGATTTTTTTGAGTATTATTTATCTGTGCTTTTGTTTTCAAAACTTTTTTTTGAAAACTTCTGCCTTGGTAAACAAGAGAAAAAAAATTTTCCAGAATGGTGATCAAAGTTTCATATTTATGATTTAAAATTATTTTATATAATTTATGTCTATTTATATGAAGCTGTATATATAAAATGATATTTGGTAAAATAATATTATTTAGTTTAATATTAAAGTAGACCTCATAACTGTTATTCACCAGTAGATGTCAGCATCAGATAATTTACTCTATAGAATTTCACACAGAAGTCTCCTGTATCTTTAGCCTTGTAATGTCAAATAATAATAATTTTAATATAATAATATGCTTAAATGTTTTGTATTACTGCTCAGAAGACAAGCCCTTGATTGACTAGCCATTTGTATTTTTAATTAAATTTTATTTATTTTAATGTACATTTTTACAAGCAGTATTTACTGAAGATTTGCCATATTCTAGAGTTAAAGTTAACATTACACTACAAAAAATATTCCATATACTTTATTGATGCTCGCTGAATATCCTGTTCCACTCAGAAAAATGTCAAAAGGAAAATGGTTTGCAAAAGGCAGTTTACATTTAATTACCTATACAACTAAATGTAAAGTTCTTTTTTAAAAAAAAAAAAAAAAACATATCAATTTTCTATCAGAATTGTGCAAACGCAAGAGTGAAGACACATTTTGAATACATTTTCCTATATAAAGCATCTCTCAGTGACCTTACTCGGTTGACGTCAGAGTTTTTCATTTTTGTGCGGTATAAGATGTGTGGCACTTGATGCTCTGCAGATTGCCGTTTCAAAGCACGCATGTACAAGACTAGTCAACTAAACAAGTCAGTCCTTAGGACAAGTATAGGTATCCATGGAAACCAAGGCCACAAGCCGGCAGCGACTGTCTTTTGTAGAGATCATCAGGAGGTGGAGATGGAAGGAGACAAAGACATTCTTAGAAACTTGGTGACAAGTCAGGGCAGCTTTGTGAAAAAGAAAAGACAGTCAGTGAATTGCATTATAGAAGATGTGATGAAAACATCAAATCAAATATCATTCTTTTAATTAAAAAGAATGAGTCAAGCGCTGCACACAGCTGTGGACCAGGAACAGATTCCTACAAAATGACTCAGCTGTGCATCATTTATACCGCATCAAACCTCACATTTCATACTGCTATCTCCAAAAAAATTATCGATGGATGGACGGATGGATAGACAGAATCACAAAGAGATAGATTTACAGAACAATAGAGCCATAGAATATGGTATCTCACAAAAGTGAGTACATCCCTCACATTTTTGTAAATATTTTCTTATATCTTTTTATGTGACAACACTGAAGAGATGACACTTTGCTACAATGTAAAGTAGTGAGTGTACAGCTTTTGTAACAGTGTAAATTTGCTGTCCCCTCAAAATAACTCAACACACAGGCATTATGTCTAAACCACTGGCCACAAAAGTGAGTACACCCCTAAGTGAAAATGTCCAAATTGGGCCCAATTAGCCATTTTCTCTCCCCAGTGTCATGTGACTCAGTGTTACAAGGTCTCAGGTGTGAATGGGGAGCAGGTGTGTTAAATTTGGTGTTATCGCTCTCACTCTCTCATACTGGTCACTGGAAGGTCAACATGGCGACTCATGGCAAAGAACTCTCTGAGGATCTGAAAAAAAAGAATTGTTGCTCTACATAAAGATGGCGTAGGCTATAATAAGATTTCCAAGACCCTGAAACCGAGCTGCAGCAAGATGGTGTCAAGCCTGTGTGGCGGCAACCAGGTGAGGAGTACAAAGACAAGTGTGTCTTGCCTACAGTCAAGCATGGTGGTGGGAGTATCATGGTCTGGGGCTACATGAGTGCTGCCGGCACTGGGGAGCTACAGTTCATTGAGGGAACCATGAATGCCAACATGATCCCCTCCCTTCTGAGACTGGGCCGCAGGGCAGTATTCCAACATGATAACGATCCCAAACACTCCTCTAAGACGACCACTGCCTTGCTAAAGAAGCTGAGGGTAAAGGTGATGGACTGGCCAAGCATGTCTCCATAACTAAACCCTATTGAGCATCTGTGGGGCATCCTCAAACGGAAGGTGGAGGAGCGCAAGGTCTCTAACATCCACCAGCTCCGTGATGTCGTCATGGAGGAGTGGAAGTGGGTGAACTCCTTGCCCAAGAGGGTTAAGGCAGTGCTGGAAAATAATGCTGGCCACACAAAATATTGACACTTTGGACTCAATTTGGACATTTTCACTTAGGGGTGTACTCACATTTGTGGCCAGCGGTTTAGACATTAATGGCTGTGTGTTGACTTATTTTGAGGGGACAGCAAATTTACACTGTTATACAAGCTGTACACTCACTACTTTACATTATAGCAAAGTGTCATTTCTTCAGTGTTGTCACATGAAAAGATAAAATATTTACAAAAATGTGAGGGGTGTAGAGACAGACAGACAGACAGACAGACAGACAGACAGACAGACAGACAGACAGACAGACAGACAGACAGACAGACAGACAGACAGACTTTCTATCAGAGGATCCACTGGGAGCTTGTGGTAAACATGGATCACTGCCAAACACACCATGATTCTCCCAGTTTCAATTTATGACTAATTCTCTGAAGCCTCTCTCACTCTCCCTCACTCACTCAAGCAGCATGTATTATTTTGTATGACGTGCACCTTTCCTTTCAATCAGACCTTAATGAATATTGTGCTAACTACAAATCATCTATTGTTCAATAACCCCCCATTATTTAAAACTCATCTAACACAATGAGTCAATAGTGTGGATCACTGTCAATTAATTACTGGCTCTAAAGACACGTGTATGTAAAGTGGGGTCCACAAGAAAAAATGTTAATAACTTAATTTTTTAATTAAATTATATTTTTGTCATTTTAAATATTTAAAAATTGTAGTATCAAGATAATTTGAGAAACAAGTTAATTCACAGTAAAATTGAAAGAAGATTGTCTTAGTATTAGATTTGTCCTCTTTTGCACCTATTATGCCCCTTTTTACAAGATGTAATATAATCTCAGGTGTCCCCAGAATGTGTCTGTGAAGTTTAACCTCAAAATACCCTACAGATCATTCATTATATCAATCGGAAAATGCCTATTTTGAATGGAAGCAGAAACACAGTGTTTTCATGCATGTCTCTTTAAAAGCAAATGAGCTGCTGCTCCTCACACCTTCTCAAATAGGGCTGTGTTATTACAGCTGGTGGGCCCTATTTTAACGATCCAAGCGCATGGTCTAAAGCGCACGGCGCAGGTGCACTTAGGGCATTTTTCCGAATCCACTTTTGCTAGTATGACAGGAAAAACGGTCGGCGCTCCCGGCGCATAGTCTAATAAGGGTTGTCCCTATTCTCTTAGGGCCCTATTTTAATGATCTAAGCGCATGGTCTAAAGTGCACGGTGCAAGTGCACTCAGGGCGTGTCCAAATCCACTTTTGCTAGTTTAACGACGGGAAAACGGTCGGCGCACCCGGGCCATGGTGTAAATGGGTTGTCCCTATTCTCTTAATTAGTAATGGGTGTTTTTGGGCGTAACGTGCAATAAACCAATCAGAGTCTCATCTCCCATTCTTTTTAAGAGCAGATTCGCTATTTAAACCAGTAGCCCCTCACTGCAGAACAAAAGATCCCGGGGGGCGGAGTTGGATCCACATCCAGGGGGTGGAGATGGGTAGGTTTAGGGGTGGGGATGGGTGGGTTTAGGGATCAGGGGGTGGAGACGGGTAGGTTTAGATAAATGTAAGGTGGGAGAAGTTGGTTAGGGTTAGGTTAGGGTTAGGGTTAGGGTTAGGGTTAGGGTCAATGATCCAACCACACCCTCTGGATCTTGTGTTCTGCAGTGAGGACCATCTTATTGAAACGGCGGAATTTTAAGGCGCACAGACTGAACGCGTCTCCGGAGAGCAAACTGATCTGCTCATGCGAGAGCAAATAGGTAGGCTAATTCTGATACATGCAATGACTATCCATTATGACATGTATTATAAATATGTACATTTTTATATTTATGTAGCCTAGACAATAATATTCTTTCACACTGTAATCCTTTAATTTTTAATATTTGACATGTTTGTATGCTGCTGCATACAATAAGAAATAGTTAAGAATAAGAAAAGTGAACGCGCATTGTGTACCCGCCCAGAGGCACATTTTCTACTAACGTGCTCTTAAATAACAAAAAAAAATTGCACCATTGACTTTAGACCAGGTTTGAGTTGGTCTTTGGCAGAGTCGATTTTCAGTTCCTCAAAATAGCAAGGCGTCAACAATGCGCCTGAACACACCTCTTTTTTAGACTAGCGCGCCCATGGGCGCACAAATGGGCGCAAATGCATTTGCTATTTAAACAACGCGGTGCAGGATGGGAAAATGAGAACTGCGTTGGGCTGAAACTAGCAAAAACACTTGCGCCGCTCCTTGCGCAGGGTGTATGATAAAGCCCGGTATCTCAGATACTCTGCCCAAAAACATCTGTTTGGTTTTGATTATCATGTCGATCATGCATTTTAAAGTTTATTAGTTTATCATATCAGTTTAAAGTTCTGACATGATTTTCTGAGTGCACAAATTTAAAGCGAACACACAGAAAGCGGTTCTCATTTGCATGTCACAGCATTTGAATACCTAACTAAACTTTCATGTGTTATTGCGCTTAAACTGTAAAATACACACAATTTTATGTTAAAAACAGGTTACAAAAACACAGTCGGTTATGTCTAGGAAAGAAATCGCATGTTTATATTAGATCTCTGTTTCAAGTGACAGCAGCGTAATATACAGTACCTACTGCTGTCTATGCTGTTAATAAAATAAAAATAATATATTATAAATAATAAATACGGCATTGTCTGTAAACAGTCGTGGGCGGGGTTTGTAAAATGTGAAGTCACATTTTATGGAATCTGTGAAAGGCTTGCAAAGAGATGCTGCTTATTATTTATAAGGATTAAAAAAGGAGCAGGTGGATTTTTATTATTATAAATTATTTTATATAGTTGTGCACACACACTGCCAACACACATTTATGTTCAAACAAGTAAAAAAGTGAATTTTGCATAATAGGTGCCCTGTAATGACAGCATAATATTAAATATTTTCTATTTCTAGTTTACTTTACATCTTTTTTTCATGTTTTTTTTTTAAATGTTCTATTAATTTGTAAACTCAAATCCCAGATGTAGGACTCCACTGTATGTTATACAACACATTATTGACAATTATATCACCAGTTTACAGAACAGAGTGTTTGTACAGACTCTGCAGTGATGTGAAGGGGTGTGTGTGTGTGTGTGTGTGTGTGAGTGAGAGAGAGAGAGAGAGAGAGAGAGAGATACAGCAGACTGACTGACTGTCAGGATGTGTTTGCTGTTCTCCATCTGTGGCGCTGGCAGTGAGAGATGGAGAATGACACATCATAAGAAAAGCAATAAACAAAATATTTATCAGGGGAAGATTAGGAAAACCTTAGATTGACACCTACACATAGAACAACATAAATGCATCCATATTTAACATACACCCCTGGTCATAATGGAGTGGGCACATCTACATATAAGTCACTGCTGCTCGTCCTCCCTCGCACTCTGTGTCATTTCAATTTAGCATGTTTTATTGGCATGACAAACAACTGTACATTTGCTTGCCAAAGTGTTATCAAGGATAAAAAAAATACAATACAGAATAACAATGAGAATTTCATCATCTGAAGAACACATGATTGGTGCTTGCCTGCCAAAATCTTGCCACCACAATGCCAGGATGCTGCTATGTAGTTGCTAAAGTGCTCTGGGTGGTTGATAGGTTGATAAGTTTCTATGATTTTTTATGATATGGTTAAAAAATGAATGATAAACTTAGGCATCACAAAATTACACTACAAATGGATGGATGGATGGATGGAATGACAGAACGATAGATCGATAGATAGAACGATAGATAGATAGATAGAACGATAGATAGAACGATAGAACGATAGAACGATAGATAGATAGATCAACTGAATGACAGAAAGACAGGACGACAGGATGGATGGAATGGTAGAATCTGGATGGATAGATCGATGGATGGAATGATTGAATGACAGACCAACAAACGATAGACAGACAGACATATGATAGATAGATAGATAGATAGATAGATAGATAGATAGATAGATAGATAGATAGATAGATAGATAGATAGATAGATAGATAGATAGATAGATAGATAGATAGATAGATAGATAGATAGATAGATTAGATAGATTAGATAGATTAGATAGATAGATAAAAATGCAGTATAAGCCTTGTTATGACCAAGAATATCAACAGAATCTTTAGTATTTCAAAACTTCAAACTGTCTGTGTGTGTGTGTGTGTGTGTGTGTGTGTGTGTGTGTGTGTGTGTGTGTGTGTGTGTGTGCGCGTAGTTGGAGATATTGATATGTCTGGTATATGAGTCATCACTGGGATATATTTATAGCCCCTCTACCAAGAGAGAGAGAGAGAGAGAGAGAGAGAGAGAGAGAGCGGTGGAGAGAGGAAAGGAGGGTGTCAGCGGGCTGCTCTGTGTACGTGTGGGAAGGGAAGATCTAATGAGAATCTCACTGTGTGGTCAAACTCTGGCGCTTTTAGCAGTGTGACAGGGCTGTCACCCCTTTCCTTATGTACAGGCCTCCTCCGGCTCTCTCTCTCTCTCTATCCATGCAGATGTAGAGCTGGATGATTTTAATGAACAGAGAGACTCCAACTGCGCTTGGCTATGCAAGCAAAGGTCATTTTCCTGTGTTTTCTCCTCAGTGCTCAGTGGTTTTCTCAGAACTCTGATTCATTAAAGGTGTGAAAACTTTCTGGGCTCCTTTTTATGAAAACCCACACACACACATTTATGCAGTTGCTTGGCTCATTTCTTGACTGTTTATAATTATAACCATATCTGTGATGTTCTGTATGAGGAATCTAATTCGCACAATCTGCCACAATAACAACAGTGCGTTCGTGGTTCGTGCTGGTTTGGCGTGGGTTGGTGGGAGTCACAGCCCGTCTCAGCCAGAGATTCACAAGAAACTCAAATATACAGTATATCCAATTTACCGGTCTCTGACCTACCAAAATGACTAGCCAATCATAAAAAAGGCTCATTGGAAAAACATGCTTCTACTGCAAAAACTAAAGGTACAATTAAAGCCTGTTTCTGCAATGGAATAAACAAATAAAAAAAATGGTAATTGTTACTTATCATCTTACAATTCTGATGTTTGGGTTTTTTTTTTTTTTTTTTTTTTTTTCACACAATTCTAATTATAATTCCGAGTTTACATCTCATAATTAAGATTTTTTGCTACTCTTTAATCTCACAATTCAGAAATTTTTCCCACAATTCCCACAATATTATTTTTTCAAACATGAAAGAGAATGTAGCTCCACTCACCGAACTATTTACTTTAGAACTGCCAAAAATTATACAACGATTAATATAATATATAAAACATTGCCAAATTCATCTGTTTTGAATGAAACGGAGCATGCTTTTTTGTGCCACTTACTGGACATTTTACTTTGAAAGTGTGGCAAAATGTGCAAAAAGAAACATAATTTGCACTGCAACTTGCAGAAACTTCATCACAGGCATGTTTTTCCAATGAGCCTGGGTTTAAGAAAAAAAATTGTATTGTACTTAGAGCCCTGCACAGGCCACAAATTTAGGCTCTAGCCCGGCCCTGGCCCGAGACGCTCAAGCCCTAGCCCAGCCCGTGTCCGACAGCTTATCAGAATCAATTGCATTTTTTTCAATGGAAACAATTTAAAATAATTTGTGCTCATAAAAGGTAAGAGTAATACACCATTTGGAACTGTAAAGGGTCTACTTTTATTTGTGTGCACTCACAATATCAACAAAACATTGTGCTTTTATAAAATAAAGAAAACGATGTGCTTTCTGCCGTCTCGTCTTGAACAGGAGCGCTTCACAAAAATGAACTGAAAGTCAGCGAATACATGCCTCACAGACATGATAAATATATCTATAGAATACTTTAAATTACTACTTAATGGAACAAATCAATTCAAAAACAAAAACTCTTTCATTATAATCATAATCCGTGAAGATGCACTTCTCTCTAAAGGCGCGTCTAATGAACAGATGGCGACACTGACACAGAAAACACTAGTTTATTAGTAAATAATTCAAATATCTCATTATTTCCCCTGGACACATTCATGGTAATTACTTTTGCTGGGGCTTTACGGCAAGCTTTATTGCATGTATCTGAACGCAGAACTCTTCAGCTGCGCTGATGGCAGTTGCTGCTGCTGCAGGACTCTAAACACCATCGAGCCTCTCTCAGTCGCGGCAGTACGGTCTCGTGTTGTTTCCACTAGCGTGGCTATTTTTTTTTTTTTTTTCCATCACTAATTGATGGATGTCTAAAATATAAAAATAAGGAGAAGCTTAAAACAGGCCCCAGGCCCGGCCCGCATCTGAACTATGATGTGAAAATTGGCACGAAGCCCAGCCCTAGGGATGTAAAAAAAGTTGGGGCCCGTTGGGCCCAGGCTGAAATGCAGGGCTCTAATTGTACTATTGTATGTTTTGGATCTTGTCTCAGTTTTTTTGACATGATGATGGCATTCCTTACAGTACCAGATAAATGCCATATAAATATTGTATTCAATGGTATAAATTAGCCCCTAAAGTGAAACTTACATTGCCATTTCATTTATAACAAAATTTAAAATCAGGTGGCATGTGCAAACTCAAATTTCAGCCATTTCTCTGATTACTTTAATTTACTTTAAGTCAAATCCAGCATAGCCTTCTTGATGAAGCTGGTTGACCAAAGTTATGTTTAAAATACCTGGCAGAAACATCAGAATCTTAAGCACAACACACATATATGCTGATGACCAGCAAAGCCTAGTCTATTCAGCAGAGTATCCTCAATATCAATGTGGCTTAAGGACTGTCCCATCTGATGATATTATTTTAAAAACTATACCATCTGCTAAAAAGTTCTGAAGGTTTCTGAATGTTCAAAAAGTGACAAACTGTTCCAGAATGAAGTTGTAAGGTTGAAAGAACCTCAGATACTTTGATCTCCTGAAAAACAGACAGAACAAACATGCACGGGCATCTTCGATACACCCCACAGAGTGGAAGTGCAGGAGACTTCCATTTGTTTAATCTAAAATACCTTCACCCATCCTTCCTTCTACTCAGTCTGCTCAAAATGGTCAATAGTAGATTGTAATATTCTACATTAATGCAAGTGATATTTACAGTCATGTTTGGTATCATTTAATAATAATAATAATTCCTTACATTTATATAGTGCTTTTCTAGGCACTCAAAGCGCTTTACATTGTGAGGGGGGGTCTCCTCATCCAGCACCAGTTTGAATTGTCTCAGGGTGACTGGTATAATGGTCTCATTCTTATAAGAAGTAAACTAAAAGGTAATACAGATCCTAAGAGTTTAGAGATATTTTGCACACTGTAAAGGGCGGGTCAGTTACCAGTGTCTTTCATGCAAATTACCATCTGTCCCAAAAGGTGATAACTCTGCTTGATCAATGCAAATTCCAATTGTTAGTTCCTGTCTCCATTTCGGGGGATGTTGGTCTTGGTCTGAGGTACTTAAGGAAATGTAGCAAAAGGATCAGGGCCTTCTGTAGCTGGAATGAGCCCGTGATATGAAGTGTGTTCGCATGCTTCATATTATGTATTTTTCTCAAGTCAGGTATGCATCTTACTCTAAGATTCATCTTTGAGATTTTGATGTCTTGTATTGATTTTTTATCTTTGAATTGGCTGTATAATTGGCATAATACATATTTACTTGACTGATAATAAATTGTTACATTTCATTTTAATTCTGATTTACTCTGTAATTATTGATTCTAGTAGATTTCGTTGTATCCTTGTTACCGCATTTCCTGCGTCAGGTTAGTAACGGACTAAGATTCAGTTGAGATGGAGCATAGGGCATACCAACTGTATCCAAGAAATAGAAATAATGTTGCATTAGAAATAATGTTGCTTTATTCAAGTGTAGACAAACCTATGGGGGCTAAATAAAGGTAGCGGCCGTCTAAAGTGTCTAATAACCAAGACTGATGAGAATGTGACCGTATACGCTAACAGCTGAAGTGATATCTTTGAGCGACATGAGCACCCGAATGAACAAGTACAATAATGGTAAAGAGTTAACTAGAATAATCAAATGTCATAATAATAATAATAATAATTAGAAATGAACAAATAATCAATTGGCATTTCAATCTAAATTAGAGGTCATAATAAAATGGAGTCAGATTAGTTAATAAAATGGAGTCACATTTGAAGTTAACCTAAATTTAATAACTTTGCACGCTGAAAAGACTGAACATGCAGGAAACCTTCATCCATGATTGGATACCGTCCTTGGACCAAATTCGTGGACCTTACAAAGTCAAAGCAGATGCGTTGGGCTTATCACAGCTGGTGAATGTGGCAGCTAACCAACACATCTGACCATTGAACATAGTGCTGGTCACTGGACAAAAGCTCAAGGTCACCATCACATGTGGCCGTTCAGACATTTCAGTGCTCAAAAGAATTCTGAAAGGAACAGAACAGAATTGGGAGCATAGGAGACTGCAAGAAAGAGAAAGACTAGGAGAAACTGGCTGACGTCGATGTCCATTTCTCCTCATTAGTGATACTGATGTATTGTTAGAGATAGAAAAATGAAAAGAGCCTCTGCTCCACACACGTAAGAGAACACGTCATTCAGACTCATGAGTCAGAGAAAGGTGAAGGAGGAGGGAGAGAATGAATGAATGAAGGAGAGAGGGCTAATAATAAGACTAAAGATGAACCGGAGAAAGATAAACAAGAAAATATTAACGAGAAGGTTTTAGATCTTCAGACTCGTGTATATTAAAACAGTGCAACTGAGTTGGTGGGTAAGAATCCAAAAATACAAAACAGTAAATAATAAAATTATAAATACATTTTAAAAATATACATGTCTAGAAATTATTTAAAAATTATTATAGATAATTATTATAAACAAATTAAATAATGGAATAAAATTAATGAGATTATAAACATTGTTATTAAACAAGTGCAAAAAATAAAAGTCTAAATAAAATGCAAAATAATAAAATAAAATCATAAAAATAATGCAAATAATAATACTATAAATAGAATAAATAAAATTAATGGAATTAATTATTCCATTACAAATGATACAATTATAATCTAAAAATTCTAAAAATGTTTCTACACAAAATATAGGCTAACATTTATATTTTTTCTATATTTTGATTGCATGTATAATTTTACAAGATATTAACATTTATAAAATAATACCAAATTAAATTCATGCAAATGATACAATTATAAAATTACAAATAAAATAGAAAATAATAAAATAAATAATAGGCTATATAATAGTATTTTTATAATACTACAATTGTAGATAAATAGACTATTATGGAACCTTCGTGGAGACTGATCACACCTAGTCAGTCACTATATTTTGACAAAAATATAGGCTTCTAAAACAAAATATCTTGTAATACGATCAGTAGAAGAAAACATCCGAAGAAATGGGTTTGGAACAACGTGAGGGTGAGTACATGACATACCTGACATTTTTGATTAATAATTTCTAGTCGTTCAAGCAGTTAAAATATGGCACTATAACAATGCAGAGTCATGGGTTTGATTCCTAGAGAATATGAGAACTCACAACAAATTGAATCCAATGTAAACCACTTCGAATTAATAAGTATCTGCTGAATACATTAATATAATGCAACTATTCCTTCAGTTAAGCTGCTATCTTGAATAAGAAGACACCTGAATCATTCTTCCTTTTCTCCTCTGCAGGAGCTTGTTTTTAAAACAGAGTTGTTAAAAACAAACCCTAGGTTTTAACTCACAAAATCTGCCTTACTAAGCGAGGGAGAGAAAGCAGGAGACAGATAGAGAGGAAGAGATATACGATAGTCTTCTTATCCTTATTACAACCCAACTGCCACACATGCAGCCTCTCACTTCAGCACTAATAACAGAACAAGTGAACAAGAGAGATGAGTGAAAGACATAAAGCAGAAGATCACCATGGAGACAAGAAGTCAAGCAAGACAGAAAAAAAAAAGATAGAGGGGAGAGAGATTAGGGGCCTTTAGATGAAGCGACATATAGCCTATACCTCCCAAAGACAAATCGCAATGAGATCTCTTTAAAGTCAACATGGAAATTGACCCTATTTACTTTTAATATAGCCTATATTTAATATAGCCTCCTGGTCTTATGTAATACTGAGCTCCACCTCTGAAACGATTTTCAATTTCAGCTGATGCCACTGATCTCTCTAATTTGATCTTATCTGGTTTCCCTTGGAATTGCGTCATGTTATGGAAATTAAATTGTGTGGAAAATCTCAACTGTTGCTTCGACACGTGGGTTGATAATGAGATTAAACTGAAAGTTTTGGTTATGTTTCCTGCGTCTATTATCGCTTGTCTCTCAACAATGTCTCAAACTGAATACAGAGTTTCCAAGAGACAAGTCTGGCATCAAAAGTCAGAGGTCTTAATTTTAACTCAAACATTTTTCATTGGACTCTTCAAAGTCCAAATTATTTGAACTACTAGGCCACGTTCACACAGCAACAGAAAACGGTTGTCATTTCTGTATTTAAGTAGCCTACATTATACTGCTATTTAGGAGAGTAAAAACCGCATTCTATAACCGAACGCACACAACCGAATTTTCATCGAACGAACCCTGTATGAACGGAACCGTAGCCTATGTCTCGTGTCTGTTGAGCGTTTTGTGTGATTTTGGTAACTCACAGAGATGGAGATACAATATGAGCTGTCATCTGAAGGTTTTAGGTTTTATGTCCCGGGGCTGCTCCCTCAGTTTTGTGGTGTGCTGCTGCGCGCGACTCATAAATCAGCTGTCAATTCGTATCTGACGAATTAACTCGCACATCTACTGGACTCTTGGCGCGATAACTGTGATTCTACTTTCTGTGTTATTGTAGACTCGCTTTTATTAATATTTCTTTTAACCACCATCACTACGGTTACATACATACATTTACGGCGAGCGCGAGAACAAAATTCAGATTTGACGTCCGTCAGCCTGCTTTTTCACGCGACTCGACTCGAATAGGCCTACTTAAGCATTTCAGCAGTTGTGTGAATGTAAATGCAAACATTTATCGTCACATTCGTCATAATTTGAGAATAAAATTTTCTTCTGATGATATGAAAATGTGTGCATTCGTTCGTTCATTCATTTGTAATGAATGGATTCTGATTGGTTGTTGATGTTTTAGCTGAAAAAATAAAAAATAAATGTAAAAAAAATGGACAGTTATTCCAAAAATGTGTAGCTGCCATTATATTGTGGCGTGAACTTCCTTATTCTCTTAGAATGTAAATGATTATTAAAACTTAATATTTAGTCTCTAGTTATCGTCCTTCATGGCGCATTAATAGGCTATCCTACTTAAATGAAACTTAACTGCAAACCCCATTAGCCTATGTCTTCTGAGTAATAAAAGAGCAAACTCTGAGCAATATAAATTGGCTGTTCTGCTGCAAGTGTGGGTATACTAAAGTATAAAAACAAACATCTATGATCTATGAGTCATTCGCACACACTTTAGTACCTGTTATATTCTCTCCAAGACACACACACAGACTGCTGGGTATGGAGGGCCATTGGTGCTTGTAGGTTTCTGTTGACTCTGGAATTACAACCCTTGATTGAGATTCCAGGAACCGCACAATGCTGCTGTCAATCTCCCCAGCAACCAGAGGGAAGGAGATATGGAAAAAGAGAGAGAGAAAAATAGAAAGAGACAGAGATATGGAGACGAGGAGCAGCATAAGGGATGCAGAATGTAAAAAAAAGAACTAATTGACTGATAGATTTCATTGCTTATATTTATAAGAATGACAGCAGAGAGACGATGCAGCCCTCCCTTTCTACTCTCATTGACATTCATTCTCTCCACCTCCTCCCTCCCTCCCTCCATCCGCTGTGCTGTCAGCCCATCCTAGCATGCTGAACACAGCTCTGGGTAACTGATGCTTTCATTGAGCCGAATCAAATCAACAGCCTTCAGAACAGGCCAAGCATATAATCTCTACTCAAACTGTCAGTTTACAAAACCGACAAAAATCTGCTGTGTTCTCAAAGCTCTAGGCTCCTTCAGTTCAGCTACATCAATATAATTAATGGTTTTAGTACATAAAATATAGCAATGATAACATTTTGGGTTAGTAAACTGAACAAATGCTAAGTAACAATTTTGTGCAATGAACATGATACCTCAAAACATGAGACTTTTTGAAGAGAGGTGTGCTATTACTCCTTTAAGTGACCAAAACCATAATAAATTGAGACCAGAAGTATGACTTCTGGACTTTGACACTGAAGGAGAGACCTGAGCCATATCTAGAGAGAGAGACTCACTGTTTATCCACCCACAGATATCAGAAAACATGTGGCTCATGTTTGCTTTTTCTTCTGTCACTGGCATAATTATAATTGTGAAATCAGTTTTAGCAATAAAATAAATGTCATACATGTGAAAATCAAATGAGAATTGAACAAATTACAAGAGAGGAAGAGAGGTTTTTCTGCTAATTAAGGCATAATACAAGACTTCTTCAACTTACAAACAGTTGACAGAAGCAAAAATGCTAAAAAAAAAAAAAAAAAGTACAAATTTCGTGAGAAAGTGTGACATGCTTAAGCAAACAGGCATTATTTATGTATCTGCATTCCAACATTACTGCAAAGATTCATTCTTAAAAAAACTGCCAGTGGAACAAGATAAAAAGACCTTTCTATCGTGACAACACTCTGAAGATTTTAGCACGGTAATGGATATGACAATGTTAATGTATTTGGTCTTGGTGGAATAGATCTGCTACGCTGCTGAATTGCTGCTGCTGTTGGTTATTGCTGTTGTTGTTGATTATTGCTGCTGCAAAGCAAGTACAGGAACTTGCTAAATACATATGCCGATATGATGCTGTGAGCATTCAAGACATACTGCTGCTGCACAAATAGCATATAAAATAACTTGTAGCAGACCTATACAGGTGGAGCGTTTCAGAATAAATGCTCCAGTAAATGCTAACCAGCCATTTAAATGTGAAGCAGCAAGCTCATTGGCTTTGTATGAAACATGAAACAATCAGCTTGTGCCAAGTAGTTTTAACTCTGTGAATATCATCAGTTTGCTTTAAGGACCCATCAGCCTGTGCCATCTGGAGTTTCATGACAGAACTTGGCATTTAAGATAAATAATAATAATAATAATGTAAACTTAATGCATACAATTTTGCATGTCAGGTAAATTTATCTGCTTTTTAATACGTTTAGAATATCAGACAAATAGTTTAATTCCGATGTCTTAAAATGCATGATGTTTGACAGACCTTATTTTAGCCACTCTACTGGTAACAGGTAAAGATCTAGACTAAAAAAAACCTCAGTTTCATGTGAAAACATAAAATCATTCATTTCTGCTTTGCTCATTAGACCTAATTAATGTGCAGAATCCTGCTTATACCAAGAGAATCCCTCGTCGAGCCTCCTACACGTCTCTCGGCCTATCAGATCATCCGTCACAGTCCACGCACACATGACGGTAACCTCCTGCTGACACCTCCACAACGCCTATTTATAGCCAACTCCAGCAAGACGTGTTTCAGAGTCATCCCTCCAGCATTGTTTTCCCCATCCACTATCCAGTCTCTACTAGAACAATAATCACATCAACAGAGGGGATGCTCTAATATCGTTAAAGGGAGAAAATTGAGAAGTTCAATGGGTTGTGGATTGATTTCCTTTTAATCTTACTGAGAAAGCAGGGAGGAGTTTCAGAAAGCCTTTCAGGAGAACACCCAGAACTCCACCTGATTTCTAATGGAAGTCAGAAGATATGTATTTTTTATGAATCAAGAAGCAAAAAATAGAAAAGATGGTTTGACTTCACAGCCATGGAAACATCCCATAATGCACACACACACACACACACACACACAGGCTTATGACTCATCCAACCATGTGACTGCTCCACTAACGTCAGGAGAGGCTGTCTCACCCCTCTCTCCCCAGAGTGCAGTCAGCTGACTTTAGGTTACGAGTCCAGAATCAGTATGTGCTAAAAACAATATGCCGACAAACCGCAGAATGCTTTTAATGAAGAAATATATGCGCTGTTCTGATTCTGTGCTGTGTAACATGCCTTTTTTTTGCTGTATATGGCTCTCCAGAGATTAATTCAAGTTCCTAATGTTTAAATTACAGCTTTCTTCAGACCAGCATATTGGTTTCTGGGTGCTTTAAAGCACCAGATGGATAGTTTTCTAAAAGTTCTTGAGAAACTTAGCCCTTATGTTGTGTTCTGGTCATTTTGAGATTTTCTTTTTCCCAAAAATGCTATTTAAATGTCATCGCACTGGACTAAAACATTTTGCTCACGCAAGGTATAACAAAACTGACCATTTCTGTACTTTTGGGGATATTTTCCTACCTTATTCTTGTCATGTTCCCTGTCAAAAATGACCAGCCCACGAGTAATTGCTTATAAATTCTGCTTATATTAATACCAAATATTGGATTCTGCCTTTTTATCAACATGTTTTCTTTCAATTAGCACAGGTTCTGTATTTATTTTTGGAACTGATTGATTCCAGGGCTCATTGATCAGCTTGTGCACCTTTGCTTAGACGCTAATGCACCTCATTGGCAAAATGATCGGCCCAAGTTAGATGGTTCTGCAAAACAGAAAGTAAAACACTTTTTTTCTTTCCTTTTTGTACTTGGAAACTACAGCTAAAAATACATCAAACGATGTGCTTCTGAAGAAAAAAAAAACTCAAAAAGGACAAAGCTTTCTCCGCAGCGAAGTTTTGTCTGTGTTCCAGGAAAAGTGATCAAGTATAGATGAGTGTCATCTTGGCACTAATGTCACTAGGGCACATAATTCAGATGCTGACAGGCCCCACCGCAGGATCTAATAGATGCTCGGGACTGCAGGTGTCTAGGGACACTGGAAGAGATCCACAACCGGCAGATGTATATTTATCAGACCTTGCTCTCCCCAATGAGTCCCACAGTGCGTTTGTGCGTGTGTGTGACTCATCGCCTGACGATTTAACTCGCCTGTGACGCCTGTGTGTACAGAAAGACAGCGAACAAACCATTTTTACACTGCACACCTATCACATCCTCATTCTTACTTAATACAAATAATACGATTTTAAAAAGCAACTGATGTATATCTGTAACAATTTTATTTTGCAATTTAATTTACCATAGTTTCCACTCAGAAAAAAAAGGCCGGTGTAAATTTAAAAAAGGTTCTAATCTGTAACATTTAGGGGTAAATAAGGTATAAAGTAGTACCTTTTAGCTTTTGTGGCTTAGGGTACCGCCCCAGTGAAAGCGTTGTATCTTTTTTTCTGAGAGTGTAGCATAATTAGCTTTACAATTGTAAAAATCATGGTAATAAATTAATATGGTATTTCCTATTTAAGAAGCTTTAGAAACATTCAACCGTTTCGTTTACATCGTATTTAAAACATTGGCAGCTAATCAAAATTTAACAGTTTTATTGCATTATACATTAGACAATACATTAACTGTATTGCAAATGCGTTTCTGAATTTAGACAGAAACTATGGTAAGGATATGTGCAAACGTACAGTGTAGTTCACAAAACGCACTATCCTCTTCTTTATGAATAAAACACTCCTAAAACACAGACCAAGAGGTTAATGCAAGAGGTTGAGCTTCTCAGAGATAAACGTTGTGAATGGTTACCATCGGCACGAATGCATGCACAGCCTCGGTATTGCGTGAGCATCGGTGACGCATTGGTCAGGTGCCGCCTCATATAGCGCGGGGAGCTGTCCGGTGCTGAAACACAACCGAAGCGCATTGAGGCAACACGGAGGACATGCTGTTCACGCTCATTCACATTCTCTGAGCTCTACACAAAAGGTACGGCGGCTCATTTTTATTTTTTGTATTCACAAAATGATGCTCTGTGAAAACAGTTAACGTATGCGCTAATCTGCTTTGTGTGGGTTAAAGAAGAGTAGAGCTATTGTTCCTTTTCTTTCCGGCTTTGCTTGATTAGATACTATCACTCATCATCAGCATCTCTCATCTCTGGTTTATCTACTGGATTTCGTCGCGAAAAGATCAGTGAAATGTATTCCAGCTAGACTGATCTTTTAAATCGAGATTTCTTCTTACAAACATACGTGAAAATATCAATAGATCTGTTCTTAGAGATCCGTAGCCACAAGTGAAAGGTTACCTTGACAACAGGCGGTGACTCATCCGGTGCTGTTGTCGTTTAAAAACATGTTGTGTTCTGACTGATCTCATTGCTGCTCTGGCGCTCGGAGCGTCGCTTCTTCTCGGTCTGGGAAACAATTTTAGCAACTCTAAGAACTGATTTCATGGGTAGTTTAAACTTAAACAGAATTTTAGCAACACTACATGCATTTTGGTTTTAAATATCAACATAAAAAAAAAAAAAAAAGACTGCACGGGTTAACTGTTTTTGTGCTTGTTTATCTCTAGGCGGTATGATGTTGTCACTACCGAAACTGTCCGCCGGAGGGGTGGCCGTCCTGTTCGTTACCCTCCTCCAAACACTAACCGTGCAGGGCGCCTCTGTGCGCCACCATCGCCTGCGAGGCGGAGACCAGGGTGGCTTCCTTGCTCCCAGCTCTGATATGATCAAAGCTCTGGAGTACATCGAAAGCTTGAAGCAGAGAGCTGATGGACCAGAGAGTCCAACAGGGGACTACGACGAGGTGGACAAATTCCGCTTTCTAGTGCAGCTCGCCTCCCTACAGGATGAGAACACACCCACGCGTGAGGACGCCGCCCGTTGGCCTGATAACAAGGTTCCACAGTGGGTTCGATCTCTGCTGCGGGTGCTTGATCAAGCTGGAGAGACTCCGGAAAGCCAGCCAGCGCCCGGAAACGAGCGGCGTCCTCACAAGAGCAGACGCCCGGTGGCAGACGCAGAGAGCCCTGTTGGAGACTACGGGGGCTTCGTGAAGCCGCACAAGAAGTACCCACTGATGTTTGAGGATGAGGAGAACGGCAGGGACAACAAGCGGGCTACTGAGGATTTGGACGAGCAGTACACCCCTCAGAGCCTCGCCAACATGCGCTCTATATTCGAAGAACTTGGTAAACTGTCTGCTGCGCAGAACCAGAAGCGAGAGAACCAGGATGAAGATGCCGAAGATGACGATGACCTCTACAAGGTTAGAAACCTGGCGTACGAGGACGTGACCGGAGGGGAGGAATGGGTGCCGCTAGAGGAGCAGCTTGAAACGGAGGAAGTAGTTAAAGGAAGCCGTGAAGAATACGAACGAGGGCTAGGAGATAACGGAGAGCAGGGCGAGGCCATTGAAAGACGAGCTAGCCCTGCTGAAGGCGATGACGAGAACCCAGACGATGACACAAAGCTCGTGGATTACTACCTATTGAAGGTGTTGGAGATGACAAACCAGGCACAAAAACGGGACCTGATGGAAGGAAGGAGGAGGCTACTGTCTCAACCTGCTCTAATCGACCCTAGGGCAATCAAACAACTGCTGTCGGCTATTTCAGTGAAGCTCCAGGTGCCTCCAGAGGACCTGGTTGGAATGCTCTTCATGGAGGAAACCAGAAAACAACAACAACGCCTTCCTGAGATTCCGCTGGCTAGGAAACCCAGCCAACCTCGGTACAAGAGCCGGGTCATCAAGTATTACAATGGTCGACAGCCTGAAGTCACAGTGAGCGATATCCCTCCTGATGTCAAGACTGAGGATATCCTGAAAGTCCTTGGGTTAGGGAATCTGGCCAACAAGAATGCAAAATTTTCTTTGCTAAAGCAAAGGCCGTACAAGACAGCCATGGCAAAGTACTTCAACCCCAGCGGAAGACGGGGAAGCTTGTTCCTGTCCGAGTTAAACAAAGCTCCAAGCAAAAGAAAAGATGATTATGATGATGATGCAGTGGATGAGGATGAAGAGTCGACCTTCCTCGCAGCCAAACTCCTGACTGAATACCCCGACACCAGCTCGAGCGATCGCAAGAGAGCCATCGATTCCACCACGAATGGACAGTTGCCTTATGAGTTGTATGAGGAGGCCATGAAAGATTTCTTTGATCAGGTTGATAATGGAAAAAGCATGACCACCAAAAGAGACACCCAAGGGAAAGAGGAGCCCGAGGCGCCCCAAAAGCCACCCACTCAAGATTTAGCACAGGAGACCGTAGATCAAACCCCACCTGTGTCTGGAACAGAAGAGGGTAAAGAGTATCACGGGAAAATGGTTGCAGGAATGTGAAGACCCTGAGCTTGTATTTTTTTCCCCTGCTTGTATTCTGACAAGTCCCACCCCTTGACCTTTTATTTCTTTGATATGGTTGCTATGGCTACATGAACGACTTCTGAACTGTCCAAATTGCAAACCGGTTGTTAAGAAGCTCCCACTAGCCAATCCTGCCACAGAAGGGACTTGTCGGAGTCTGAAAGGGGAAAAAAATATTGCTTACTCGTGGGACATGCCTATATCTCCTCAAAAGTTATTTTAAAAAAAGTAAACAGTTTAAAGTGCTTTAGTTTTCATGGAATTCTATATGATGTAAATATATATGGTATATCAATGTGCGGGAGTTCAAGTGTATTTTATCTGTCGTTTATGAATTGGTGGTCCTCGAAATGTTTTCTTGTTCCTTTTGTTGGTATCAAGAGAATGTTCCTGTAGTCGTAGGACTCCGCTTGCTGCAATCTTTACAAGCTATTTCATTATCAAACCAATAAAGATGGATGTGATTCTCATTTATAAATCATTTTGTACGTGTTCTAAAGTGTGAGAAGAGAAACATGAATAAAGCATTACCGTATTATTTTTCCTCTCGCTGTATTGTGCTGCCTTATTACACTGAGCATGATTCAACATAAAAATATAATTATTATGACTTAAAACAAGAAACATGACACCCAGTCTGTGCTGGATCATGAAAGAGAAGAAAAACATCAATCACATATTAATATTTGCATTTGACGTCATAGAAAAAGCCAAGGATGTCCACTTGATGATACAGGACCTAACACAGCACCAAGCATAGTCTCATAATAAGAGATATTAATAGAAAACAAATCCATTACAGTGCACAAAAATAAACTGCTGGAGGGGTTTTAGAAAGCACCGGATGCATTTAATTAGAGAAAATGGCAAACACTTGACTGAGACTAAATCATATCAAAAAGACCATTTTAATAAGACAATATCAACAAAGTGTGCTCAATTATTAAGCATTAACATTTCTTCATTCTGTTTTTTTTTTTCTTGACCTAAATGTCTCCTGAGACATGCAACATGTTTAAAAACATGAAAAGGCACTTCAGATAAGCCAAGGTTTAAGGTTATTGCAAATATATGATTATTATATAAAATGATTTTGGTATAAAAGTTGAAAATTATCAGTTGAAGCTATGGTTGCATGTGTATATGCATGCTGGAGCCATCACAGAAATTCTGCATTACATTTATTTTTATAAGCTGACAAGACATAACCTATTCAAAAACACAACATGAACCCTGATTCAGTTCTATTAAAATTTGAGTGGAATTGATAAAGAAGTTCATACAAGCATTGAGATAATATAATAATAATAATAATAATAATAATAATAATAATAAATAAGAAACCAAAATTCTGCATCCCTCATGAATGAAGTCTGTAATTTCTTGCAATGAAAAATTGTGTCCTGAGTGAAGGACACAACCTACACTGCGGAGGCAGGTTTCTTTCTCTTTTGTCACGTTGTATCACGTCAGCTGCTGTCAGAAGGCTGGTTTGCTCATGTATTCTTCCATCGTCTGAAGAGAAGAAAACAGGCACATAAATGATTATCCTATTGTATAACATTAAGTGACATTTACAGAGGTGAACTCTCCTACAGATGTATGGACCCTGCTTATTAGAATGATATATGGACAACAAATGATCCGATGCCATATGGGTTTTAAAGCAAGAGTTGACTCCAAAATGAAAATTCGGTCATCGTTTATTCACCCTCATTTCATTTATACCCCTTATGCTATAGTCCTGTGAGCGCTCAATATGCCAGCTTTGAAGGGGAGTAAATGACATCATTTTCATTTTGGGGTGAACTGTTCTTTTAATGCGGTCTCATTTTTTTTAGGCATGCTGGGAAAGCTGGCAATTAGTGGTACTGAGAGTTGCTCTGTAAAACAACACTCTCAGACAGGTCTGTTTATTTCTCTCTCTTTGTCAAATCAATAATGTTTTATGAAGGTGACAACCAAAGTAGAGCTCTATAACTGGGTGGACAGCACCATTAAAACAGCCGCAGGTTCTTTCAATCTGAAATGTCTGGCTCAGAAACACTGATTGAGATTTTTTTTTTTTTTTAAAAGTCAAAACAATAGCAATTTACAGGGATTGAAGATATTTTCTTTTAATCATCTTTCAATACTGTTAAATAAACTTATTTTTCTGTTTCATTTTTCAAACATATTAACCTAAATGCAGATTAAATTTATTGTCTCACCTCTTGCAGCATATCTGAGGCCTCTACAGACTTTGCAATGGACTGTTTGGACGTCTCCTGAATCTCTCCACCCATCAGAAACTCATCCAGGATGAAATAAGCCTTCTCAAAGTTAAAGATGATATCCAGCTCACATACCTTTAAGATAATAGTTCACACACAGAAACTGGTAAATAAATAAGAATGAATGAAGAAAATTGTGTTCAATCTATGCAAAAAGAAATTAAAAAATGCATTTAATAAAAGATACTTATATAAACAGATAATATAAACAATATTGTATAATATTTTTTATTAAATGTATCAAATATTTGCTCCAGACGTGAGAAACAATGTATTTACATTCCCAAAGTATTTGTCAAGTAGCTCCACATAACGGTGCAGAATCTCTAAAGCCAGAAGTTCATTATCCTGGTTATCCAAACCACAGCAGAAATACAGACTGGCATACCTACAAACAAGTGGGAAAACACAGACTTACATTTATTTTTATTAATAAAAAAAAAAATGAAAAAAATGAAAATAGTACACACTATCCTCACAATTGCCATCTACAGTTTATGTAATGCAACTGCTGACATGGCAAATTTCCGTATTTATAAAAGGTCACACTGGGAAAACAATAGGAAAGAACAGAGAGAGACAGGTTTAAGAAAGGTGTGAAATACACATCTGAACCAGAAGAGTGTGAGTAACAGGCTTTCAGGAACACAAGTGTGAAAACTCACTCTCAGAAACACAATGGTTTCAGTGCCTGACAGAAGGATTTGATGCAGCATAAAAATCTGAACAGTGAGCAATAATATAGCCAGGCTCTGCAGCATTACAGTTTACAAGCACAATTAAACATTTTCTCTAAAATATTTCCATACACACTCACAAAAACAAAGGTTCTTTGCATTTTATATTCAGAAAAATCCCCCGTTTCTGGGACATTTTCTACTATACAGGGTTGAGATATGGTTCTACATAGATTAAAAAAGCTCTTTATCACATATTATAACATCCATTCAGGAATGTAACACTTGCATTTTATGATCAAATTAGTTCGGAATAAATAAATAAATAAAAGCATTGTCTTGTTGTACTTGGAATGTCGCATTAATAAAATAAATTGTAAATTCAATTTTATATTGACTTTAAGAGTATTTAATCTTCAGAAGTGACATTAACATGTTTCTAATACACCTTCTAACTGATTTATCATAATAAAAAGACGAAGCACTAATAACTCCCATTGTGAGCATGTGGGTCCATTTTCAGACACTATTGAGGGGTAATAGGGTGCCATTGTGTAGAAAGCGGCCACTACGTTTGGCCAGAAAACAAGGAGGACTCAGATAGGGGCATGTCGTCAGCTAATGACATCAGTAATGGCAGGAGAACTGGACTGAACTGGTTTAAAAACTACAGCACAGGACGGGGCAACAGACTCGATATGGGTGCAGAAACCTTTGCATGTGGTATTTTAATTAGCGCACATAAGATCTTGAATGCTGACTAGGTGTCCGCTTTGCAAGATTTTAGAGTCTTCTGCTCACACCTTGTGATGACTAATGACCAAACACGAGAGCCTAGCAGCTGGGCTTTTAATTAATGCTGAATCTAACGCCGTCATTTTGTTTGAAACCAGCATGCTCTTACTGAAGACCACATACTGAATATAGCCCTAAATTTACTCCTGCAGGACATTCTCCTTGGGCCTGGGTTGAATGCTCACCTCTTATAGACAATCTTCAGGTCCTTCCAGTGCAGGAAGTTACATGTGCGTGGTTTTCGTGACAACACCATAGTGGTCATGTCCTTCACAATCTTCTTCCTCTCTCTCTCCGGGAGGGGCAGGAACCATTTCTGCAGCCGTAACTTCCCCTGACGGCTGAACAGCAACAGGAAATGCATCTGTCGGAAAAGAGAACATGCATTTTAATTAATGATGGTTTCATTCTTTCATCTTTTGGAGTGCGTGTTGTCTAGTGGTTAATGATCCAGGCTGGTTGTAGGTTCAAACCCCAAAAGGTAATGAGTTACCAAGACTGTTCCTTTGAGCGCACTCATGAGAAATGTGCTGACAGTAAAAATACAGAGTCACTCTGGATAAGTGCCATTGCTAAATTAAGTGTGAATAATCCTTTACTTTTCATTTACAATTAATGTTCCTTTTCATATTGGTCTGCATCAAATATAAAACAATACTTCAAGGGTTAGTTCACCCAAAAATGAAAATTAGCCCATGTTTTACTCACCCTCAAGGCATCCTAGGTGTAAATGACTTTCTTCTTTCGGAGTTATATTAAAAATAGTCCTTGGTCTTCCAAGCTTTATAATGGCAGTAAATGGGTGATTTTTTTCAACAGTCCAAAAGAAGTCAAATAAAGCGTGTGCATCCATAATAAAACATGCCTCACACCACTCCGGGGGGTGAATAAAGGCCTCCTGTAGCAAATTGATATGGATATTTTTCTTATAAAAAAAACACATTCACAATGTTATAAACACTTTTCTGCAACTGCGCATATGTCCCATGTCATCCGCCCAGAACGGCTTGCACATAAGTAAGCGGAAGTGAGAGAAAAGTGTTTATAACATTGTAGCAAGGATAACTTTTAATATAACTACGATTGGATTAGTCTGAAAGAAGAAAGTCATATTCACCTAGGATGCCTTGAGGGTGAGAAAAACATGGGCTAATTTTCATTTTGGGTGAATTAATCCTTTCATAGAAACCTATAACTGTTGCAATGCATTCAAAAGGAAAAAAAAATGTGTCATAAATCTAAGTATAAAATACTCGTTATGCAGGGTTTCTTCTGCAGATGCTGCAGGGAAGCAGATGGTAGACAGAAATTCGGCAACACAGCAGGTGGACTAAAGGGTTTCACACTAGAGTCAAGGCCAAAATGATTCAAGTGGGTGGACTTCATTCTGTACAGACTCTGAAATTTCATAGCGAATATTACAAAGTGTACCCGTTTCCTTACTATTTACCTCCCATCAACCACTTTCACACATAACCTCCATAAAATTTTATTACATTTACCCTTAAATGTACCAGACCACACATGCACTAAGATGAAAACTGCATTTGAACAGCTGCGCTGGAAATCTTTTCCAGCAATCTGTCTACTAATTTCATCAATGTCTTCGACTGAGAGAAGCCCTTTCGTTTCAGCATCTGTGCAATGTAACAACATTTCCTTCAACAACATAGTCACATCTCAGGTTTACAAATAAACGCCATGCATGGAGTAACTGCACCAGATTCTTTGTGGTTTGGCACAAAGTCTTTGACAACAGAGCTAACTAAACTTTTGAATGCTCAATCAGTGAATCTCACGGCTTTGCTCAGACATGGCGTCGATGCAAAAACCTTTCTGGCAATGTTACAACTGAGTCAAGCTACAGAACACTGGTGGAAGAAATGCATTTGTTATTTCAAAACTGCAAAAATAATATTTAATGGAATCATGACCAAATCTAAGCTCTAGATGTTGAGCTGTGGTGCTCCTGCGAGAAACGCAGGTTCATATCTGGCCTGCATTGTTTTCTGATCTACTTCCCCATATTTCCTGTCTCTTGTCTTACAGTGTCTGTAACAACAATTCCAAAAAGCCCACAGATAAAATTTTAGGAAACAGGAAATACACAAAGACAAACTGCACTTCAGACAGAGAACTATGGCTAACCTTTTCACTGTCACACAAAACTAATCAATATGAATTCAATATCTGCGAGACAAAGATCCGCTGTCAGCCACAGGATGGACCCCTGCGTGAATCCTTTCCACACAAGAACTAATCAGCTCAATGCAACAATACTGAGAACAAAATTTCTGAGAACTCCTAATTTCTCCTCCCCCTCATTTCATTTGCACAGAAATCTGGCAATGCTTGAAAAAGCTTCGTCTTCTCATAGACACAAAAGTCATGGCTTCACAGAATGTGTGACGCTCTTTGTGAGTCATACAAACTGCTTTTTTCACAGACTTATCAGGTCACAGGCCACACTGACAACTATTAACAGAAACTATTACACAGAAACCGGAGTCACACCTCTGAAACAAGATTAAAAATACACACACACACACACACAAAAAAATGGAACTGGAGTGTTCACTTTTATTGCTGGAAAAGGGCATTTCTTAAGGACAACTTCACAGAAATGAGTAATGATGAGCAATAAAACTGCATTCAATATAGAGACATTCATAATAATTTAATCTTTTTTTTTTTTCCTTTTTCAAATGACAGTTGTAAAGAAATATAAAAATGTGCAATGTAGCCTAAATCACTGTGCAGAATACAGTATTCCACAGTAATTCTAATGAACTGAAAAAATTCTAATGAACCGAAAACACTTTTATATGACTGAATCATTAATTATGCTGTCGAAAGTTACAGATTTTCTACACAAAATTAATTGTTTTATTTCCCATATTTTGACTGGACACCATCTGCTGAATTAAACAGAGCGTAATGTGGTCATATGACAACAAGCATATTACTATTCAAAATGTCTATTGATTGTTGCATTGCATAGGCCTATTGCTTATCGTTTTACATAAAAACGGCTACAGTATAATTGCATTATGTGCAATACACTAAAATTCGATTTCACTTTAAGTACTGGTACAATTCGCCCAGAGTAACCTGAACAATTCACCCCAAAATTTTAATTTTAATGAGCTGGTTTCTCCATTTTAACGGATTTGGAGAATTTAGCATTACATTCAATGGATCCTCTGCAGTGAATGGGTGCCGTCAGAATGAGAGTCCAAATAGCTGATAAAAACATCACAATAATCCACAACACTCTAATGAAGTGAAAAGCTGCTTGCAAGAAACAATCCATTTTACCTTTACATTGTCACTTTTGGCCAAAAAAAAAATTTGAGCCTATAATCCATAACAACACTTCTATCACCTGTGGATCGAATTCCAACGACAAATTTGTTTAGAACTGTTTCCACTTGTAAACAGAGCTGGATCTGTTCGTATTTTTCTCTGTTTGATTCAGATAAGATGACATTTCAGCAGAGAAAGCATTATGGTTAGAGGACTTGTATTTTAGCTGAAGTTTTTAAAGTTAAATTTGATTAATTTTTTATTACAAACAGCTTTTTGCTTAACAAGACATTAACTGATGGACTGGAGTGGTGTGGATTACTTGTGGATTATTGTGATGTTTTTATCAGCTGTTTGGACTCTCATTTTGACGGCACCCATTCATTGGTAAGCAAGTGATGTAATGCTAAATTTCTCCAAATCTTTTCTGATGAAGCAACAAATTCATCCACATCTTCGATGGCCTGAAGCGGAGTACATTTTCACAAACTTTCATTTTTGCATGAATTATTTTTTTACGTGTAAAAACATGATAATGGTAATGGGTCATTTTTCACAGAACTCAAACCATCAAGAAGCAATGAGTCCCAAGCTTTGTCCTCCTAAAGTTGAGTGTTATGTTTAATGAGAGAATTAATGAATCTGCTGCAAGCAACTCATTTTGCTCGCAAACACACATGCACACAGATGCAGGAACACCAGGTGGGGAAATGGAACCGTCAGCTGCTTCATTGTTATGACCAAAACATGCTGGCAAAGAGTTTATTTGCTTCCTCAGTAAATCCTGATGAGGGACGAAAGATGAAAACACAAGGAAACAACAAGGAAACAGAAGCATGCACTGTGTCGGGTCTACTATTGTGCTCCAGAGGAATATGATTCTCTGAAGTATTTCTTCAGCATGGAACACCCATCTCACGACAACAAGAAGAGAAAAGAGAAAGGAAACAGTGTGCTACAGCTATTAAGTTACATACATCTTTATCTCTACATTCCACACTTTCTCTCCTTACACCCCCCCTCCTCTCTCTCTCCCACACACAAAGTTTCACTAGGAGAGGGTTTAAATGAAGCTCTGAGCTTCCTCTTGAGCCTATTCCTGCTTAGATTTCAGTTTTGTGTTGCTCTGATTTCATTTTCCTTCTATTGTTGGAGTCGACACAGCTGTGAGCGGCTACAGCACACAGGAGAACATGCTTACACACACACACACACTCGCTGCAGTTTAACTGAGATTCTGCAGTGTGTTGTTATCTCTTTGAAATTAAAAGAGCCACTTCTTCATCACTTGTAATTACTCACATGCATAGAGACAATACCAGATGAAGCATTGTCAGAGGACCTGCATGCATTGTATTACTACTCTGGAGAGATTTTGCCAACACTTACCAAATTTCAACTAAGCTAAGAGCTAAACAAAAACGTTTTATGAATGTATTTTTCATTCAGCATTTAATTACATTCTTTAAATCTATTAACAGCTAAAAAGCAGTAATTCTTAATAATAAATGTATTAATACAATTTTTTTACATTTTATTATTTTAAGGGTTTTTTTATGCAAATGCATATGTAAGACCATAATTTATTGTTATTATTAGTAATACAGATTACTGACTGATATTTTAATAGTACGCTTAACAACATGATATTTTACAACATTTTTTCATGTAATTTGAGTATTGAAGTATTTTTTAAATGTATTGATATTTAAAAATATATAAAGTGTGTAAAATATTATTAATAATATATTGCTAAAATATTATTACTTAATATTATCAACTCAAAATTTAAATAATAATAATAATAGCAAATGTTAATATTTCATTTGTAATATTGTGATTGGTTTATAAAATACTCAACTCATTCTTCCTCATTCTCGCACACATTAACCAGAAGAACAGATAGCTTTTCTGTAAACTCGCTCAGCAGCAGTCAAACACACAGTGGTCAACTCCTATTTGAACAACAGATAAACGAGTTTACCTGGCCGCCAATTCAAGTCAGCTAAACTAGGACTTTGAATTCAAGTTTTCTCCACACAAAGGTTACCTTACAATTTACTTGCGGAATGTCAAAATCTGACAGTCCAGCATCAAGGGAAACGAACCAACCGGTTTATCCAGACAGATGACACGAGTTCACCAAAGCGACACCTTTAACTCCCTCGGCATTTAAATGACACCCGATTCATTTGCTCAAACTTTGAATAAAACAACTTTAGGTGAATTACACCATCTCTAAATGACACGGTTTACTTTAGTCGGTGATAAACAAGCAGCTCGTGAAGGACGGAAGTTTGAAAGTCCGCAGGTGCACTCGCATATGCGTCCTGACAGGTGCAAGAGCACAACCTGTGGAAGAAATCACCTGCCACGCTACTCTGTGATATAAATGTGTGCTTTTAGGCGAGTCAAAATAATAAACTGTGTAACTTACCATATTGAAGTAAGAAATACGGAAAGAATGTTGAAATCTACAAAATTCCTGTTCACTTCCCAGCTGGCCAAGGCCGGAGTCATCGCTGCCCTTCCCAAACTGTGGGGGGGAGAAAAACTGCGCATGCGCAGATGCGTATCTGAGCAGTCGGCTTTGTTTTCGCCTCCTCTGTCTGAGCTCTGATTGGTTAAGGCACTGCACCTGGCTTGAAAAGGGGCGGGGCAACACCCTCACATTTCCTGTGCGTTACCTTTAAACGCCTTTTGTAAATCGAGCCTTGACATTATGGATATAGATATGACACGAATGACTATGTTGTTAAGCAACCAACTTAAAACACAATTAAGAATAAACTATTTTTGCTATGTAAAATATAATATAACAATATTAATTAAAGTACAGTTTGCTATTATGAATATTATTATCTTGTTATTCCTCAGAATAATAACTGGTTTTATATGATAAATAACTATAGAGTCCACCTTGTTGAGTCCTATTTCTTAACCAAATGAGTTTGAATGGGAGACGATTATTAATAACGTCTTTTTGTCTTAATTTTAGGTTCTTACTTTTTTTTTCTTTTATGATATATATATATATATATATATATATATATATATTAAATCTTTTATTAAACATGAAGTGGATTCGTCTGTACTCAGACTCTTCAATAAATGTGTTAAAAAATGAGAAAGTAGGTTCACAGAATGCACAAAAAAATGTACTGTTTTGTGTGTGTGTGTGTGTGTGTGTGTGTGTGTGTGCGCGCGCGCGTGGAAATAAAAAAAATAAATAAATTAAAATAAATTAAAAAAAAACTTACAGGTCAAATATTTGGATTTTTACTACTTTTTGTCCAAAACATTGCAAGTTTTTGCAAGCTACAGTGGGTCTTGGAGGGTTTTTGTTTATTTGGAAAGTCATTTTTTAGCATAAAAGGTTAAATAATGGAAAACGCAATCTACAGGCCTAAAGTTTTGAAAAGTGAACACCTGACTACATTTATTTGCATGACCTTGCTTGTGTGTAATTGATTACCTATCATCTGACACTAGAGGGAGCCCTCTGGAGCTACAGTAGTCACGCATCTGTCAGCTGTCATATCACTGCAGTCCAGTTGAGAAGAAACAACAGTGCAACAAATGTGTCTCTACAGGAACATAGTATGGTTTACCAAGGGAATGAGGGCGTATACAAGGTAAAGGTCTTTTTGTATTTCCTACTGAATTTAGTTTGTGTTGTTGAGGTTTTTGGGCTGCTTTATTGCTGATAACCATTGAGAAAGTTTGTTGCATATTCTTAAATAGTTAGTGTTTTGTTGTTTCTAATCGCAATTAGATGGTTTTCACTGCTATGATCATTTAATCATTTACAAAATTATTCTGGCCTGAGAATATATTCAGCAGCTGCTCAAAGCTGCTACAAAAACGAGGTCTTAAACTGTGTTCTCGCAAGCCAAATGTTGTTAGATGTAGTGGTTTCTTGCACAAATGTTGTTTTTGTTGTTCCCCAAGTCATCTCCTCTGACATGCATTCATCCAAGCCCTCAGTTTACGGTCAGTCATCATTGCATCACAATGGGCCCTATTGAGGCCCCTGCCGCTCTCTCAAGTGCCCTGTCATCCCACACAGAAGCTCCTTTGGCCCCTGATCAGGGCTCTTGTCTTAGGAGCTCTGTCTCAGATGACCAGAGGTCACATAACAATTCAAGGATTGTGTTAAAAACACTCTTATAGATAACAGTACAGCTCTTGAGGTTTCATGCTGGTTGTGTTTCTGATTTGATTCATGTGTTGGATGTTGTCAGCAGGTCTGGATTTGAGAAAGCCTCTAAGAGCTTTGTAGCAAAGGACCTGGATGTGTCCATGGTGGGCCGTTCCTTCATGATCACCGGAGCCAACAGCGGAATAGGGAAGGCGACAGCCATGGCCATAGCCAAAAAAGGTTTGTTTTGTAGTCACACAAACACTTTTTTTTTTAGGTTTTTAGGTTTTTAGCCATTATTTTTCCAACTATAAATCTATAGTATGATGGCAGCAGATGTTAGCATGGTACTTTAATACTGTGAATACCATAATGAATTTCATATACCATGTATACATGTATTTTTTGAAAGTGAAAATATAATTATATTCAGATAGATAATATAACATGTATAACATTATAAATATTCTATAAATAATATAATACAATACTGTTCAAAGGTTTGGGCTTGGGAAGATTTTTTTTATGTTTTTGAAAGTCTCTTATGCTCACTAAGGCTGCATATATGTGATAAAAATACAGTAAAATACAGTAATATTGTGAAATGGTTTAAAATGACTGTTGTTTGTTTCAATGTATTTAAAAATATAATTAATTCCTGTGATGCAAAGCTGACTCTTCAGCATCATTACTCCAGTCTTCAGTGTCACATGATCCTTCAGAAATCATTGTAATATGCGGATTCGCTGCTTGAAATAGAAATCTTTTGTAACATTATAAATGTCTTAACTGTCACGCTTGATCAATTTGATGGATTGTGGTCGAATAAAACCCACTCAACACTGTATAATAAAATATATAAATATACTTATTTATAAGAAAATTAACAGTTTGATCAGGGTTTAAGCATTTTAGTCCATTTGTAAATAGACTCGTGCACAGAGAGCTCACTGCTAGTTTAACCCTGCCAAGTCGAGCCATTTGTATTCCTCTGTGATTGTCTGTCATGCTTGATAAAGACAATAATATCAGCTAGATTTTCGAGTGGTGCTGCCCACGCAGAACCCATCGTTAATACTAGGGTGTTGTATGGTTTGCTAACATTTTCTACCTTCATTCATTTGCATTTGTCCTGAGTGTGAATCATTGTGAAATCATTGTTCTCCTCAACAAGCACATAATTTAACATCTACTGTATATTAATTCATTAAGTATTTTTGCTCACATTTTATTGTTACATCCAATTCTTCCAAATTCTACGACTTTTGCCTCAATAAACCCCTAATTTGCTGCTTACTAATAGTTAGCAAGGTAGTTGTTAAGTTTAATTATTGAGTAGGATTAGGGATGTAGAATATGGTCATGCAGAATATGTTTTTTATAAGTATGAATAAACAGTCAATATGTTAATAATATGCATGCTAATAAGCAACTAGTTAATAGTGAGAATTGGTCCCTGTACTAAAGTGTTACTGTATTTTTTCCCCCTCTTGTCCAAGGTGGCACTGTTCATATCGTCTGCCGAAACAAAGAGCGAGCTGAGAGAGCCAGAGAAGAAATCATCTCAGCGAGTGGAAATACTGTGAGTATTTTATTTATTGCTTATTATGCTTCAGCGTTTCATTCTGAATGTAAAGAAAACCCCAAATAAGATGATCAGTGTTTAAACGAGAGGATTTTCTTCCACTGCTCATATTGCTGTCACTATGTGATATGCATCTACCGTAGGAGGTTTACGTCCACGTGTTGGACCTCTCTGAGACGAGAAAGGTGTGGGAGTTCGCAGAGGCCTTTAAGAAGGAGCACTCGTCGCTTAATGTTTTGGTATGAGCTCAGATTCCCATCATACCTCACTATATTAAAGAAAATACCAGCATTGAGCTGAAGCTTACAGGCGCAGGACAGATGAAGACATATCCTCTCCTCTAATCTCGTCTCCCACACTAATCTCTCTCTCAGATCAATAATGCCGGATGTATGGTGAACCAGAGGGAAATTAACTCTGACGGACTGGAGAAAAATTTTGCGACCAATACTCTTGGTAAGACTTATACTCACCAAGGCTGCATTTATTTGATCAAAAAATGCAGTAAAACTGTATTGTTGTGAAGTAATAATACAATTTAAGATAACTGTTTTCTATTTAAATATGTTTTAATATATAATTTAATTCTGTGGTGCAAAGCTGAATTTTCAGCATCATTACTCCAGTATCAGTGTCACGTGATCCTTCCGAAATCTGATTCTTTAACAAATAGGAAGTTCAAATGAACAGCATTTATTGCAAATATTTGAAATCTTTTGCAACATTAGAAATGTTTTTATCTTGCTGACCCCAAAATTCCTTATGGCAGTATTTAATATTCTTTTGTAGAATGTATATTCTGTTGTAAAACGTAGAATATGTTGGATGCAGCGTTTAAAGGAATCTTGTCCTCTGCAGGTGTTTATGTTCTGACTAAGTGTCTGATTCCCTTGCTGGAGAAGAGCAAGGACCCCCGAGTTGTAAGTGAAAACAACATTGATCTCAGTGTCTTGATTTATTAAATACAATTCAGCCTGAGACTGCAGTCTTTCACAATGTAAATGTGAAGACATAAACAGTAATTGTGTTTTTGACACAACCTATGATAGATGAACAGCAATGCGTGCACATCCACAGAGGTACCCGTTTCTCACTCGTATTGTGCCATATTTTGTAGTTCAGTGTGTTGTGATGATAATAATGTAGATCACGGTGTCATCGGGAGGGATGCTGGTGCAGAAACTCAACACAGACGACCTGCAGACCGAGAGAGCTCCGTTTGATGGGACCATGGTATATGCACAAAACAAGGTATTTAGAGAATTAAAAGCATTTTGCCTCTTAATTTACTATTTTTGTGTTATTAGTGAATCATTGCTATTTTTATTGCTCATTACGTTTCATTTGAATGTATTTATTTAGAAGACTTTAGGGTTAGTAGCACCCTAGCAACTACACCTAGCAAAAACACCACTCACATTTTCTGTGTGAAACTTTTAAATTCAAAATTTAAATTCATAAATCATTTTAATTCAAAATAATAATGTAATAATTAAATAATTAAATTAAATGTCTATATTGTTCATTAGTCATTAGTCATTTTTATTTCAGTTTTAGTTTTAGTTATTTTAATACGTCACTTCAAACTAAATGAAAATGAGAAATTTTACATCACATTTTCTTTATCAAAACTGTAAATATTTTTAAAGTCAATATTAAACTTTTAAATGTAGAATGTGGATTTATAAATGATTTGTGAATTAAAAAAATAAAAAATAAAATAAAATATACTCAAAATTAAAATGTGTTTTTAAGTCTTACCTTACAGAAAAGTACCGTGGTAGTCAAAATATTCAGAAATATGGCAATACCATGTTTTTTGGATACTACCAGGGTAGTAATACTATATTTAATACTTTACACGGTGGTAATACTTTACAGCACCCTGGTATATAATCAATTAAATATATCAAAGGAGCATCTGAGACTGAACCATGGTGCTTTTTTTAGTCAAGTGTTGGCAGATATTTTCTTGTCAAATTAATTTACATGGATAATGTGAAAAAGATTATAGATGAAATAATTTTATTCATGAAAAGAGACTAAAAGTCATGAACAGTTTGTATTAATTTGAGATGAGCAGGGTTACCTTTCTCTCAACTGTTGCCAAGCAACAGGTGACACAGAGTGCCAGCAGTGGCATCTCCATTAAACAATATCTGATGCAGTAATGATGATGACCTTTTACTAAACACTCGTTATGTGTGTCTCTCTCTCTCTCTCTGTGTGTGTGTGTGTGTGTGTGTGTCCACAGAGGCAGCAGGTAGTCATGACAGAGGTCTGGGCCAAAGCAAATCCCAAAATTCATTTCTCTGTGATGCACCCTGGGTGGGCTGACACACCAGGTATTATTCATTTTATAAGTCAACAAGCAAAATAATGTGCTACTGGCAGCATGATTATGCCAGTTTGGCATAATAATTCTGCTTACTTACAGCTTTAAGTTTAATTTTTTTGTGCAGAAGTATGATTTGAAGCCTTCCAGCTGTAAAAGAGCCACTCTAGATGTGTTATTTTAGTTTCATTTAGATACTATTATATACTTATACTTATACTTACTTATATTAATCACGATTAATCGCATCCAAAATAAAAGTTTTTGTTTACATAATATATTTGTGTGTGTACTGTGTATATTTATTATGTATATATTTAAAAAAATATTTTATGTTTGTATATTAAATATATTTATCGGTAATATAAATATAAATATATACATGTAAATATTTGAAAATATTGAATATTTATATATACATAATAAATATACACAGTACAGACACATATATTATGTAAACAAAACCTTTTATTTTGGATGTGATTAATCACGATTAATCATTTGACAACACTAATACTTGCACATATAGGTTTCATTAATAGTTTTATTGTTATATTTATTCAATTTTTTATCTAAAGATTATTTTTCTAATTATTGTTGTTGTTTTTATTATTATTATTATTATTATTTAATTATTTAATGTATATATTATTATATTAGCAAAATATTTTATATATATATATATATATATATATATATGTGTGTGTGTGTGTGTGTAATTAATATATATATAATTTATATACACACAAAATATATATTTACATTTAAATACATTTAAAATAAAAAATATTACAAATAAAATATAACTAAAATAAAGTAAAATAACTTAAATGAAATGGAAATATACATATAAAATATATATTAAATCTAAAAGAAAAATATATTAAAAATGACAAACTTAAATTTTCAAGAGTTTTCAATTCAATAACATATGCTGCATATGCTGATTTTAGAAATCCATTAGCAAATCCATTAGATAACACTTTTTTGCAAGCTTCTCTGTCAAACTCATGACTTGTAATGTCTGGGTCTGGTTGTGCTCAGCGGTTGCCAAGGCGATGCCTCAGTTCCATCAGATGATGCGTGATCGTCTGCGTTCGGCGGAGCAGGGAGCCGATACAGTCGTCTGGCTCGCCGTGTCTCGCGCCACCACTGCGCTTCCCAGTGGCCTTTTCTTCCAAGGTTTGCATGTTGGTTAAAAATGGTGACATTTGATGTCATGTGTGTAGATTTATTCCAGTAGCACTCTTACAGGTTGTTTGTTTCAGATCGACAGCCGGTTTCAGCACACTTGCCCCTGGCGTGGACACACAGCTCTCGACGGGACGTCAAAGCCTTCGTGGGCCGGTTGGAGACTTTGGCGTTGGCTGTCAAACCCTCAGAGTGAGATATTACACATAGAACATGTTAGATATTATACGTCAGATAACAGAGGTTTTACAGTGCATAGTACTAAAATATCATTCATGCTATGTGTACCAAATAATGATATGAATATGAAGCTTTTTCTCTGTAACAACAACTGTAACTGCTAAATAATCATTCAGAAACTAAAGCTAGTCTTAAATAACATGAAACATGATGTATTTCTGAGTGAAATAGGATGTTTAACAAGAAACCAAAGTAGGATGAGATGTGATTTTATTCATTGCCAATTGACTGTAAAAAAAATTCTCCATACAATTGAGTTTGTTGTAAATTGTGAAAACGACTGTCTCCCTGAATCAAAGTGGCTTTGATTGTCTTCAGCCGTAAAGGAAAGTCATCTTTTCAAACCTTTTTGTCTTTCGAATAACATGCTTTAATGAATTATGCACAATAAAAACAAGAAACATTTCAAATAAACCTGTTTTAGGTCTGTTTTGATTTTTGTTTCCTTTTATGTTTACACTCACGTTTGGCCACAACATGCCCTGTAAAGGCATAATTATTGAATCTATATTGCAAAAAAAAATCTAAAAAAATCTGCATGTGTTTTTGTCGAGTATCATATTTGATACATCAGATTTTTTTGTGTATATGATATAGGAGAATATGGAGTAAGAGTTTGTACTCGCCAAGTTTTATTCAAAAGCTTAAACTGAGCAAAAATATGTTATTTTATGCAATTTCTGATATTTATTTAACCAAAACGTGAGATGAAATTTTGATAGCTTGTAGTGTAAATCGATGAGATGTTATAACTGTATGACAGACTCCTTACATAAAATGCATATAAATATCAGTTCTATATCTATATCAATTCTACATTTCCCAATACATATTAGTGAGATTTTGTTTAAATGCTTAGTTTTATTATCAAAGCTCTGTGCAATACAATGATTATTGAGAGATGAACAAATAATGCTCCTCAAAAACCGATGCATCTATTTGATACATTTGTATGAATAATCAATTAACCAAAGTTGATTCAACTAAATGCTCATCTTGAAATATCACTAACAATGTGAAAGTTATTCCAATGTTTACTTAAAATGTTAAAATGCCTAAAAAAGCATCAACTCAATAAGGTCTGATCGCTCAGAGGTCCTAGAAATTTGCACATCGCATATGATACAGATTTCTAAGGTATCATACAGTAGACTTTATAGGGTTAAAACTTGAACATATATGGTGCTCATAATGTATGCAAACTGCGTCATTTCCCACTTCCACTCCTGTCCTCTCTCAAATCGCTCATAAATAATTAAACAAAACCAATTAGGCTTTTAGCCATGTCAGTGTCAATGTCAATGTCATGCAAAAAAAAAAAAAAACTTCCTATATGGTGATGCAAAATGTGACAACCTTCAGATATGTTAAGTAGAAATGAAATTAACACAACTAACAAACTCCTTATAAAACGGTGGTGCTTCCTCTTAAATTGATAATAAACTGCATCCACCTGCGTCATCATTTCTCTCTGTGCCAGGATGAAACGGATGGAAATCCTTAATTTCCTGCGCTTGTAAATGATTCATCACACTCACTGTATGACGCATACGATGCCTTCACATCCACAAACATCAGTGCATGTGATCATCTTATTAGCGGACCAAGCGAGCACTGAAAGCGTCTGACTGGTACAGTGAGTGTTTAGTAAGACAACAGCTGTGCGTTCTGTTGAGAAGGTTTCTGTGTTAATGAGTGTGTGAGTTTGTCTCCGTTAATCCCGTGCAGATCAAAGCCTGTGATTAAAGTCCACCTTCATGTTCCGTTCTCCTGTGGTGAGAGGATTCAGAATTCATACATCTGCTCAAACACGAACGAATAAGCTGTCACGATAAGGGCGATGAACCATTTTTCATTGACTTGTAATCAGCTGCTCTCAAGGTGATTTTTAGCAGATGTGTGAAGTCAGTTCCCTTCATCACATTAACTATGAACAAACACACTGTTTAACAACCACAAAGACTGAAATCTTCATTTTGAACAGTGTATCAAATGTTTTAGAATTTAAAACCTAAAAAGCTGTTTGGTTTGATATCTCCACCGATGACTTTCACAGTTTATCAAGCCTGCATTTATTTGACCAAAAATACAGTAAAAATAGTAATATTGCTACAATTTTAATTAAAGAAAATATTTTGATGCTTTTCAGCAGCCATTACTCCAGTTGTATTTGTTTGAACTAGAAATATTTTGTAACATCATAAACGTCTTTACTGTGTGTTTAAAAAAAAAACTATTTAATGGTTCCTTGATGAATAAAATAATTAATATTATATATAATACTAAATATATAACATATTTATACAATAATTATATATATATATATATATATATATATATATATATATATATATATATATATATATATATATATATATATATATATATATATATGTGTGTGTGTGTGTGTGTGTGTGAGATAATTGTGTCCGTGGCTTATCAAGGCTGCATTTATTTAACCAAAAATATAATAAACAGTAATATTGTGAAATATTGTTACAATGCAAAATAACTGTTTTATAATATAATTTGTTCCTGTGTGGCAAATCTGAATTTTCAGCAGGCATTACCCCAGTCTTAATTGTTTGAACTAGAATTTTTAAATTCTTTACTGTAATTTTTAATCAATTTAATGGATCCTTGATGAAAAGTATTAATTAATATTATAATCTACCTATCTATATTACATACATTCAAGATTTATCAAGGCTGCATTTATTTCATCAAAAATAAAATAAAAACAGTAATATTGTAAAATATTATTACTTTAAATGAACTGATTTCTATTTGAATATGCTTTAATGCAATATAAATGTATTTCCAGTCACTTTCAATCAAATTAATGGATCCTTTCTGAATACAAGTATTATTTTTTTATTTAATTTTTTACAATTTCTTAAACCTATATATATATATATATATATATATATATATATATATTCTCCCCCTATTTAAACAAGTCAGCCTGTGTGAAATTCAGTCTAGAGAAATTTGCTAAAATTCAAACATAGCTACTTGTGAGTCAAGTATACTGAAAAGGCCGTAGGTAGATTACGGAACTGGAACTTCTATTAATCTAACAATAATCTTGATCGGTATCATTTGATCAGTTTGCCAACATACCGGTGTATCACTGCATACACACTGTTGATACAAAAGGAAATCAAGGCTGTGGATTTTGCTCCCTGCTGCCTTGGTTTTTTAGCTAACCTTTATTTCATCAGGGAGTCTCAGTGATGTTGTTACTCTTTCTTCAAAGCGGTTACCCGCTGTGCACATGTGCAGCACTCGTCTGCTCTGCCCATTTCTGAAAACAATTTGATTCTGTTTGGACCAGGGCCACACATAATTCAAGCTTGGCAGTAATGGCATTTTCCAGGTTTAATCGCAGGAAATTGGAGATAGTGATGTAGCGTCTAATTCTGCCAGTCATTTGGCTGCTTTTTATTTCATGTGCCTCGGGAGACACGCTCACCTGGGACAGTGTGGAACGTTTCCGTTCGTTTAATAAACCAGGAATAAAATTACATCGACGCGATCCGCCTCTCTGTGTCCGGACGTTACCGCAACGGCTTCTGCAAGAAAGCGGCAAACGGTTCAATATCAACGTTTTTTTTTATTGAATTTTTTTGTCTTTATTTCTGTAGCCACGTTTTGGCTGTTTTGTTAGGGTTTTTAATAATTCTGCCTTTTTATACAGTATTGAAAAAAAAACAACAACATGTGCAGTGCATTCACATTTTCCCAAGGGATTCTTTTCATTTTGATCTCTACGAGGGTAAAACGGTGAAGAGACTGAAGCTGGATCCATTCATAGCTGAGATTCTCGTAAGAGTGGGAGTGATCTAATTAAAAATAATCTACAACACAATTATGGATTTCTTAGTTTGCTTCCTGATTATTTTCCCGATTGTATGGTTTATGATTTCTCGGTTTGCTTTTCTTTTAAATGAAGTCCGTTACCCAGAGTTCATCTTTTGTTTAAAAGGAACTTCCCAGTCCATGCGAAAAGCAGTCCAGAATCTTTTTATTTTTCCTGTCTTTGTGTCGCTCGCTCGTCTCCTTGTGCAGTCATGTGATCCACTACGCGACGTATGTGTAGACTTTACGATCCTCCGGCGTCCGGGCCAAATATTCTCTTTCTATAAGTCCTTCTATGCGCTTTTTAATGACCACAGGGCTCGGTAGGAACCGTGCCCTCAGCTGCTGGGTCACCTGATGGGACACAACCAAACGGAATAATTAGAAATCTGCAGATTTTTGAAACAAACATCACGTAAAGAACACACGCTCACCTCTGCTACCAGTACGTTGTGCTGCATCTTCTTCCTGGACTTCATGATGCGTACAATGGCAGCCTCGATTTCATGTTTCCTGTCATCGTCTACTTTCTGCCGCGTCTCCTTGCGCTCCGGGTCCGACTCGCCTTGCTTAGCAGCAACTGCAGGAGACGGATTCAAAGAGTTTGTAAAGCGCTTTTCTAAATTTAAAAACGTCTACATTTAGATCACTTCAGATGTAGAAGCACATGGACAATATCTCAATATCAAAGTTTGATGCACCTAACATTTTATAAAATCAGAATTCACCTCAAAGGAAAAAGAAAGTGTTTTTTTTTTTTTTAAAGGAATTGTTTTGACAAGTAGAGTTTTGTTGTATTTCCTATTGAAAAAGGAAGTTGGGGCATGAAGTAGGATTAACAGAGCCAAAAGTGTAGTTATTGTTAACTAAAACTAAAATGATTAAAAAACTATTTTCATTAATTTAAGTAAAGCTGGAATAAAATAAAATATAAATATTAGACAACATAAACTTAAGACATCTTTAAATAAAAATGAGAAATGTCACCTTGGCAACTAACTGAAATAAAATAAGCTGAAGTTCTAAAATTACTAAAACCTAAATAAAAAAATTAAAGCTAAATACAAACATTTAAAAAATATATATATTTTAAAAGCTAAATATTTATATTTAACGTTTATAATATTTTAAAGCTACATAGAAATATTAAAAAAATATTTAAATATTTTAAAACGTAACAATATTACAAAAATGTAAACAAATTAAAATGAGAATATAAAAAATTAATTAACTTAAAATAATAATAAATGCTATAATAGTTTACAAATATTGAAATAACACTGTTCAGCACAAAAGATGACACTAACGTGATTTGCTACTTGTTATTATAAAAAAAAGGCATTTTATTGAGGGGAACAACATTCTCACTCACTCATTTAATCAGACAAATCCCTTAGATGAGTCATTTGTGTATTTGATCTATTTTAATGCATGTATGGGTTAAAAGTATACATTATTATTTCTGCTTTTAGGAGTAAACTACCTTAAAGTTGACCAATGTTAAACTGATTTATTTCAGACATTCCTGCCATTTCGGCCTTTCATTCTGAATCAACAGCGCCCTCTTGTGGCAGCACAATACCTGTTTGTATTTTGACTCTGTGCAGTTTGGAGGTAAACTGGTCGTTGACTGTAAACACATGGCCGCTCTCGATCTCTTTACTCTTGGGCTCTTTTGTGAGAACTCTCTGGGTGGGCTTCCCGCAGGCTAGAGACTGCAGGGCCCGGACCAGCTCGCGCTCGGGGATGTCTGTCTCCTGCTGGATCTCCTAAAGGGTTGAAGAAGGGTTGACATCGGTGAGATGAAACTAATTGGCGTTTAGATCAGGAAGAGGTGGATAGGAGGCTTTACCTCAAAGGTACACTTCTCTCTGTTGTTGAAGAGCATGAGGATGGTCATCTGGAAGGTGGACACCTGCAGAATGTGCTTCCGTGTGTTTGAGCCTGTTAGCAAAGCCCCGCCGACACCAACATCAGAGCCATCCTCCTAGAGAAGGAGAAAGAGAGATTCATTTAACCATTTATTTAATAAATAATTATAGCCATTTATTACAAACAACCAACATGTGAGAAAGTTCAATGATAAGTTGTTTAGTCCTCAATGAAAGAAAAAAAAAATGCTGTGTAAAGCAACAAAATCACAAGCAACCAGAACGTGTCTGATGTTTAATATGCGGTTACAAGGACCAATGATATTCCACTGTGGGTGGAGCTACTCAGCACAGCATATTGTTGATTCTTGCATCCTGCTGTTTAATTTATTCATTATATATTTTTAAATATTTAAGTACATGAAATATGTTTTACATTTCAGTGTGGAAAGGTCTGAAAGACACCACCAATACACCATCCCCCAGCACTGTGGAGAATCAACAACTGGCAGACGATCTGAACGAGTTCTATTGCAGGTTTGAAAAAACACCATTCACACCTCCTGCAACCCCCGTCTGCCCCACACCTGCAATTCAGTTCAGTGAAGATGACGTGCACCAAGTCTTCAGAAAAAACAAGAGAAGAAAGGCACCAGGCCTGCAAACTCATCCAGTAACTCATGAAAATACTCATCCAGCACCCGCACCATCAGCACTGGTGCCCCTCAGGGCTGCGTTCTCTCCCCACTGCTATTCTCCCAGTACACCAACGACTGCATCTCTAAAGACCCCTCTGTCAAGCTCCTAAAGTTTGCAGACGACACCACACTCATCACCCTCATCCAGGATGGTGACGAGTCTGCTTACAGACAGGAGGTTAAAGAGCTGGCTGTCTGGTGCAGTCTTAACAACCTGGAGCTGAACACGCTCAAAACAGTGGAGATGATCGTGGACTTCAGGAGAAACCCCCCTGCTCTCCCCCCACTCACCATCATGAACAGCACTGTGACTGCAGTGGAGTCATTCAGATTCCTGGGCACCACAATCTCCCAGGACCTGAAGTGGGACAATCACATTAAGTCCATTGTGAAAAAGGCCCAGCAGAGGTTGTACTTCCTTCACCAGCTGAGGAAGTTCAACCTGCCACAGGAGCTGCTGAAATAGTTCTACTCTGCCATCATTGAATCCATCCTCTGCACTTCAATAACTGTCTGGTTCAGCTCGGCTACCAGATCTGACCTCAGAAGACTACAGAGGGTAGTCCGGACTGCTGAGCGAATCATTGGTACAACCCTCCCCACTCTCCAAGAACTGTACTCATACAGAGTGAGCAAAAGGGCTGGCAAAATCACTCTGGACCCTCACATCCAGCACACTCCCTCTTTGAAATGTTGCTGTCTGGTCAGTGCTACAGAGCTCTGAGCACCAGAACGACCAGACACAGGAACAGTTTCTTCCCTCAGACAATCCATCTCATGAACACTTGACAATAAACGCAGAACACACAACACTATAATACATTATGTATTTATTCACCACACAAACTTATTTACATTTCAAATTTGCACATATCATAACTGTACATACATAATTGCTATATTATATATTGTGGTTTTTGCTATTTTGTACATTGTCTATTTTGTATATTATCCTTTTATTATCTGTGTCTTGTCGCTGTCATTCTGTTGCACTGTGGAGCTTCTGTCACTAAAACAAATTCCTCGTATGTGTAAACATACCTGGCTATAAAGCTCATTCTGATTCTGATTTTTAAATAAGTATACATTTTTTATATATTAAAAAAAAAATACATATGTATGCAGGGCCAAAAAAACTAACCTTTTGCCACACCAGGCAATGGCCGGTGACGTGATAAAATTTAACAGCCAAAATTTTTTTTTTTACCGACCATGAAACTCTTTTTGCAAAAACAGGCAGTTTTTACTACTAATGACTAAACATATTTACAATGTTTTTAATTTGCCCTGCTACTGGTGTCTCTATTAAATGCATTGCCCCTCAATTTTACCTATTAATTTTAGCCATTCAACATTACAGTATAATTTAAAGCCATTATTTTTAACATTTAATAATCTCTGAAATATATAACAACTTTTAAATTAAGTGATTTTAAAACAATCTTCATATAAACTATATATGCATAAACTATACAGACTAATCTTTATTCAAGCTACAAAAGTTAACCAGCGACTAGAACAGTCCAATGATTTCTCTTTTTCTTTGATTTACATCAATGACAGACTTCAGCAGCTTTCACTTTAAATCAGCGCTGTCTCTTTAAAACCTGATGATAGATCTGACACATATTCAATTTTCTCCTAACTCTTTATAATCATTTAAGACTTTATAACTTATTTAAGACTATGTTTACGAGGTACCAAGCCAAAATCGTGTATTTTGACATAATTGTGTGTTTTCGTCAGCTGAAGCACTACTGGTGCGCTGTCTGAAGCAGCACTGCGTCTGTGTTCAGCCGAACGCGCAGCCTTTCAAACTATATACTGCACTGCACCGTTTCCTATGTGTTATGAAGAATGAATAAAGAAAAGTTAATCTTCCAAAATGAAGCAGCAAAATCTTCTCAGGTAAAAGTTATTAGGGACAAGCTGGCCATCACATTGCTCTGACCTTGTCAGCCCGTTTGTATCTATTATTTGATTCGCTCTCGTCGCTTATGACATAACAGCTAACCACGTTGACCTTGTCTTTGAAAAATATTTTATTCGCTTATGTCAGAAAAAGCTAATCTCTTTAAAACCGGCTGTTGTTTTCACTACATTGCATTGTAATATTTCATAAAAGTTATCGCCAACGCAGATTTTTACTTGTATTTGGTGCTTGGCGAGTGTTAATTTTAGGCCCTGTATGTATGTATAACTGACATGAAATGCAATTGCAAAAATACTAATTTCATCAGTATTTTAATATTCATTTACCGTAATCACTATCTTTACAATTTCTATCATTATCTTTATCTTTACACATGATTATATTTTAAATTTTTAAGTATATATAAAATACATACAAACATTTCATATTTTATTATACATTTACAATATTACAGTAGTTACAATATTTTATAATTTGGTATCAAAAGTGCAAGTGTCATGAAAAGAAATTTCTGTAAAATATATATTTTGTTATTTTTTATTGTATAATAAATTATTACATGTTATTTATTTTCCATGTGTATCTGTACCTTCTATATACTGTATACATAAAATACATACATTTCATATTTTATTATACATTTACAATATTACAGTAGCTGTAGTAATTATAATATTCTGTAATTTGGTATTAAAAGTGCAAGTGTCATGAAATGCAATATCCGTCAAATATATATTTTGTTATTACCATATTATATAATAAATTATGAAATTAGATTTATTTTCTATGTGTATCTGTACCTTCTTGATGGCTCCGTAGAAGGTGGCGTTGAGGTCTGCAGAACCCATGTGGTGCTGGAGTGTGAGTTGCCTGCCGCTGTGCTTAGCCAAATAAAACCTGCACAGAGTGTAACTCGCATGAAACCAAGCTACAAGTGAAGACACATCTGACATACAGACACATTTCATAAGGGATTATAGTATGTCAAGCTAAGATCATCGGCTTCTCCTAAATACTGTTTAACTGAAAAGAAAACAAAGTCCGGTGATTTAATAAACTAATTTTCATTGAGTGGCACCTTCTGAAGACCTCGAAGGCGTGGCGTGGAGAGGGCGGGATGTTGCATTTTGGCGTGGCTGACTGTGTGGGCCAGTAACCTGTGGTCAGAACTCTCACTGTGAGATCAACTCCACAGAGTGACACCTGCAACATCAAGACAAACCACACAGTTTTGCATTTGGTGTGAAAGGACTCAAAGAGATGCATCATTTCAATGCAATTTTTCTGTAAATATGGACTTGGTGTAAATAAGCTCTTAAGGGCACAGTAGTTATAGTTAGCTAGTGTGTGTGTGTGTGTGTGTGTGTGTGTGTCTGCACCTGTGATGTCTGCAGGTGGTGGCGGAATTCATCCATAGTGGTATTAGAGATGCTCATGTCCCTAAACATGCCCTCCAGTTTAGAGGTGAACTGACAACCGCACTCCGTCTGACAGAGAGAGAGAGAGAGAGAGAGAGAGAGAGAGAGAGAAAGCACATCACATTAGACACATAGAGGCATACGATGAATGAGAGTAATGAAGGATATGATGTTCACCTTTAGTTTGGAGATCATATTTTTCTCGGAGTCATCTGAAACGCTCTTATTGGTTAAGAGTCTTCTGGCCAGGTGCTGTTTGTAGTAACGCTCAAACACGTCCTTCTCCTGCATGAACCTGAACAGTACCATGGCCTTATCTAGGATGGACTCCACCTCCTGTTCTGTCAGCTGAATGCAAATACAATTAATCAGTAATAAATAACTTTGTTTCAGTATTATTTCTATACTATTATAGCATTTATAGTAACACTTTACAATAAGGTCCCATTAGTTAACACATTAGCTAACATTAACTAACAATGATCAACATTTGTTATAGTATTTATTCATCTTTGTTAACATTAGTTGAACTGTTTATTGCTAATTCATGTTAGCTTAGGTCCATTAATGTAATATTAAAAAGACAACCTTTGATTTTTAAAAAATATATAATGCATTAGAAGATATGCAGAAGTATTTTTTTTATTGTTAGTTTATGTTAACTAATGTTAACAAATGGAACGTTATTGTAAAGGTTTATCGTATCATTTTATTCAAATAATTCTAATTTTTCTTTTCATTTTTTTAGTCTAAATTCTAAGAATTTTGTTGTGTGCTTTTGTCAATTTTTATATTTATTTATCATTTCAGTAATTTTAGAACTTTAACATGAACTTACTTTATTTCAGTTAGTTATCAAGGCAACATTTCCATACTCATTTAAGTTCTTATTTTTAATCAAATATTTATATTTTATTTCAATGAATAAAAATGATTTTTAATAGTTTTAGTTAAAGGTCCCATGACATGCTGCTTTTTGGATGCTTTTATATAGGCCTAAGTGGTCCCTAATACTGTATCTGAAGTCTCTTTCCTGAAATTCAGCCTTAGTGCAGAATTTCAGCCACTACGAGCCAGTCCCACAATGAGCTTTCCTTAGGACGTGCCATTCTGTGTCTGTAGCTTTAAATGCTAATGAGGAGGAGAGAGGCTGGGCAAGGTGGAGGGTGGGTGGGTGGCCTTAAAGGAACACTCAACTTTTTTTGGAAATAGGCTCATTCTCCAACTCCCCCAGAGTTAATAAGTTGAGTTTTACCGTTTTTTAATCCATTCAGCCGATCTCCGGGTCTGGCGATAGCACTTTTAGCATAGCTTAGCATAGATCATTGAATCCGATTAGACCAGTAGCATCGCATTCAAAAATGACCAAAAAGTTTCGATATTTGTCCTATTTAAAACTTGACTCTTCTGTAGTTATATCGTATACTAAGATCGGCGGAAAATGAAAAGTTGCGATTTTCTAGGCTGATATGATTAGGAACTACTCTCATTCCGGCGTAATAATCAAGGAACTTTGCTGCCGTAACATGGCCGCAGCAGGCGCAGTGATATTACGCAGCGCCTGAAAGTAGTCCCCAGCCACCGGGGACTACGGGAAAAAAGTGGAGTGTTCCTTTAACCAGCTTTTCAAAGTCGAAACAGTGCGGGTGTTTTTATATCACTGTATTTCTGAAAGAAACCGACTGTTTTCAGAAAACTTGGGATGTCATTTTCATTTAATTTTGCATGCAATGTCTGATAAAGCAGCGTTTGTGAGCGGAGCTCTGCTTTGTGTACAGCGTTACCGCGGAAACCGCTATCTCCATGCTCTAAAAGCGCCTCCCGCTGGCAGAGAATGAATTTGCATATAAGCCACCACAAATAGAATCCAAGTCTGTGGGAAACACTGTACACATACTTCGGTGTTCATTTGTACATCCAAACACTGAGCAACTGCCATGCTTCGCTCGTTTGCAAGCCATGATATCTCTCGAGAAAAAAATAAAATATTGCGCTCGCCTCTCACGGTAGTAGCTAATTTTCTCATGGGTGGGCAAAGCAGAGAAAGGGGAGGTAACCTTTCCCCGTATGACGACATAAAGGGAAGATTCCAGATTGGGCCATCTGAGCTTTCATTTTCTCAAAGGAGAAGCAGGATACCCAAGACTCGGTTTACACCTATCGCCATTTCTAGCCACTGGGGGACCATAGGCAGGCTAGGGGAACTCATATTAATGTTAAAAAAAAAACTCATAAAGTGAAATTTTCATGCCATGGGACCTTTAAGTGTTGTTTGTTTATGTGGGTGTTCATTCATCCATTAATCCATATCTAAATTATATAACTCATATGCATAACAATCTTTTCACTTTCACTGGACAGAAATGCACAATAGTGTTTTTTTGTGGAAATACTGAAGACAGAATTTATCAAATTTGTAGGCAGAGTTTTCATCTTATGAGCTAAAGATGGTCTAAGGCTAATCTCTTACCCCCTTTACTCCTTTCTTGAGTTTGTCATCAATGAAGAGCGAGAGGTACTCGGGTGATCTGGAGTTGAGGTTGAGGAAATACTCAAAGTCTCCAGCGATAGTCTGTTTGAAGAGCCTATCGTTGTTGAAGGACTCCTGCAGGAACCGGTCGAAGCGCGACTTCAAGTCCAACAAACCCTAAATGATTCACAAGAAAAAGAGCATCCTTAATACTTCTGACAAACCTACTGCTTGTTGAGGTTGCTGTATTTACACATTTTTACAAGTCTGAACTCCTAAACCTTAGCAGATTTGTTCCTTTATTCAGGATCTGACTCAGCCAGCCCTAATGTTTTGAATTAATTGAGCTGTTCCTTCTTTTACTACTTCTAATCCTCGTGTTGGTGAATGTGTACCTGAATGTAGTCAACTGGGTTCTTGCCCTCTCCTTCCTCCGACACCAAAGCTTTACCCTGCTCTCTGAGGTACCAGCTCATGCACTCACACATCGTCTTCAATCCATTAGGAACTCGACCGAACAGCTTATACATGCACGCCAGGTCTAACAGAGAATGTGAGAAAAGATGAGAGAAACTGAATGAAATACAAAGCAAGAGAGGAAAACAGAAAGCCTAATTCCTGACACTTAGGGTGTATTCACACCTGTCTTGTTTGGTTCGATTCAATCAAACTCAAGTTCGTTTCCCCTCTTGGTGTGGACCTTTTGGGCAGGTGTGAATACAGCAATCGCACTCTGGTGCGGACCAAACAACCGTACCGAGACCCAGCTGAAGAGGTGGTCTCAGTCCGCTTCCAAACAAACTCTGGTATGGTTCCTTTAAGGTGTGAATATGACCCGACCTCGATCCGACTCAATTGCAGAAATCACGCTCAGAAACAGACAGCTTGCACATGTAGAGCTGTTTTTTGCGTTTCAATCACTTGTTTTTAAACCACAATGCTTAAAAATGCATGCAAATGACCATGGCGCACACCAACGTGACGTGAACGTGCTAAATAGACTAAAGCTTGCCGCAAAAGTTACCATGTATATGTTGGGGGGAAACAGTAAGGAGATATTTGAATTATTTATTAATAAACTAGTGTTTTCTGAGTCAGTGTCGCAAAGATGAAATTGATGATCCTGACTCGTCATCTCATCATTGGACGCGCCTTTAGAAAGAAATGCATCTTAGATTACATAATAAAAGAGTTTTTGTTTTGGATGATTTGAATCATTTCGTTTTGTAGTCATTTAAAGCTTTCTATAGATATATTCATCAGGTGTGTAAGGAAAATATGATTTTCGGTTAACTTTTGTGAAGCGCTCAAGACTGAGGCGGCAAGCGCATCCTGTTTGTTTTCTTTATTTTACAAAAACACGACGTTTTGTTCATATTGTGAGTGCACAAAAATAAAAATAGACCCTTTCCAGTTCTGAACGATGTATTATTCTTACCTTTAGGAGCAAAATTTGTTTCCACTGATGTCCTGAAGCGTGCTTCAGCTTCCACTCATCGCACAAACGACTGGATATGCGTCTAATAGCGCACATTTATATACATTAAATGTTTAAACTAACATTGTGATATGCTTTAAGTATTTTATATCTACAGATTTTATTTTCGGCAAATCGTAACTACAACATCGTATGACATTGTCTCATATGATGCTCATAAGTTTCTTCATATTGCGTTATCCAATAACACCAAATCAGTAAAAGAATAAAAATTGCACTATGAAAGATCTCCATGACTAGCCTGTTTTTGCACTTCCTGTCTTATCTGTTCATCCAATGAATGGATGACCTTAGCACACGTGTAGTTTTGTTCACAATTTCTGGTTCACTTGCAAAAAGGGCAGTGTGAAAGTGAACCGCACCAAACAAACAAAAAAAAAAACAACAACAAAAAAAAAATCAACATTGTATTTGGTCCAGACCAAAGCAAGTGAACTAGCGGACCTTCTTGGTATGAATACACCCTTAGAGACAGATGACAGATCAAAACATAAGCAGCTGCTCACCTTCTGTCTTTCCATTCTTGAGCATGTGGACCAGTCCCGAGTTCTCCATCTCTACGATGGTCTTCATGTGTTTGGAGATGAGCTCTCTCTCCACCACCTTCACAATGGGCTCCTCTGTCGATTTATCCAGGCAGTGCATCACTCGTTCAATCTCCTCGTTTATCCGAGCCTCCACTTTCTTGATGTAGACACTGGCACTGTTCTCTGCTAGGAACTTCTGACTTTCCATCTGCATAGACACACACACACGAACACAAAAACAGAGACATTATAAATAACACACAGGTCAACACAGCCAGTCAAACATAAAAGAGCAAAAAAAAATTTCAGACAAGTAGTGAATTTTTTTTCTTAGCCTTTTTTTACTGGAAAAAAAAAGTCTTGGTAGATCTGGAAATCTTTTGTTATATCCAAAATGATAAGCAAACAGACATAAAGCAGCTCCCACCTGGAAGAACTCAGCAGACATGTCTAAAAATGGGATTTCAAAATCCTCCTCATAGACGGACCGACCTTCTAACCCCAAAACCATCAGCATCTGACAGGCATTCCTGATGGCCCCTCTGCCATAAAACACGACAGCACAAACAAGATAAAAATCCATTCCTCTACAACAGTGTATATGTCAACACACTTACAGCTACCAGCTTTCATTCTTTAACTAAAACACTCTGAAGAGAGTTGGAATGTCAGAACACACACACCTGTCGACCACCTCTCCCCTGCGCTCTCGAGCGATCATGTCCAGTAGAGTTTGTCTGAGATGATCTCTGATGCAGCCATATCGCACAACCTGATCTCTGAAGATGATCAAGCCCAGATTGTAGACGTTCTCCACATTATTCTGTTGAACATACACACGGTCCTAGATAGACAAAGAAAGAAAAAATGTTAATGCAGATTCAGATCCAGGCTTTGTTGTGTCCCAATTTCTTCATTTCCAAATACATTTTCATGATATGACACTTTTTATGACACTGACTCAAAAAAAAAAAAAAAAAAAAAAAACAGAAACAAGGTTCTATCATAATTATTATTTATTGGATTTTTTTCCTTTCTTTTTCTTTTTTTTTGTTAAATGTCTGAAATAAGGTCAAGTTCGTATATTTTCACATTTTATTCTAAGACATAAAATACATCAGTAATACTCCCTTGTGATTTTTTAGTGATGGTGACATTGACGTCATGTGACTGTGCTGTACTTCATTTATAGCCTAATCTAAAAGCCAATGGAAAAATCCTATTGGGTTTTTGTCAAGGGAACAAGAATGATGCTAACTTCTGCTCTGGCCTACAAAAATATGGCATTACTGCAGCATTCTATGGTCAGGTCAGTAAATGTTAAGGATCATTAAAGCCATGAAAGCCAAAAGTAATCTATGAGTTCCTTCCTGAACCCTCTAAAAACCAAAGAAAACATTAAATAGTTCACCCAAAAATTAAAATTCTGTCATTAATTGCTCACCCTCATGTCGTTCTAAACCTGTAAGACCTTCATTCATCTTCGAAACACAAATTAAGATATTTTTGATGCATTCTGAGAGGCTCAGAAACATAGCAAGGAGATCGTTGTGGATATGTAAACAGCGTATGTTGAATAAAGTCGTTATTTTTGTTTTCTTTGCCCACAAAAATTATTCTCGTAGCTTTATAACATTACGGTTGAACCACTGATGCCACATGGATTATTTTAACGATCTCCTTGCTACGTTTTTGAGCCTTGATCGTTTATTAAGGATTCTTGCTTTTTTTGTGTGTGTGTGAACTATCCCTTTAAAACATCTATTTTAACACAAAGTTACAATTTGATGTTTATAATAGTTACATCCCACCAAAGAATGTCTAAACAACTTACCATGTACATCAAAATGTCTCTAATCATGACCATGGCGGTCTGATGATCATTCCATGCTTGGTTTAGTGTCTGCAGGAAATTGTTATTTAATGAGTGAAGCACGTCTTCTCGTACCTGAAGACAAAAAAATGAAAAAATGAAAGCTGTTGTGAGAGCAGCTCAAGCGCATGGGTTTCATCCACCTGAGTGTACAATGACATCACCCCGTGAACAACTCCACTGGGACGTGCAGGTTTCCGCCATCTGCTTCATCTCCAGAACTGACATCATTAACAGCCAGCACCAGAGATAAAACCCCAGGGTCTTCATTAAGCTATATATAAATATATATGCAGTGAAGATGTGAGACAGTGTCCTTCAGATCTTCTCAAATCAATCTGTTCAATTTAAATTCAAATCACACACCATCAAATTCATTAAGCAGATCTTTTAAGCAGTAAGCCGAGGTGAAATCTCTGTAACACACAGTCTCTTGTGGCTCACTGCTTATTAAACTACATTTAACTCCCTGCTAAAGTCTGTGACACACTTTAACACTCAAATGTTGAATGCAGATCTCTAAGACCTCATATGTTTTCTCTAAAGCCTTACAGGAAAGATCTCAGAGTGAGACAGGAGCTCATACTTTGTTGATGAGGTGTTCGGTGACCACCTCTCTGAGGCCCGTGTAGAGCTTCTCCCCATGTTTGTGCAGCACCATGGTGTAGGCGTTCCTGTAGAGCTCCTCGAAGCTCAGCCCACTGTTGTTCTTCCGCTGGATCTCCTGGATGGCATTCTTCAGAAGATCCCAGATGTTATTCACATACTTCTCATCCATGGTCATCTACAAAAACACAAATCACCAAATTAATAAAACATAGAAATGCTTATGACACTTAGATACAAAATGTTTTAGGAGAGATGTGCCTGATCAGCATTGACCAATATTGTTTTGTTTTGTTTTTTTATTTAAATTATCAGTATCATTCTAATTGGACTAAGATTTAATTTAAACGCTTTATATTTTTCAGTTAAAGCTGCATACTCTTTCTGATAGGAATGTTGCAAAAGTACTAAAAACTAACTGTAAATCTATCATAGTATTACACTTAAATATTGCAATGTTGCTTTATCATTTAATTATGCCATGGCCTGTCTGAATACTCGATTCTGATTGGCTGGCAGGTGTTGATTAAATTCGTTTAACTGCACAGGTAGTTCCAGGTCAGTTTAATCGCATTCTATATTAATGCGCTTCCTATAAACATCGGTAACCATAGTAACATACAGTTACAGTTGAATAGTAATACAGACGAAAATAACCATCATTTTTATCGTTCTGGTCAAATATTGCAGCACAAATATTGTTAACATCTTTAATATGTGAATGCTGGGAAATGACCATGGTATAAACGGGATAATCAACGGCTAGCTGTGCATTAAACGATTTGAATGCACTTCGCGGAGGCAACCACCTTCCGCTGCGCGTCAGGCAGTTCTTCGCCTCCACGTCGTGCATTCAGATCGTTTAATGCACAGCTAGCCGTTGATTATCCCGTTTATACCATGGTCATTTCCCAGCATTCACATGTTGTGATTTAAATTTACATTTTATAATATTTTGTTGTCTGGTTTTAACTTGCAATATGTGTGTAAACATTTGCCAAAACACAGCATAGATTTATAAAGTTGGCATAACATTAATGAACTAGATGTAATGGCACTTTACTTTACTTATAAAAACTTTTATAGTATTGGCAAGTACGTTTTAGTCATAAAATTAAATAATATACACTGTACACTATCATTCAAAAGTTTGAGTTTTGGTAAGATTTTTAAATGCTTCTGATTATGGTCAGTCTGCATTTCTTTGATCAACAAATTCAGTAAAAATGTATGTGAATATATTTTGAAATGTAAATGTCATTTCTGTGATGGATTAATTTACTGCATCATTACTCCAGTATTCAGTGTCACATAATCCTTCAGATATGATTCTAATATGTTGATTTGCTGTTATTATTTTTTAATCAATGATGAAAACAGTTACCCTCTGCACACATCACAACCTTGCAATTCCAAAAGAAAAGACCTTATTGACTTTATTCAGCACAGGAAACTGTAGGCTGGGTTCCGGCCTCGTTAAAAGTAAAACAACTTACTTACAACGTTCTAATGTGCATTTAATGTGCCAACAGGACCGCAGGTCACTCGCTCATATGCTCAACCCTTGGCAGATACTGGGCCAACAAAATCAATCTTCCTTTACGACCAAACCTACAGCCCAACTCCAGAGCTCTTGATAAGCTTCAAGTGACTCAGCAGAGCTAATCTCACAAAGAACAGGTCTGATGGCTAATCATATGTGTGAATTACAATTACATAAACAGATACTGTTTAAACTAATACTTTAAACTAATTATTCATGTTGTCAAAACAACACTTCAGCACAGCTAATGTTAATTATAATGCTTGTCACGGTGTTAGTAACACAGCTCCTGTGATAAATGAACACACATTGTAGATTCAGACACAGAGAACGCCTCGCTCTCACCTGTCTGTCTCTCTCTGGCTGCTAAGCCTTCAGACAGACAGGTCTTGAGACTCATATACCTGTGCAGTCTAGTCTGTGGATTAAAGCCATTCTGATGGGTAAAATCGGTATGGGTGTGAGTGTAAACGTCCACTTCTCACAACATTTTGCTGAAAGGCTACCTGAATCACACTTGGTTAAACTAACACAAAGAGGAACCAGTTTTTCCATGAACAGGAATCCCTGAAGCAAAACGTGTGCATGTGTGTCAAGCAAGTAAGTAGGTTTCCAAACTGGGTTTCTGTAGGCTCAGGTCATGTCCATGCAAAGGCACTGATGAAGAAAGTCCAGAGAGACCGTCTTTGAACAGCAAGACATACCTTTATTTACCCTTAACCGCTAACCCTGATATTAGCACATTGTACATTTTATCAGCTCACGCATTCACTGTGAACACATGTTCACTCAACTGTTTAAGCTACAGGAACATTAAAACCACTTCTATTCTTTTAAGTCTGCAACTTCAGTTAAAGAACGAGTTAGAAGACTTACATTAGAAGTTAAACTTTCATTAATGCTCAAAACTTCAAGGTTGATATGATTTTTCAATGTTTTTAAAAGAAGTCTCTTCTGCTCACCAAGGCTGGATTTTGTGAACAAAAATACAGTAAAAACAGTAATATTTATGAAATGTATATTTATTCCCATGTTGGAAAAGCTGAATTATCAACCGTTACTCCAGTCTTAAGTGTCAGAAATCATTCTAATATGCTGCTGATTTGGTGCTCAAGAAATATTTCTTACTATTATCAGTTGAAATCAGTTGTGCTACTTAATTTTTTTTTTATTTTTTCAAGATTTAAGAACAAAGTAAAAAAACACCGCATTTATTTGAAATGGATCTAATTTGATTCATTTATTTGAAAATAATCTTTTGTAACATTATAAATGTCACTTTTGATCAATTTATTGCATCCTTGCTTAGAAAAAAATAAAATGGCAGAATAGCAGTGTATATAAACTATAAAACAATTTTGAACATTTCTATAAAATGATGAATCCTGCAACAGTGACCCAATGGAATCGATTGTCAGGTCAACAAGTGAAAAAACTCATCCAGAACACAAAATTACAGAGGACTATCTGCACCAACACCAACACCCGACTCAATTTTACGCTGAGTTTTGGGAGGTAGAACAAAGCAAGAACAATCAGAAGAATCATAACTGGTTAGCTTGTGCACTAAAAGGTTTTGAAAACGACAGCAAACACCAAGCTTCTTTACACTCCTGATTCTGAAAAATGTGTCTATGACGGTCTGATCTTTAATAATGAACTGCACGTTCATGTTTCAAGGCACAATGAAAAGCTAAAGAAAACTTGACAAATAGTTTGAATGCAGATGAGAGCTGAGAGCATGTGGGGTGTAGATCAGATGAGAACACAGGCCACTTATTGAGAGGGCAATATGACGAAGAAGTTAAGGCAGCTGTGAGATATCTAATGGATTCCTCTGACAGGGCGAGACATGTCCAATCCAAAGTAAATGCAGTTTCTGAACGAGAGCGATATCTTATCTTATTACCACTTATCTGAACCAAAACGTCATTTACTTAGTCCTGCAGACATGCTGACAGGTGTCAGGGGGTTTCTAGATCTCTAAAGAAGAATATTTCTAATGCACTAACAGAAAATAACCGCATGGAAACATTTTCACTTCTCTGCATATTATCAAGTTATTCTGACCTAGTTCATTCCATCAGAGCATCACCAACACACCGACAGTCCTGCAATGCACATAATTTGTTCAGAGTGGAGCTAATAAAAGAACAGAAAATTGCAGAATGTTGCAGAGAGATGCACGTCATACTGATGCAAAATGTGCTGCAGTGACAGTGAAAGACAAAAACACAGCTGCTGAGGACATCAATCATCAGTGTGATAATCTACACAACACTAACCAGCACCCATGACACCTGACAACTGACTGTACCAGACGTTTTCAAAATGGGGTCCGGGGAACAACAGGGGGCAACAAGAGAGTGCTGGGGGTTCGTAAAAAGCTTTAGGAAAAAAAAAAAGTAAAAAACAAATAAATAAAATGACTAAAATAAATAAAAAAAATTAGATATATTTGAATAAACAATTATATTTACAACTATAATTACTAAAAGGTTTAGAGAAAAATTGTAAAAATAAATAAAAGATAAATAACAAAATGATTAAAAAAAGTTATTAAAATAAATAAATTCAATTTACATTAATCATAAAAAATGACATTTACATAATACAGGTTTGGAGAAAAAATGTAAAAAAAAAACAAACAAAAAAAACAATTGACTAAAATAAACGATAAAAACAATTTAAATAAATAAATAAATTAGATTTACATAAATCATATAAAATTCGTAAATAAATAACACATCTATCAGCAAATACTGAGAAAAACACCAGAAACTAAATACTTTCCAAACAATATTCATTTTCCACAACATAAATTGTCTTTATACATGAAAATATATAGCTGCTTTTCAAATTTTAGAAAGGGGTGCTTCACACAAAGATGATCATATTTGGGGGTCCTGGCATCTAAAAGACTGAAAACCACCGATCTACACAAAATCAGCCTGAGTGTCAACAAAATACACACCAACCAATGACAAGAAACTAAATTCACCTGACAACACAACCTATGCAACCACTTTGGCAATATACACAACACCAAAGACAATAACAAAATTAACCATCAACACCACAGACAACAATCATTTACAACAAAAACACAGCATCAAAAATATGAGTGGCAACAGAACACCAACGGGCCAGACTGACAACACAAGACCCCAAAATCAGACCAAAACACTGAAAGAAAACAAGCAGATCAAAAGGAAAGACTCCGCGGTCTCTGCAGGATCTACAATGCTGTACATATTTACAGCTTTATGGTCAAAAACATAAAGACTCTGTCTATAAGAATCATTGAGTTTTGAACACTTTCTACACTGACTGTTTCAACACTTCAAATCACTCATCGTTCTAATAACGGAGACATATCAACACCTTTAAATCCTTGGCGCTATTATCATCATGATTACACGCTTTTTCTAGTCCGTAGTTTCTGCAAATCTCTCAAAATCAGCCTCAAAACATCTAAACCCGCTTTGGCCTGCTGCTCTGCCCGATCCCCGGCTCTTGAGTTCTAGCCGCGACCGCCTGAGGCTCGCTCATCTCGGCTGATACTCACGGGAAAGGCGCGGATCCGCATCTTGGTATCCTTCTTGGTGCCGGGTTTAAGGTTGGACATGTTTGGGTTAGGGAGTGATGCCATTAACAGATGTTAGGGTGGGTGTGTTGAGGGGAAACACGGACAAATCTCGCCCTCTTTCCCCCCCAGGTTTGAGTCCCTGTAGCTTACTCTCTCCCTCTGTCTCTACAGCGATGGCGGACGACTAGATGACATCTCGCGAGAGTGATAATTGTGCTAACAGTAATGCACCCAATATCGCGAGAACTGGGGCCAGCTGGGGATGACATGTGGTAAACAGCAGTCTGGCGCTGAGGAAAGAACAACCTTCATGGATTCACCGGTATCGTAGTTTAAAACAGTGTCATGAAGTTTGATAATGACATCTAAAACCATTAGTATTATATGGGAGTCTTTCTTAAACTTTGTTTCCTAACTAGGATTGTTTGTATTTAACCTTTATATTTAGTCGTTTAGAAGACGCTTTTATCTGTAACGTCTTACAAATGAGAAACCTTTACAAGCAATAACTGGTAGGTTAATGTCGACATTAACAGGATATTCCTTGTTTTGAATCAGAGATAATAAGAAAAAAATAAGTAGCACATTATTATATAGATTTACAGTAGACATACACTGGCCCAAAAAGTTTTGGGATACTTAATTAAGCAGCACATAAAATATATCAATATATTTGCTCTATATTCGTAGAATATCAAAGCTAGTTGCCTTTATTTTAATGAAATGTAGCACAAACACATTTTAAGCAAAACATTTTAGAAATAAATAAAACAATTATAGCACAATTATGCCAAATTTATACTGCAAAGGTGGCACAGAACCACTTCTGAAGTGGCATTGTACAGGCTGTTTAATGCTGCTCAGATGTGGCATAAATGCATTTACACTACAGTATACTTCGATACTAGGGGCTGAGTTGTGTCGGAACAGGTATAATTAAGTCTGGATTTTATGCAGCATTGCTTCTTTTTAGTGAATTTTGAGCAGGCACAGAGCCGCCTTAATTTGGCTGTGTAAAACACCTTTAGATAGATTTGTTGCATACTTTTAATACTCCTTTTGGTCAAACGTCACTAAAAATCACCTTGCGACAGGTTTGTTAAAAGTAATTTGACAAATTGTTAAGAAAAGTGCTATTTCTAAGAAGTTCTAGTTCTAGTAATGCCGAATTTACACCGCAAAGGTGGCACAGAAGCGCTTCTAATGTGGCATTTAGGTGTCTTTAAACAGACAGTGCTGCTTAGAGGTGGAAAAAATGCATTTACACACCAATTACAACTGTATACTTTGATACTAAGGTGGGTTTAAACAGACATGATTTAGTCTAGCTTTGATGTAGCATTGCATCTTTACACTGAATGTGGAGCAGACACAGAGACACTTAACTTGGCTGTGTAAAGATGCTTTAAGTTTGATATTTTATATAATGCGATAAAATTCATACATTTGAACTATTGGTTGTCTGGCAGGCAATGCACTTGATACCACAGTGACTATAGGTTGGTTTGGCACATTCAGTCATGTTTTACAACTTTATCATCATGTAACACAATAGGCAGTAGGAACAATGTACACAGTTAGAGTATTCTTGAGAAATGTTTTATATAAAATGGATAATAAAGAACAAACCACTGAAGTGTAGTACAAAGTAAAATAAACAATCTTCACCCTGCAGGTCCTGTCCGCACCATCTGTATCCGATTGGACATGGACACAGACGTAGGAAGTTGGATTGTGAGTACTGAATTGAAACAATACTGGACAGAATCCATAAGTATGTTTTGGGTGCTTATGCAGTTCAGTCTGTGTGTGTGGGAAAAATTATATGCTATTTCTTAAACCCAGTTAATTTACATTGATTGTACCGTTCACCCTGTTTTTTTGCCTGGTTTCCCCTTAAAGCTGCTGATGTTGTTTCTGGTTGAGGTGTTAGTGAGGCCAGCAGGGGGTGTTTATCCTGTGATTTGCATGGGTTTCTGTGCCCCTGTACAGAATTGGAAACACTTTTACTGTAATAAGACAACGTCCTTTAGATCAGACATTAAAGCGAGGTTGCTGTGGTCAGTAAAAATCCCAAGGTGTCTCTTGGAAAGAGTGGCCAAATTTGCCTGCTGGCAAGCATGGCTTCCTAAACATTGGCTCCTGTCCACTAATAGCTGGTGTGTGGTGGGCTTTCTGGTGCATTATGGCTGCATCTGGTGCATTGAAAGGATCTGAACGAAGGTGACGTTTACCTCAGTGGCAGTTTGTGTGCTAAATCTGAAGGCTTGATTTTATTGAATATTTGCATCCTTTGTCTGTTGTTTTGCTTATTTAATGATCCTTGTAATCCTCTGCTTATGAAAATATTTTTGAAACATTTGATATTTGTTGCTTAGTAATGCATCTATTTAGTATAGTTAATCAGCTGCATTTCTCTGCTGTTATTGCTAGTCTATGCATCATGCAAAAACAAAATATTTGAATAGTCACTGATGCGAGGCATTAGGCAGAAGTAAATTAGCTAAGCTAAATATATTAAATTTAATCTAATGCAGGATTCTGAAATTAAACATTAAAAGGATAGTTCACATAAAATGTACAACTCTGTCATCATTTATCACTGTCGTTCCAAACCTGTATGACATTCTTTCTTCTGTGAAACTTGGAGGATACTTCAAGAAAGAAATATAATTTTTTTGTCCACATAATAAATTTCAGTGTTAACCAAAACTGTTTGGTTACCAACATTCTTCAAAATACCTTTTTTGCTGTCTCCTGCACATACATTTTTGGTTGAACTAGTGCTGTCAAATGATTAATCGTGATCTAATATAAGTAATAATAACCGCATCCAAAATAAAAGTTTTTGTTTACATAATATATATGTGTGTGCTTTGTATATTTATTATGTATGTATATAAAATATACAAACACATACAGTATATATTTTCCAAATATTTACATTTATATATTTATATTATTGATATTACAGATAAATATATTTAATATATAAACATAACATATTTTTCTTAAACATATACATATATATGTGTGTGTGTATTTATATAGACATAATAAATACAGTATATTAGGTTCAACTAGGTTGAACCATCGCTTTTAGGGTTTAAAATATAATCTTTTGAGAGGAACCTGCACAAATGATAGATAAATAAATGACTTGATAAACCAAATACAATAATTTAAGTCCTAAGTTTTTTTTTTTGTATTACTTTTATTTTTATTTTTAAATTGAAATTTATTTTAACCTTATTATTTATTTTTTAAGCTTTATTTTGTATTCTTTCATTTATTTATTTTTTTATTGCTGCATTTATTTATTTGACATTTTTGCAGGTTTGGACCTCCATATTGATACGCAATTCACTTATAATAGTTAAAATCAGGATTGCTGAATCATGTTTATTTGCGTGTTAATGAAAAATTAGACGTTCAGCACAGACTTGTCTGAATGTGTGTTAATGCGGATGATAATGCTAAGGACTTGATTTTCACAAAGGTGCATTGCAGGACAGAAATGGTACTGTATTGTAAATGCCGATCGCATCCAGCAGGTGGCAGTCTAGCAGTTTAATCATACGCTGACAGGTTTGCAATGTTATTGCCAAATGGTTGGATACCTTAAATGCTAGGCGGCTATTTGATATAATTAAATATATATTTCTTCTTTGGTATGTGTTGGCGCAAAAACAGTTTCTCCACTAGCACATGCACAAACAGTTGATTTACTCAGGTGAAACTGAGAGTCTTGATAACGCTTGCACACCCTGACACGAGTACAAGTGCAACTACAGCATTTGAAAATGACATAAAACTAAATTAAAGTTTAGTTAAAAATTAAATATCATATCAGTTGCAAAAATCAATGTAGGCGTACTTGCTGTACTAACGTGCATCAAACCCAACTAACATCAAGACTGCATTTTGAAGTGATGCTGTTGGAAACCTCACACCCAGGTGCGAATACCGTGTGTTGCTCAAGAGTTAAGACACAAATGAAACAAAGACAAGACAAGGCAAGAGAGTGATGGGGTGTGGCTGCATGGGCGTCTGTATGGTCTGATAAATGTGTCAGCAGAAGGGGATTTTCATGCGGTCATGTCTAGATATTCAAATGCACATTGGTCAGCTATGTGTATTTTTGGATTGTATTTCGTGGCGCTTGGCTTGCTGCGTAACTGACCATGATACTGGAGTCTTACTTTTCTGGATGGAAGATCAGTTCGTTTGCCTTCATAAAATGCTCAAAAAGAAGATTAACCCCGAGATAGCGAGCGATTATGAACAATTTGTCAGTTTGAAAACAGTGATTGCACCTCAGGTGAGATTAACAGTCATAGTGATGGGAAAAAAGATAAACCTGTCCAAATCCTCAGTCTGTAAGTTAAAGAAATATCATTTATGGCTTAACATTCCCCTCAAGCTATCATTGTTCACAGCTCTGTTATTGTTTCACTTTGGCATCATGGGGAAAAGTAAGTTGGCTTAGTGCAGTGATCTCATGTTCAATGCATTATTTATCACACCAATTATTACTTAGTTGTTACATTGTCAGGATGTCAGTATGAAGTACCTCTAAAAGTGCATTTTTGCAAGAAATCATCAACAAAAGTAGAAAAAGTCTGTGCACATATATTCAATGCACTGATTTATTCATTATCACTCATTTATAATTCATAATTCATAATGATTTCTGTCCCGTTTTAAATGATTGCTTCGTTAATTATGGCCTGCCTTTGGAGAAATCAGTGTAAGGTTATTTATCTGTTTTATGCATATGACTATGACGCTAATTGTGGCTGTGAACTATTTCCAGACGTTATGGTGAAAGCATCTGAGGTGGAATTTAATATTGCTAATAAAGTCTAAATATAGGCCTTTGAGTGCATCAGCATTTCTATGCAGGGGTCAGCGGCAAACAACATGGGCCGCTAATGAAGGAATGTGCCAGCAGGCGTCTTTTTTCTTCTTATTACGAATGCTCCTAAGTGCTTTAATGCGATTTTTAATGTGCTTTTCATTTTAAATGTCACCAAATTTGCACTAGCGTGTTAGCAAGTTCTCAGATATCCATATAATGGAAGGGCCCAATATTTGATCAAAATGTATGCAGAAAAAAATGATTGCTTTTGATAAAACATTACAAACACAAACTTGATTTTTCAAAATAGCAGCTTGTTTGGGCAGAGAACCAACAGCTTAGGCAGGAAAGGTTGTCTGACCAAACACAGCTGGTTTATTTTAAGTGACATTCAGGGGTGGGTAAATCCAAAATCTGAAATAACTCTTAAAACAAAGCAGTCTATACAGCTGAGTACACATAAAAAAAAACTTGTGCATCCTGAATAATGGAAATTACCTGAATTTAAGCAGATAAATATAAATTTCCCTCGATTTGTAATAGCATGGCAGGTATTTTAGGTCTCAGTTGTCCATGCAATGGCCCAAAAACTTTGCACAGATGCATGAAAAGCCATGTTTAACCATTCAGGCTTACATTCAGAATCAAGAAAAATACATTTTTCTTACTTGAAATAAAATAACCAATATAATAAATTATATATAAATATGTAATAACTTATTTATATAATAACCTTTATTTTATTTTATTTCAGCTGGTTGTCAAGTTTCTCTTTTTCATCTAGTTGACTTGATATACTAAAATATCTAAAACTCAAACTGTAATAAAATGAATAAAAACCATACAGACGTTTAAAAAACTACGGTAATAAAAATGACTAAAATGTGTGACAAAATTGCTAAAATGAAAATGAAAATGGAATATTCAAAATATTAACCAAACTGCACTGATACTGAAATGACATTGATATGTCATTATATTTTACATGAATTAGTGTGAAAAAGCTCTAAGAACCTATGAAATATTTACTGCTAACTTTAGCAGAATTTAATTCTCAATAGATGTATGAATAGAAATACATCTTTTGAGAATTTTTTTTTTTTTTTTAATCTAATTTTGACAGTTTGCTTAGCTGAAATGTAGCCACATTACTGAAAAAGTAAGTCTGTTGTTGCTTCAAACTACTTAAAGCTATAAATAAAGACATTTAGATATAACAAAAGACAGAGAGAGTCAGTGTTAGTTAAAATTCACATTATTTCATGTAAACAGCGGTCAGTTTCATGACCCTGGGATTAGGAAACAAATTAGATTTGGGATCCAGGCGACCGTCCCAGTTAGCTTGAATTCGAAGACCATCTGTGAATTTCCACAAATAATCAATCATCCAACATCCATCAGGGAAAATCAAAGAGAGAGCAGTCACGCACTGGACTGCATCGCTTCCCCACACCTCATTCTCGCTCTCTCTCTCTCTCTCACTCCCTCTCTCTTTCTCTCTCTCAAATCCCTCTTTTGCTGAATCTGTGGCCTTCGATCCATGTGAAATGGTTCTCCTTGCAGAAACACCTGATTTTTATTTCTGTGAGGCTTGTTCATTTGTCAGCTTTGTCAATAGCGGGGCTGTCCATGTGACTGACGGGCCGTCCTGGGCATCACTCCACTTGATTCTGCAAGCAAGCAATAATATCAGACAGAACTCACAGCTAAATCCAAACTCAGCATTCAGTGTGGATCTGATTCGCACCAGAAATGCGGTGTTATTTGTGTAATAATCATAAAATTAAATAGCTTTTTTTTTGTTTTTCCACAATTAGTCAAAATATTGAGAGCTGTTTGCAATACTCAAATAAGTATCTAGAGGAAGAAAAAAAAGGTATTCTTTGATGTGGAAGATAAAAGTTGTATAAAATAAATATGTATGAGATGGAAACAAATTGCATTTATTGATGATAAATAGAAACCTATTATCGTGTATTTAAAAAAAAAACATTCAGTTTATTACTTGTGTCATTTAAAATTTCCAAACAAATATGCATCAGGAACAGTTCACTCAAAAATTCAAATTTTGTCATCATTTACTCACCCTCATGTCGTTCCAAACCTGTTTGAGTTTCTTTCTTATGCTGAACATAAAAGAAGATATTTTGAAGAATGCTGGTAATCAAACAGTTAATGATCCCTATTGACTTCCATAGTATTTCTTTCCCTATGGCAGTCAATGGCGACCAGATCTATCTATCTATCTATCTATCTATCTATCTATCTATCTATCTATCTATCTATCTATCTATCTATCTATCTATCTATCTATCTATCTATCTATCTATCTATCTATCTATCTATCTATCTATCTATCTATCTATCTATCTATCTATCTATCTATCTATCTGTCTGTCTATCTATCTAATTCCTTTAACTTAAAATTGAGTGTTAAATCTTATCATTATACATTACTGACACTCTATCCTCCAGTTTGATACTGTTAAGTGTTTTGACACAATCTGTATTGTTAAAAGCGCTATATAAATAAAGGTGACTTGACTATTCCTTTTAAGTTTAACGGTTGGGTCTAATTATTATTATTATTATTATTATTAAGTGTACAGTATACTTGCAAGTGTCTAAATACTTTTTAGGCTGCTGTGCATGCTTGTCAAGTCATATTATATATAAGCAATTCTAAATAAAAACTCGGTTTGAGGTAAGCATATTATTTAAAGAAGAACTGTAATTTATCACCCACAGTTTTACACATTCATTTGCCAAAAACAACTCTGTCAGAATAAAAATACCATTTCTTTTGACAGAAAACACAACAGATATCTATTTTATCCTGTGTATACTTTAAAAGTGCATTTTAAGATCACCCCATTAGGAAAAGGCTGGTCTTGAGCTGTTTGTTTTGTAATGTTGTTGAGGTATGGTTTCTTGGACATTGGTTTGTTGCATTGCATTGGGTTCTTCAGATCAGCATATTGGTTTCTGTTTGTTTGGGTTTTTTTTAAGTATATTAAGATATTGGATATTTTTCATGGAATGCTTTCTTAGTGGAACTTTATCAGGTTCTACTATGACACCAGGCTGTCAACCCTTTTTGTCCTGAGATCTTTTTATGTTGGATTGAAGTGTTAAATCTAGACGTAACCTTACACTGGACTTTTGTAAATGTGCGCAGACCTCATTGCCCTCGGGTGTGGATGATAACAGGAGAAATTTCACACATTGCATCATCTGCTCACACAGGTGATGTCAGTGCATTATTAAACCCACAGTGTATTTGGACACAGTGTGATGAAGGCCTGGGTGTCTCAGCGTGTGGGTTGCGCAAAAGACTGTCTTTAGCTCAGCTATTTTGTGGGCTGTTGTTTTCCTGTTGTTTTCACTTCTCTCCGTCTCTTACCCCCTCTGCACAGAGAGTGAGTGATGCGACCGAACTAGATCACTTCCACTATAATCAGCAGAAAGGTGTTAACAATATTTGGCACCTGATAAGTAATGCCTTTAGGACCGTTTTTGGCGCGTTTTGGAAATAAAAGCAAATGACCTCATTCCATTTGCTTTCAGGATCAGCCATTCAACCCTTTGGAACAAATATATAAAAATAGTAGAATTTAATGTTTATTTATTCTTTATTGCTAGAAAATTAAATCAGACAAATTAACGTTTTAATCTGTATTTAGAAAAAAGCCCCAAACAGGGTTGCAAAAAAATGCAAACCTCATATAAAATAAAACGGTAGAAACAGAATAAAATAATTCAAGTAAAGTAAAAAAATTTTTTTAAAAAGTTAAATATTATATTATAAATATTAAAAATATATAAATTATAAAGACACTATTATTATATAATTAATATTAATGTATAATATGTAATTTTTAAAAAAAATAAAAACAAACATTGGTAACACTTTATTTTAGGGTCTCTTAACTAGTTGCTAATTAGCATGCATATTAATAGAATATAAGCCATTTATTAGTAGTAATTAAGCACATATTAATGCCTTATTCTACATGACCTTATTCTACATCCCTAATCCTACCTAATACCTGAACTTAACAACTACCTTACTAACTATTAATAAGCAGCAAATTAGGAGTTTATTGAGGGAAAAGTCGTAGTTAATAATTTATGTGTTCCCTATTCTAAAGTGTTACCCAAACATTCAGCAAGACATCAAGTCCTTTTCTCTCTCGCTCTCTCATTTGGTTTCTCCATCCTTCCTTTACTACTTATAATATGATAATTAAACATTTTCGAAATAATGTTGTGTAGGGTTAATAAGCCATTACTTGATATGGTAAATGAAGGGCACTGTATATTTTTGGTGTGGTATTTCATTTTTAAATCTTACAATAAAACAAAATGAAACATTAAAACGAGACAACAAGTCTTTTTTCTCTCCGTCTCTCTTTTGGCCTCTCCATCCCTCCTTCCTTCCTTCCTTCAGTGGCAATGACTCAGGTCTCTGGATTTGTTTTTCCCCTTTTCTCCTCCTAACCCTCCCTTTTCTCTCCCTCTCTCTCGTCTTTTAGCGCGTGAATCCTATAAGCAGATAATGACATCCCAATAGAAGGCGTTTGTTGCTCGGTCTGGGCGTGGCCCTCTGCTATTTTCAGGCGCTGTCATGTGATTGGCTCAATGAGGGTATAATTATGTCCAGTGCATGAGAGAATTCACTTTCTCCCTCTCGCTCTCTCCCGCTCTTGTTTTTAGTGGGGTTATGTTGTATCTTGTGGTTGTTAGGCTACAAATGGCAACTGCTGTGGTATATAATGAATAATATAATGACTTTGTTTATTTCCTTTAATTGAAAAAGGTGATCTGCAGTTCACAACACACGAGTGAAAATCTAAACACGTACAGGCAGGCCGTTGCTCACGCTGGGTGACTGTTGTAAGCAAAGCTACTCTTCTGTAAACACACGGCATGGCTGCATGCATGTGTGGAAGCATTTGGCACTTTTTTGGAAGCGGATGGTAGCCTTGTGCCAATAGCATTTGGGGAAAAACAGAAAAGAAGAAAAGGTTTTCTTTAAAATTCAGACAGACAGTGTTTTCTTACAGATCTCTGTCTGCATGCAAGATATTAAGAGACATTTTCCTTTTTTATTTCTATCTATCTATCTATCTATCTATCTATCTATCTATCTATCTATCTATCTATCTATCTATCTATCTATCTATCTATCTATCTATCTATCTATCTATCTATCTATCTATCTATCTATCATTTTATCTATCTATATCTATATCTGTCTATCTATCTATCGTTCTATCGTTCTATCTATCTATCTATCTATCTATCTATCTATCTATCTATCTATCTATCTATCGTTCTATCGTTCTATTGTTCTATCTAACGTTCTATTCATTGTTCTACCTTTCTGTCTGTCTATTGTTCTGTTGTTCTATCATTCTATCCATTGTTCTATCTATCTATCTATCTATCTATCTATCTATCTATCTATCTATCTATCTATCTATCTATCTATCTATCTGTCTGTCTGTCTGTCTGTCTGTCTGTCTGTCTGTCGTTCTATTGTTCTATCTAACATTTTATTCATTGTTCTACCCTTCTATCATTCTATCGTTCTGTCTGTCTATTGTTCTGTTGTTCTATCATTCTGTCCATTGTTCTACTGTTCTATCTATCTATCTATCTATCTATCTATCTATCTATCTATCTATCTATCTATCTATCTATCTATCTATCTATCTATCTATCTATCTATCTGTCTGTCTGTCTGTCTGTCTGTCTGTCTGTCTATCTATCGTTCTGTCTATCGTTCTATCCATTGTTCTACCTTTCTATCGTTCTGTCTGTCTATTACTCTGTTGTTCTATCATTCTATTTATCGTTCTACTGTTCTATCTATCTATCTATCTATCTATCTATCTATCTATCTATCTATCTATCTATCTATCTATCTATCTATCTATCTATCTATCTATCTATCTATCTATCTATCTGTCTGTCTGTCTGTTCTTTCTATCGTTCTATCTATTGTTCTATCATTCTATCCATCCATCTATTTTCATAAAATCTTCTGGTTCAGGGTGGATTAACACTTCATTTCCCAGAATGCCTCACCTGTAATGAATTTCATTGAATTCCATTGCAGTAAATTCCTCTTCCTGTCATTCCAATCTAACTTCCTGTGGGGTGTGGCCAATTCGATTCAAATTCACACTCAGTTTTTCAGTTCTAAATTGTGCACAACTCTGAATTTGGTTCACTTTGTGGATTGCCTGACTGATGTGTAAATCAGCAATGTATATTTATGCATTTTTTTTTTACATTGTAAAATCTAAAATCAAATGTCTATGTTAAAAGTATATTGGTCTCTGAAGAACAGAAATAACGGCACCTGTGAACATTTCTATATTGATCTGACCAGTCACAGCAGTCTATCAGTGTATCTATCATTCAGTGTGTCTGCCTTTCGTCTTATTGGCTGAGCCCAAATGACATCATGAGCTGAGAGCATCATGATTTTAAGAATGAGGAGAGCTTGGCATTAACAGACGTGCGCCACATGTGAATGTACCATTCATTAACTTGCTAGGAGTGATCGTCTGGGAGCAAGAGAGCATGAACAATGCGATTATGTCAGAATGAAAAAATGTGTATCCTCAAGACAGCTTAATGTTGTCTGGTATCTTCCTCTCATTCTATGTTTCTCTCTCCCTCAGAGTCTAATCCTTTTTTTCTATTTACACAGGATTAAATTCATAATCAAACGCATCCTAACAGCTGAGATGAGTCAGACAGCCATCTGGAGCTTTGAAGTTTTTGTGTGCTATGATAATTAGAGCATTTCTCGAAACTATTTGGACAGAAACATTATTTTTACGCAGTTGTGTTTTATTTATTGCCACCGGTAGGATTTTATGCATTCAGTATTGTTTATCAACATTGTATAGAACATCACAATGTGCTCATTAAAGACCCATGCTTTTGTTTTATGAATGCTGTATTGACATCTTTTATATTGAAATTGGGAGCTCTGGGGGACATTTGACATTGAGGGGTTCCCGAAAAACCCCAAAAAAATTATCATTTCAAATATTATATATTATAATTATATTATTGTATAAATGTATAATCACAATATCATGATAATATAATATTTGTATTTTTATTATGTAATTATATTATTATGTAACATATTGAACATGGATTATATATTATATAAAATATTACACTTTTTTGTTTCATTGAAATGAATCGAATTATTGGCCTGATACTTTTCTGAATACTTTTCATTAGTCATTTTCCATCACGCTCAAGTTTTGTGACTGTCAGTGCAGATCCTTGTCTCTTCACATGATGTGAGTCAAGTTACAAATCTTTATGATTGTTCTTACACTTCAATGACTATCATTTTCTTTGCACATAGGTACCTATTTTGACGTTGCCATAGAAAGTAATAATTTCTGGTTCAGACATGAATGCTTCATAGAAGAATCTCTGAGTTGACATTTTGTAATTATAATAATTTCAAATGTATTATAATGTCACAGTGTGGGCAACCTTGATTTGCTACTTATTATCACTAGACTGTCAAATTTAAAGGGCAAGTGAACAAATTTGTCAAATTTCTCAGTCAAGAGAGCATTTTATTGGTCATGATGATAATTTTTGGAATCTGTGATGCATTTTGTTCAGCATTCTTTGATTAATAGGAATTTCTAATGAACAGCATTTATTTAAAATGTTTTGTTACATTATAAATGCCTTTACTATTACTTTTGATCCATTTAGAGCATCCTTGCTGAACAAAAGGATTCATTTCCTTAAAAAAATCTTACTGACCCCAAACTTTTGAACGGTAGAGTATTTTGTCAACTTGTACTAGTACGCTACACATCCATGACCTCAGAGCTCACAGACATGGACTAAATGGACAATAAAACTCCAATTATGAAGTCATCTGGTCTTTAACTGCATTTTAATTGCATTTGAGTGATGACTAACCGACATGAGGACAAGAAAATGGCCTTGTTACTCGATAGTCGTCGCTCTAGGTATCATCAGCGAGACGTCAATAACTGCTGATGTGTCTGCTTTGAATCATAATGCTTCTGTTCGTGCGGGTCGCTGGGAAATGGATGAAATAATAAGAGGTGCATTATGCAGTTTCCTCGTGTTGTTACAGATCGAGACACTCATTGGCTGATCGGCATCTGCTGACCTCACATTCACAGTAGATGATTTGTACAGTATGTTCTTACCCTGCGTTTTCTTTCCCTCTTTCCCTGTCTGCTCTCCTCTATCTCTCCTCTCCTCTCTCCATCAGCTGAGGCAGAGCGGAGCAGGAATGCACCAGCTGTGAGCCGTACTGCAGTGCCAGGGGACTGTAAATAGGGACGGACTGAATGTGCTTCCTGTCGGCAGACAGCAGAGAGGACATACAGGACTGGATCTGAGCGGCTCAGAGTCAGGTAGGACCGCAGACTGTCTGTGTGCCATTACTCAGAGGGCTAGACGAGGACTTCCTGTCCACCGGTGGCTTGGGAATGCTGTTGGAATGGGTTTTTCACAAGCTAAGGATGTTTGGCGTCCTGATATTCAGCGACGTGCCAGGTTAGAAGTGAGCTGGGAAAGGTTTGAAATGAGGCATTGTATGTTGAGCACGCTTTCTTGCTCTCTGTGGTTCATTTCCTCAAGTGCCCTCGTTTTTCATTCCTCTTTCTCTGCATCACTCTAAAGGTTCTTCGGTTCAGCTATGGGGTAGGTTTTTGATGGGAAGTTATTGGTGTGTTGGTTCCAGGTACCATTCGTCTGTTTCAACAATATGAATGGTTCTTTAGAAAACCACAGATTGCTTCTCTTCGGAAATTCATTGGAAACTATGGAACATAAAAAAAGTCATTCTATTAGGTAACAAGAATTTACAAAGATTCTCTTAATGGACTATAAGTACTTTTTCTGTGATATCATTGGAACTTTATTTTCATTGGGTTTTCTCTGATTTGTATTAAAACGTTTTTCTGTGGCATGATGTTAGTCTTTTAAAAGGTTATCTCATAGCATAATTGGAACTCGGGATGGTTCTCCTTTAACATAATTGGAGCTTTAAAAGTTTCTTGTTTGACATCATAAGGACATGTGGTAAACATGAAATTCAAGTACACCCTTTTTACTTTGTTAAAAAGTCATTTAAAGGGATAGTTCACCCAAAAAAGTCTGTCATCATTTACTTAACCTCATGTCATTTCTTCTTTCTTTTGTGCATGGAATGCAAATGAAGATATTGTAAGGAATGTCTCTGTGTTATGTTCATACAATGAAAGTTAAAGGAGTCCAAAGTTGCTTTGAGTTTTGCAGAAGATTAAGTGATGACAGATTTTTCAATTACTGGACGAATCTCTTCAATGCATTAACATGCAATAACACTGAATCAGTGTAGTATTATTTTAGTATTATATACTATTATAGTTTTTATTAATATTTTAAATTGTTAAATGTTTAAAAAATGTTTTTTTTTGTCATTTATATTTGTTTTAAAAAATATTTCCAAATAGTTTTAATTTAGTAATTGTAGTATTTCCACTTAATCTTATTTCAGTTATTTCAGTATTTCAAATTTTAGTTTAGTTTTTCATCTAATATTTATATTTTATATTACTTCAGATTTATTCAAACTAATAAAAATGTTTTAGTTTTAATAGTTTTAGTTAAAGGGATAGTTAACCCAAAAAATGAAAATTCAGTCATTAATTACTCGCCCTCATGTCGTTGTAAACCCGTAAGACCTCCGTTCATCTTCGGAACATAAATGAAGATATTTTTGATGAATTCTGAGAGCTCTCTCCCACAGACAGCAATGCAATTACCACGATCAAGTTCACGCTTTGATTTGAACGAAAACAACTTATCCGTGTGGTGCAGCTGACACATTCAGTGGATACTCTCCAAAACGGCACTATAGGGTGACGTGGAGGAGACGAATTGTTGAATAAAGTCGTTATTTCTGTTTTCTTTACGTATAAAAAGTATTCTCGTAGCTTCGTAAAATTGCGGTTGAACCCCTGATGTCGCATGGATTATTTTATTGATCTCCTTGCTACGTTTCTGGACGTTGATCATGGTAATTACATTGCTGTCTATGGGAGGGTTAGAGAGCTCTCAGAATTCATCAAACATATCTTCATTTGTGTTCCGAAGATGAACGAAGGTCTAACGGGTTTGTAACGACACGAGGGTGAGTAATTAATGACAGAATTTTCATTTTTGGGTGAACTATCCCTTTAACAATAACAAAACTCCACAGATGTATTAAAGTTCATGGCAAAAACAGGAACCATTTATTACCATTGGCATTGCCATTGGAATACCATGTTCCAGGATAAAATACTCATCAAAGTGAAGAAGTGAAGTAACCCCCCCATAATCTACAGCAAATTGGTATTAACATCTGGCTCCGTTCTGATTAAAAACACACTCTTTTGTTGATCTAAAATACTGCCTTATTTTTTTTTTTTTCGCATTGAATGCTCTTTAGATAATGGAAGAAAATAGGTTAAACATTCTGTTTCATGTTGACCTGAAACATTTATTTTTGTCATTGTAAGAACTCAAAATGGTTCGACCAGAGGCTTTATTTGTACAAATACACTAGCCTTAAATCTGTTTCTCTCTCACATTAGTGTAAGTAACACCCGAGGGGGTGGCAGTAGTGAGATGTGTGAGTGTTTTTGTACCAGGTGAGTGAGTTTAGAAGAGGAACTCTACCATCGGCTCAGTCATGTGGAACGTCTGAGATAACACACCTGGCATGAGTGAACTACAGACCTCAAGTAACCTCGCACACACACACACACACACACACACTAATTCACATGCAAACACGAGTACATGCTTTCACACATGCATATAGTGACCCACATTTAAGAAATGTCAAAACATGACACAAAAAGATGTTTGTTACAGTAAGTTTCCAATCATAAAACTATAGATTCAACGTTTTTACATTATTTGTTTGCAGAAACCACTTGGTTTAAAAATTTTCAAGTGTGACTCACATGCTAATAACTTTTTTTTAAAGTGTGACTCACATGTTGAAATAGTTTTTCAGGGTTTCTGTATATAAAGCAATTGCAACCCTCTTCCGGTGCAAGACGTGCTGTGTTATCTTTAGCAGTGTATGAATGTTGTTTCCTCTTTTTGAAGCTTTGAATTTTAGGGCGTGTATGTTAGTATTCGCAGTGTTTTTTCTACGTTTAGGATTTGGGAAAGTGTGTACGCATGTGAAACGAGTGTGGCAAACTTCTCAGAGTCTCTGAGGAGGGCAGTGGTGTTTTCTAGGGGAAAATGACACAGCTCTCTCTGCGGCTGGTACACCCAGATGCAAATAAGATAAAAGCAGGTTTCCATGGTGATAGAGAGAATGATCGCTGAACACACATTCACAGTTACTTCAGTATGTGCTTTATCAAGTGATCACACATTGAAACCGTAAACACATGCACACGTTTAAACATCTTAACGCAGTGTTTTGCATGCATGCTACTCTATGCTTGGTCGTGCACTGTGACACACCGGGGCATACGTTAGTGTCTGTCCCAGAATGCATTGCGGTGAGCCACATTGGCTGGTGACCCATGTGTGAGTTCCTGTCTCACTCTCAGTGGAGATACAGCTCTTGCATTACACGCGGGTAAGAACTAACAGCCTCAAATATACGTTTGCATCTATAGCTCCTAAATTATTTATGAAAGGGAATTTCTGAAAAATAATGAATTTATATGTGTATTATATATATATTGCTTTAGAAAAGCTAACAGTTACACTCTGTGATGTAGATTTTTCATCTTTTGAGTTGTTTGCTTATGGCCGATTTACACTTTTTTGCATTGTTTTATGTGCGTAAAGTTTTGTATTATGAATATTTTCATAATTTTGTTTCAGCAGCCTGTTAATATGTATTCAGTATGTATATACTGTACACTGTAAAATAATCGTTTTAAATTTGTAAAAAAAAAAAAAACAGGTTGCTCTGTTTGCAAGATCTTGACCGTAAAATTATTATTTTTAGGCATTTTGTTAACTTTATATTTTGCAGTTTGTAACCATTAAATATATTCTATTAAATACTATACATTTAGTAATTATATTACAATATATTGCAGTTGTTGTAATTCTTAATATATTTGAATACATTTCACTGTATATGGTTACTTACTGTACACTTTATGTATAATTGCATTTACATTACAAAATTTTTTCAGTGTGTATTCTAACACGCTTGACCACTTCCTCTTGTGTCTCTTTGTCTCATCAACGTTTAAGTTCTGGTATGCAAGCCAATTACATGGCCTTTTACATATGTATCACTTTGTAAATTTCCTTCTTATGAAGCTGTTGGACTTTGCTGAAGAATCATATTAGCTACCGATCGCTCTCTCTCTCTCTCTCTCTCCTCTGATGTTGCTCCACAACTTATTTGATTATATTCAGTCAGTTTGAAGAATCAGTGATGTAAGTCTGCTGCCAAGCGCCATTGGCCGTGTAAAACACACCGGCGACATCACTTCTGAATGTATGAGATGTTCAAAACACGATTTGTTATTAGTACATTAAGCTGTATATATATTATTTTTTTTCTTTCCCCTAGACACTCTTAGGAGGTGTTAATGTAAGGTGTGACGAGCTTTTTGTTCATTGCATCTATAGCTGGTGATAATATTTGGCGGGAGGAGATAAAGAGCCGTTCTGTTTAGTCATTCAGAGCTGTTGACATTTTTTCCTTTTTCTCTTAGCAAAGTGAACTGAAATGCTGATTTCTCAACATGGTTTGGGTCAAACAGTGTTAGGTTTTATTAAGTTTTGTAAGACCTTGTTCCGGACGTTTGCAAACTGAGAACTTCTCACTCACAGTTACGCATAAACTTCCTGTTTTCTCACTGTTTTAACTGTTTCAACAAGTGAAACTAGTTTCCTAATTTAGCAGCTGAGTTTTCTGAGTGGGTAAAGAACCTCTGGACTAACTTTTAACATCAAATGTTTGTTGTAGTTCTGCACGAGTTTAAAGAATGACACATTTAATGAATTAATTGTTATTTAATGAAGAAGTCATAATATTTTATATATATTTTACACAAAATAAAATGTGCTTTCATTACGTTACAAAATTCTTTCAATATTATTTCTTACAATATTATTTATATTTATAATATTATAATTAGTTTATGGACCTTTTTGAATAATTAAAGAGGCTCTGTATTAACTTTTAATGTCAAATAATGAAAATCATGTATTTAATAAATGAACTGTTTAATGAAGCATAACATATATATATATATATATATATATATATATATATATATGATGATCAGAATTGAATAAAATGAATAGTTATAACTTAAGAAAGCATAACATTGAATGAAAAAATTATAATATTATTATCATATTAAAATTATAATAATATATGCATATTGTGACGGGAGGAGCCAACGACAGACACAGTGGGTGTGGCGTCAGGCCTCGGAGAGGTTTTTATTAAACAAAAATAATAAAAGGAAGTGTCCAGGGGGAAAAAGTGTCCAAAGAAGGGGGGGAATCTGGTGTCCTCGATGTGCTGCGGGGCTCGTGCAGGAGGGCAGTGTTCCAAAGGGAAGGGTCCAGGCAAGGGGCGGAGTCAGGTGGCCGCACTCGCTCCCGCGGTCCGGGGCACGAGGGGCGGCGGCTTCTCTGGAGCGGCGGCTCTTCCTGTGCCACTTACTGGCCCATTGGCGGGATGGACGGCCCGGCATCCTGGCCCGACGGCCGTTATACGGGTGCGGCTTGCACGATGACCCTGGAGGTTCCGCGGCTCACATCCTCGGCGGCGCGATGTCCCTCGACGCACCCTTCCTGGACCCACGAGGACACCAGCGTGCATGCACGGGGGAAGAGACCGGTCTCCCGAGGAGAGGCGCGCTCGGCATTTAACGGCGGCGGTGATGAGGCTTAATTCAGTTCAGCTGTGCCCCATCACACGCCGCCAGCCCACGTTAACCCCACGCCCCTCCTCTCATCCACCCACTCCAGTCGGGAGCCTGGTGAAGGGCGGCGAATAAGGGACGGGGTGGTGATGATGAGGGGGAGGGCCGTCGATCCGTCACAATATGTATTTGTAGCAACTACAACTAGGGACTAATTTTTATTAGTATGATTTTTTTTTAAATATATATATTTAGTGATGGTTGAATTGTGGATATTAGGTTTGGTAAATCATGCCAATATGTTGAAATATAACTGTATAAGACAGCACTAACAAGAAAACCTTTACTTTTACTATGTTTTACAAACAATTAGCTTTATGAGAAGAGTTAGAAGAGCTATTACTCGTCTGATTCACGGGGTGATGAAGGCACTGCAAAAGTGTAAATATAGTCTTCCCAGAATGTTTCTGTGTATCAGACAGCCATGAAAAAGCATCAGTGTTGTTACCTATGAGGAGAAGGCCTCCAGAGATCAGTAAACCTGAAGAACACCGAGAGTTTTGCTGTCTTAGCATTTCAGTTCACTACAGCTTTAGATTATTTCAAGCTAAATAATGAATCGATGCCACAAAGACTAAAGAGTGGCTTAGAAATCCTTTAATAGTGTTTGCAAACCGATTATTGTATCATCAAAGGTAATTCTGCTGGAAAAGTGGTTGTAGCGTTGTGATGTAGGGCAGTGCTTTAGTTTGGGTGCTGTAGTAACTCAAGGCCTGAATGCCTTCGATAAATCAGTAAAGTAGGCCAGCACAATGCTCCTTTTATCAAGGGCATTTGAAACATCGCCGGTGACTTTCAGCAATGCAGCTAGACACCGATGCCCAGCGCTGAACCCCCGAGTCGCATTTACGCTATTCAGACCATAGCTGTTGTCTGGAAGCGTCGTCTTAGCAAACTGTGCTGAGAGAGACGGCGCAATATTCCGAAAAGCAGGGATTTTACTGAATAATTTAATAGATCATTTAGCTTCGAGTAGCTCTGCTCAGATAATGCAATAAAATATAAAAGATATGTGGGACCGTGCAAGAGAAAAGGGTGGGGTTTGCAGGGTTTAAATGAGGTTATCGGATGGCGAGATGAGCTGGAGAGGCGAGAGGTGTCCAGACTTACTGAGTAACGAGAATATTCTCTAACCCAGCAAGAGTTCACATCCACCAGCCAGCACAATTTACAGCATCCTGACACATACCAGTGCTGAGACGAGAGAAAGAGAGAGAGAGAGAGAGAGAGAGAGAGAGAAACAGGCATTGCTATGACTGAAACTAAGACTGAGGTTTTTTGTGCACTGAAAATTTCTGCTTCGTTCAGTGTGTTTATCTTGCACAGATTTGGAAGCTCAAAACGAAGGCATCATGCAGTGATCTTTGATAAAAATGGTGCTGACAGTTGTCTTTGCCACCTTATGGTTTTTATTTCCTGCTCTGAAGGCGAACTTCCTGTCTCCGCTTCATGTTCAGGTGTGACTTTCATATTTTGCATGATTCAAAATGGCCCCGTGTTCGCATAAGCCGCATGAGTAACTCCAAATGGGTTTTAACACCAGCAGGGACTTTTTCTCCACACTGCCATGCCGAGTGTGGTGTGGTGAGCGAAGCCAGACCCAGTGGATGTGGTTTTAGGCATCGGTTTATCTGAAATAAACATACAATAGTGTCTGTTGGAAATATAGATCAATGCGTTTGGAAATCGAGGTAACCTGTTGATACAGTCGAAGAACTAATCACTAGATTTGGCAAAGTTTGCCAGGCTAGCAGCAACAAATTTTTAGTAGATAGATATTTAGATACATAGAATTTATGTAGGTCACTTAAACTGGTTTGTTATCTGAGTTTTGAGTTTCTGTAAAATGATCAGTACTTTTTGTCAGGATTCTGTCAACAAACTGTAAACATGACTGACCAAAATATCTGGATCCTAAAAATATCCGATGATCATGTTCTTAATTTGGAGACAGGATCCTGAAACTTTTTGACAGGCAGAAATTCTCTTGTTTATGCAACATTTTTGCTATTTCACATACTATATACACAGAGATTATTTGTAAAACTTTTACTTGAAAACTTTTGTGACATGTAAAAACAAAACAAACTGGGCACACGCTACCTTTCAAAAGGATTTTTAATAATGTTACAAATGATTTGTGTTCATTCAAGAACCTGAAAAAAGTTAAAAACACAAATGCCCAATCGTTAAAATATTAGCAGGACAAAGGTTTTCAACATTATTCTTAATAATAAATGTTTCTTGAGCAGAAAAATCATCATATTAGAATGATTTCTGAGGGATCATGTGACACTGAAGAGTAGTGATGCTTAAAATTGAGTTTTGTATCACAGGAATAAATTCAATTTTAAAATATATTAAAATAGAAAAGAGTTATTTTCAATTCTAATAATATTTCACACTATTACTGCGTTTACTGGGTTTTTAATTATATAAATGCAGCCTTGGTGAGCATAAGAGACTTCTTTCAAAAATGTTAAAAATATTACCGACCCCAAATTTGAATGCTAGTGTTGGTTAAACAATCTCTTCTCGTCTAAATTTGGCATTGAGGACCAGACTTTATGCTGTTAGTTAAACATTTGCCTAGGTAAGACTGCTTTACACCAGCATTCCCAGCCTCTCTTTCTGTAAACTATATATGGCCGAGCCCAGTGACTTTGACTAACTGTGTAAACAGCCACACCCAATCACTTTCACTCCTTTCTTTCAACTTGTTCACTCAGACACGTTTAAGCTGTAAATGGTGAAGCATTAAAGAGAGACCTGTGAGAGATGGTATGAGGGTTTGAGAAAGAGAGGCACGTCGTGGTTGTAGCATGAACATTCTCTCTGAATGTGTGTGTTTGACGATCATGTGTGCGTCTAGATGTCTGTTTGGTGAGTCAGTGAGTTTGGCGCAGAGAGGTCAAGAAAACTCAGAGTTCTGATGTCATGAAGCCAGACCGACATAAATCAAGTCACCCCAGTCAGCTTGTGCTTTAACTCACTTCTCTATCCATTATAATGCATCGATAGAATACATAAACAGTCCACATGAATATGCATTTGTGTGTTCGTGCACACCAGCGCTGGGGAAGGTACTTTGAAACTGTCAAAAGTGCAAAGCTGCAAGCTAATTATAATATATAGTAGTATTTTGAAAGAGTAGCCAGCTATATAAAATATATTGTATCAATTTAATATCCGTGTAAATATACACTACAGTTATTATTATTTTTAAAGAAATTCATATTTTTATTCAGCAAGGGTGCATTAAATTGATCAAAAGTGACAGTAAAGGCATTTATAATGTTACAAAAGATTTTATATAAATGTTGTTTTTTTGGACTTTGCATTCATCAAAGAATAAATGCAGCCTTGGTAACATAAGAAATTTCTTTCAAATATTAAATATTAATTATAATAATTATAATTTATTATAACTTATTTATATAACCTAACTTAGCCTAACTCAATTATAATACAATAAATGCAACTGATAAAATTAGAAAATACACTCATTTAAATAACCAAAGTTGAAAGCATAACGAAGAAAAGGAACGTTTGGCAAAAATTTAGCTTTTACATAAAAATATTCAGGGGTTAAAATGAATCGGCTTATTATTTACTTGGTCACTGAATCATTATTTACATGAATCACTATGAACAGACTAATTCACTGAAATGAATCAGACTTCCCAGCTTTACAGAATTCAAGACTGTTTTGAAACTGGCTGAACACGGTTATGTTACTGAAAAAAAAAAATTAAATAAGTTTTAACATTTAGCTAGTTTTGTCCCTGTCATTTAGAGCGATGCACATGTAAAATTATAGGGATGCAAAACTTGAGTGTTTGGCCATTTTAGCAGTCTGCTAATAGATTTCCATTTAACTAGAGAGCGAGCGAGAGTCGTTTCAGTGGAAAGTATGACCGTCTTCTCTTCTCGTGTGACTATTTCTGCCACTTTCATCACTCTTAATACCAGGACAAGCTTTTAGAAGTATGAGGACACGAAAGTATGAGCGGAAAGGAAAAAGACAGGAATTATTGGATAAGACATATTTTCCCTTATGTGTAATATCTGAATGAGTCGGTCAGTTGAAGGTAATGGGGAAAAAGGTAGTCAGAGTGAAATGAGAGTGTGTGTGTGTGTGTGTGTGTGTGTGTGTGTGTGTGTGTGTGTGTGTGTGTGTGTGTGTTAATATAAACCAGAGTTGGACTGTAGCCTTGGTCTTGGTGTCAACTGCATAAATTATCATAAATTTATCACTGATCCCAGTCAAAGAGTACCTAATCAGGCTAAACATTTTGATACCGGGCCTACTGTAGTTCACATGAATGTTTTAAACTAAAAGGAAAGTTGTACACTGGTGTGTATGACTAAAATTGCGTTTATTAGGTGTTTAAATGGCCACATGAACCACCCTAATGTCTAGACATGGGGAAATCAACTTTACAGTTGTACATTTAACAAGAATTCATTTTAAAAGTTATTTCCATTTATATTCAAGTAAGGTTATTTACCCATAGGATATAAACGCAAAGCTGAGACAAATATACTAAAAAGCATAATTTATAATAGGTGTTATTATTTATGGCATAGGCTAAATGTGCATAACAGATGTTTTTAGTTGCTATATTCTGTTTTAGTTACTCAAATTATATAATTTTCAAAAGGTGCACTTTTGTACCTATTAGGTTGAAATATATACATTTTAAGTACTAATATGTACCTTTTAGGTACAAATATGTACCTTTTGAAAAGTGACAGCTTTTGTACCTTTATTTCTGAGAGTGTACTAAAATGACTAAAACTGAAAAAATAATAAATGAATTAATTACTGACTTAAATCTAAATGGGGAAAGAAAATGAAATCACAAAAGCACATAAAATGTGCTAAAATTAAAACAAAACCCCCAAATATAAAAACAAAAGCTTATTGAAAATATGAATAAATACTATATAAATAATGCTAAAATAACGCTGGTTTGTAGCTCTTATTAGCAGTTTCCTCTTATGCACATGCTGTTGACATTTTAGGCCCTCAAGCTGTAGACTTAAAAGAGCCCATCAGTACGACAGCTCTTCTGACCCCACACACACTTAAGTAAGTGAATCTCGAAACAATTCTCTCCAAAACAAAATTCCTTGTGTCGAAGGGGCGTGTGAACAACAGCAGAGTTATGATTTCCCTTTTCTATTGACTTTAGCAGTAAAAGCTCTAAATGTCTTTTATTATTATGACTATTCCATCCTGAGTTGCGTGTCATTTTTCCAGCAGTCGGATAGAGTCATAACCGCAGTCATTGCTGGGTGAGGCTCAAGTATGCAAATAATGCAATAAAGCATTTTTTTTTAGAAGATAATGAATTAATGTCCCAGTTTCAAGGCTTTATTGTCGTCCAGGAAAGTGTTGTGTAGTTTAAAGAGACTCTAAATTCCTGGCCATGTGGGAGTTTGTTAGTATTAACATCGGTGAGATAAATGAACACAACCCAGTTCTACTTCATGTCATTTAATAAATAGCTTTTCAAAGCGGATTATTGGGAAAAGGCTTCATTCAATGATATATTCCCCTCTCAAAATGGCAGTAACCCAGATAGTGATGATTCAAAGTCGAATTAAGACCAAATCCTGCCTTTTCCAGCAGCAGATAAGGTTGCCGCACAATGCACCAGGTGTGCAGCTGTGTGTGTGCGCGTGTCACACTGCAGTCTGGTGCCCAACGCAGACAGACTCCTGGGAAAGCACGATGTAATCTCACAAGCACACTCGTTTTCTTTTCTTTACCTCCCTTTCCTTCCTCTTCTCCCCTCCCCTTCTCATTTTCTTCTCTCTTCACTGAGGAACTCACAGAGCAGCGGCAGCAGCAGCAGTGGCGGCAGCACTTCCTGGTTGTGTCAGTGGGCGGTTCCAGCCAGTGTGATTGGCGCTTGAGTTCGGCGCTCTGCGCAGTGCTGCTGTTTCTCGCAGGCTCTCGGCTCACACACACAGACACACACACACACACACACACACACACACACACACAGTGGCGCAACCAGCAGCCACACGCGCAGCCTAAGCGCTCTGTCTCTCTCTATCTGTCTCTCTCTCTTTCTCCTCCTCTCTGAGAATGGTCCACCCGGTGCCTGAGGCTCTGCTGTCGCGGCCTGCCGCCCGTGTCTGATCTCTCACACACATACGCTCGCTCAATACTAATCATGATGTGAGAGGTAAGAACTGCTTTTCTGTACTGTCTCGATCTCCTGTCTGTCTGTCTTTTGCAGTTCAAACAGCATTGCACCACTTTTGGATGCTTCGTGTGTGTGGGATTGGGGGTTGTTCAGTGTGTGTGGGCTGTTTTTGACTTTATAGGGTGCCTTTGTGGTAAACTGCCGTTTGTTATGTCTAGGCGATCACAAACAGCACGGCACGACGGGGGGAATCTCAGCTGCGTTCGAAAAAGTTGCGCGGCTGCGTGTGCGTTTGGCAGGAAACTCCCCCACCCAGCGCGACCGGCTACTTGTTTAGACAGTGGCGAGCATGCAATTGGTTAACTGTAGAACCTGAGAGCACTTCTCCTTTTTTAAACCCCCCTCTTGGGTCTCACTTCCCTTCTGTTTGTTTTATGCGCGTACCAGCGCGTGCAGGGTTTTTTTTCTTTCCCTCTTATGACAGAGCCGCGCTCTCCACTCCCCCTGCATGTAAATTACGTGTGACATGTTTAACTGCTGTTTCCTAATATGGCTCGTGCTAGATTTCAGAGCAGTAGGACCCAGCCAGGCACCCTGGGACTGCACAGGGGCGTGTGTGCGAGAGCGTAACTGTCTGCGAGAGGGAAAAGAGAGGGGAGAGAGATGTTGACGCAGGTTTTCACTTCTGTCTGAGTGCGTCACTCTTCCGTGCAGTCATGTAAGTAAACGCTGAACATGCTCTCACTGCAGAGAGAAACATATGGATTCGAGCCTTCGCAGGTCTGCTCGGCGGCTGCACTGAAACAGAAACGTGCAAGGAAGGATTGCTTAAGAACAGGTTATGCTGACTTTTAGTGCACTTACGCGGGTTATTGTTTCACCGTGCTGCAGAGTATTTAGAAACGAACGTCGTCGCTGAGAAGTCGTATAATTAAAGCAATTGTTTCGGTTGTTTGAAGATACCATTTTTTTTGTAGGGGTGGGGGGGGGGAGAAAAATAAACAAATGATCTGTCAGGGTGGTCTGGCGCCAAGTCTTTGGGTTTTGTCGACGGCGTGCTGTAGTTGAGAAAGTGAAAGTGTTGCGAAAATAAGCACATGCCAGCACACCTTCACTATATTTTGCATCTTATTCTGTTTAGACTAGTTCTGAATCGCTGAATTTTACGTTGGCGATGTAAACTGTGAATTATCATGGATTGTAAAGTTGATGCAAAAAAATTCTTGTAAATTAATTGTTGGTTTAATCCCACATGCTAGCTGTTAAACAACTGTTGAGATGATAAATGTGTTGCACCTGCGTTAGTTATTGTAATAGCACATCTGGTTGTTCATCTCCTTGCGAACACGTCTTATCCTCGTCTTGTCTCAGTAACATTCTTGCATTTTTGTCGTCTTCGCATTTTATTTGGGGTGTTTTTGCATGCAAACGATGCTTGTTGTCTTTAATGCCGCTAATAAAAATATGTCTGATGGCGGCCGCGTGTTGGACGTGTCAAGATTTGTTTGTGCGTTCAACATCTAGAGGGCGTCGTTGAAAAAAAATGACTTATTGTTTTGATAAATTCCTAACTCTTGTCAGACTGAATTACTGCATTGCTAACTATTATCATTTGAATAGGTAAGAAATGGTATGTTAAAAATCATTAACCTTTGACCTCTCTGATTCACGCAGCTTTGTAGAGCATTTAGAGCTGTGCATGTTTCTGAGTTACTGGGTAGAAGGGCTTTTGCTTGAAGCTTTGTGCTGTGTAACCATGGTGATGATACTATTTTCAACCCTTTCCAACATGGCAATCATCACCTACACACATCTGAGTCAAACGATGGAAGGCTGTGGTTTAGATAACCATCTCTGCTGCCCGCACACCTTTCTGATCAAGCACTCCACCCAGATTTAGGCCAGTTCCTTCATGCGTTAATGCCAGAAAAAAAAAAAAACGCTGATTTGGGTTCAGCTGAACTTGGAGAAATTGTAATCAGCATTTTAGAGCATCCACATGGTGCCTGATTCCAGATCAGAAGCATTTTGAATTGCATATTGACATCATAAAATCCATTCTTTGCCTCCGACTGTCTGATAAGTTAAATTCTCAAGGTATGCCTTAAAGGGATAGTTCACTCAAAAATAAAAATCCTGTTATCATTTACTCCCACTCATGTGAAAAAGATGAAAAAAGATATTTTGAAAAATGTGGGTGACTAGACAGTTGACGGTAGCCATTGACTTCCATAGTATGAAAAAAAAATAAAATACTATGGAAGTCAATGGCTACCGTTGATTACCCACATTCTTCAAAATGTACTTGAATGGATGTACTTGTTATGGTTTTGAGGATTTTTCTGAAATAGACTGAGAGATTTGTTCATGAAAGTTTAGTGCTATGGTTTGATCATAAAATAATGGTGATGTGCGTCATATAACCTTTATTGTTGAGTTCTTACAAGGTTGGCTTATAAGTAGTGCTGTCAATCGATTAATCGCGATTAATTGCATCCAAAATAAAGGTTATTGTTTACATAATGTGTGTGTATATATATATATATGTATATATATGTGTGTGTGTGTGCACTGTGTATATTTATTATGTATATATAAATACACACATATGCATGTATATATTTCAGAAAAATATTTATATATTTATATAATATAAATGATGTGAATATAAATATATACATGTAATTAAATGTACATATTTTCAAAATATATACTGTATGTGTGTATATTTATATATACATAATAAATTTACAAAGTACACATGTATATATTATGTAAACAAAAACTTTTATTTTGGATGCGATTAATCACGATTAATCGTTTGACAGCACAACTTATAAGGTTCTTAGGTTGCTATATGGTTCTTTGGAGATTTGAAAAAGTTGAAAATTGGCTAAATGGGTTCTTTAAAGCAACAAAAGCTATATATCATATATAACAAACTGCATAAAGTTCTATATCATACTGTAAAAATCCTTCTTGGTTAGTTTTGCAGTTCTGTATCCTTCTATTTATAAAAGTGTTGGTGCAGCTCATTAATGACACACTTTTACAGCCTTAAATGGTAACAATTTCCCATATGCTTAGGATGTAGCTAGTTTGTTTACAGATGTGATTTAAAACCTCCATCAAACACTGCTTTTTTTAATATTAATACTCTGCATATTTGAAGTGTCAAAGCTCTGTGCAGGGAGAGTTTGTTTTCTGTTTCCTAGACACAGACTAAACTCAGACTGATTTTAACCTTTCAGTATAATTCCTCCATTTAAAAAGCCGGTCTTTAATATTGCACGGCTGTCGAATTGCAAACAGAGCCACAGGAAATCAAATGTTCAATCAAGCATTTCTCACTGGCAGGAGCGTATTAGAGATCAGTACAGACGTAAATAAAGCCATAAGCCAAAGT